>CM061919.1:255647515-255865580 GCA_031002005.1 Vandiemenella viatica
ATTCCGAGGGCACTGGGTGACTCGAAGACGGTAGGCCCCGTGAAAAGGCGAGATTTTCCGTCCACTAGCGGAATTGTGCGACGAGACGGAAGGTATCCGAGAGCAGCCGAGTCTGCTTCGAAGACGGTAAGCCCCGTAGAAAGGCGGTATGTTGAATCGAAATCGAGACGCATCGATTCGTTGGCAACGGGAGTTGCGCAATTATCGGCAAGCAAACCAAATATGGTTGCGAGAGGCCGTGGGAAGCCCACTTACGCAGAAGTGGTGCAACGTGGTGGTAACCGTAGTGGAGGAGCCAGGGGTGCTCAACACTATGAGGTAACAGTAGGCCCGCGCGAAGAAAAGATTGTAAAGGTAAGGATTACCTTAAGGAATGTATCAGAGGCGATAATTCTGAAACAAGAAATACGGCCAGGTTTATATGTACCAGAAGCGCTGGTGACAGTTAAGGATGGAATGTGTATAACGAGCTTGTTAAACACTACGGGAGAGAGAGTCAAATTAGAAAATCTCGTAATAGAAGCCGAAAAAGTTCCCGAGTTTATAGAAGGTAGGGTGAGAAGAATTAAAATTGAGCGACCTGAGAAAAGGTCGAGATTAAGTAAGCTGAAAGAAAATCTCCGGGTTGATCACTTGAACAAGGAAGAGCGGGAAACTCTGCTAGAGATGTGTGCAGCGTATAATGATATATTTCATTTGCCAGGGGATCATTTGGGATATACAGAAGCGGTTAAGCATGAGATTAAACTTACTCTCGAAGCAGAAGGTAAGATAATTCGGTTGAGGTCCTATCGTATACCGGAAGCGAAAAAAGAAACTTTGCAAGCCGAAATCGAGAAGCTTTTAGAAGATGACATAGTGGTGCCGAGTGATAGTGCGTGGAATTCGCCGGTATTAATAATACCGAAGAAAATGGATGCAAGCGGCAAGCAAAAATGGCGTGTAGTAGTAGACTACAGGAAGTTAAATGACCTAACTACCCAGAATAGATGAAATACTAGATGGTCTAGGCAAGGCAAAGTATTTCAGCACGCTTGATCTAGCGAAAGGCTATAATCAGGTGTTAATAGATGAAAAAGATCAAGAGAAGACAGCGTTTAGTACGCCTTATGGACATTACGAATTCAAAAGAATGCCAATGGGATTAAAGACGGCACCGAATACCTTCCAAAAATTGATGAATTCTGTGTTAACAGGACTACAGGGTGAGAAAGTATTCATCTACCTAGATGACGTCATAATTTTTGGGCCAACGCTTGAGGAGCATAATGCAAGACTAGAGGATGTCTTTGAAAGGCTGCGCAAGTATAACCTGAAGTTACAGGTGGATAAGTGTGAATTTCTAAGAAAAGAAGTGACATTTTAGGGCATGTACTCACTGAAAGGGGGCTGAAACCTGATCCGAAAAAGGTAGAAGCCGTGAGACAATACCCGCAACCAGGTAATACTACCCAGTTGAAGGCATTCTTGGGTTTAAGTGTATATTATAGAAGATTCATTAGCAACTACAGTAAAATTGCGAAACCGCTGTATGACCTATTAAAGAAGGGCGTTGAATATAAATGGGGAGTAGAGCAGGAAGAGGCGTTCCAGCAACTGAAGGAAAAATTGCTAAACCCTCCCATCTTACAGTATCCCGATTTCTCCCAAAGTTTTATAGTTACTTCAGACGCGAGTTAAAATGCAATAGGAGCAGTGTTAAGTCAAGGTAAAATTGGTAAGGATTTGCCTGTAGCGTACGTGTCTAGAACCTTGAATAAGGCAGAGAAGAATTATAGTACGATAGAGCGGGAAATGTTGGCCATTTGTTGGGCAGTAAAGCAATTTAGGCCATATTTATTCGGTAGGAAATTTACGGTATGCACTGACCATAAACCGTTGATGTGGGTAAACAGCATTACGGATCCGTCGTCTAGACTAATGAAGTTCCGCTTAAAGCTTGAAGAGTACGATTACGAAATCGTATACAAGAGCGGAAAGAGAAATCAAGTAGCAGATGCTCTTTCGCGAATAAGAACCGTAAAGGAAGCGGAGGAAAATGATAATGTAGAGACAGCTGAGAGTGTATCAGCTGATAAGGAAGAAGAGGTAGGACAGAGAAGATGAAGATCCTAAAGCAATATCATGAATCCCGCTCGGTATGCATCAGGGCATAGGTAGGACTTATGCGAGAATTAAGAAATACCGTAGTTGGGAAAGAATGAAGGCCGATATTGAGAAGTATATCCGTCAATGCGAAAGTTGTCAGAAGAATAAGATTACCCAGATCAAAACGAAAATGCCAATGGAAATTACAAGGACCCCTGAGCATGTGTTTGAAAGATGCGATTTAGATATCGTAGGCCCACTACCACAGACAGAAAATGGAAATAAGTACATACTTACATTTCAAGATGCTCTGACGAAGTTCTTAGTGGCTGAACCCATAGAACAGCAAGATGCTAATACGGTAGCAAGAGTGTTAGTGGAGAGAATAATTCTGAGATTTGGTATACCGTCAATTTTGCTAAGCGATTTGGGTAGTAATCTTGTGGGCGACGTAATGAAGCGAGTGTGTAGATTACTACGAATAGAGAAAATCCACACCACTAGTTATCACCCACAAATTAATGGGGCTTTGGAACGAACGCACCGTACACTAACAGAAATGCTTCGTCATTACGTAAATAGGGAGCAAACCAATTGGGATACCTGGATCCCGTATGCAGTATTTGTTTTCAATACAACACCGCATAGTGCCACAGGATTTAGAAATAACGAAGTTTCGGTCAACACCAGGTCTATACTACGATCATAAGGGAACAGTGAGTTTGTATACGGTCACTTGGAAAGTAGTGAGTTTTTTAATTTAGATGACTTAAAACATAAGTTTGAAGCTACGCATGATGCAGCGTTGAAAGCAGTAGACTATTGTCAGCAAACGCTTAAAGAAATAAACACAAGTGTTGCAGAATGTAAAACTATGAAGCAGGCGGTAGATTATTATATAAGAAGGATAGAAGCCTCTCAACGCCTAATTGGGCAGCTAGCTAAACATGAGCAGAGTAGACGAAAGAGAGGAATCCTAAATTTTGTTGGAGAAATAAGTAAAGTCTTGTTTGGGACGTTAGATGAAGATGATGCATCTTCTTTCAAATCAAAAATAAATCTATTAGAGCAGGAACAGAAGGAATTATTGAAGTTGTCAAAAGAGCAAGTCACTATTGTAAGGGCAACGTTGACTAGTTTCAATCATACTGTCGATTCAATAGAGAGAAATGAACGGGTAATTACATCCGGAATACTCAAACTAAATGAACACATACATCAATATGAAACTAGTACGGATAAGAGAATAAATAGACTCGGTATATGGGTAACGTTGAATGAACAGTTAATACAGTTGACAACAATCTTCAGTGAATTAGAGAAGGAATATGATGTAATCATTACTGCCATAGTAAATGCACAAAAAGGCATTCTTCAACCTCATTTGGTTAGTCCAGAACAAGTTGTTAAATACCTAGGGCTAATAAAAGACGAGATTAAAGACAAAAGATTGCCAATAAAACTGACGGAAGCCGGAGGGTATCAGTTACTGAAGGTGGTCGACCTGGATGTCTTCATCTCGGGAAACATTCTAAGTTATATACTGAATATTCCATTAGTGGACAGTGAAACTTATAATATTTATAAATTATGGCCTCTACCAGTTGAAGTAAGCCACCAGAAACGATTGTTTACATATATAGCTCCGGAAAAAGAATTCTTGTTAATGGATGACGCCAAAAGGCGATATGTTAAAATAAATGGTGATCAATTGGAGTGTAAAAAGCTGGAAGCTATTCATAGTGTGTGTAAACAAACCTTTGTGCTGCTTTCAACTTATGACCATGAAGTTTGCGAAGCTAGAATGTTTCAACCTATAGTCAAAATCCCCGATGATTGTATTCAAAAATTTATTGTATTGAATGAAAGCGTATGGACACAGATTAGAGGAAACGAATGGTTATTTGTAGCACCAAAGGGAGAAGGGCTCACAGTATTATGTAATGACAGTAAGCCCACAGATGTAGTAATTAATGGTACAGGGAAACTTAAGTTTCTGAATAAATGCAAGGGTTAGGGTGCACAAGTACTAATTCAATCCGAACATATCATTAGATCGATGGCACTGATTAATGATATAGTCCCAAACTTAAATATGGAGGTAGATTGCTGTCTAATAGACAAGAAAAGAAAAGTATAACCGAAATCCCTCTTTATTTGCCAATCGAACCAGTGGTCCGTCAGTTAGATGACCTTAAAGCCGCGGGACATTAGTTAGACGAGCTAGAGGACGCAATAGCGTACCAGCAAAGGACTGTGTTCAATATGTTTTCATTGGATTCGATACCCATATGGAGTTATTTTGGAGCAGGAATAGTTATGATAATAGTAGTTGTAAGGATTGTTTTAAATTCTTCCGTAAAACAATGGGTGATGACTGCTGCCCCAGAACATGTGTAAAGAATAAAATTGTAAACCAGTACCCTGACACTGGTATAGTTAGGTATCATCCTGCTGGAATGAACAGTGATGAAAGTGAACAAATTACTTTCGGTCCTGTAAGGAATAGGTATGTGACTGAAGCAGAAGGTGCGGTGCTTAGTGAACGAATACTAACACCGGAAAAGAGTGTTAAGTATGAACCAAGTGCACCAGTAATGTTTTACTATAAAGCGGATAAACGCTAAGACGAACTGATATGGTCACAGTGATTATGTTTGTAGAAACATAAGATTGTATTCTGTTACATGAAAAGAATTTGTAAAATTATAAGAATGATGTATTTTAAGGCTTCACTTTATAAGAGAGTGTAGTACTAAAGAAAAGTTTTAAGGAGAAAAAGGTAGTGTTAAAAAGACTTTTAAAGTTAACAAAAATAACATACTATGAGAAAGTATTGAAGTAAGAAGAAAAAGATATTGTAAGAAATAAAAAGTAGTAAACTGAGAGAAAAATTCTCAAATTAGGAAAGTAAGGTAATGTAAAAGAAAATAATTAGGGCATTGAAAAAGATGATTCTTAAGATTAGGAAAAATAATGTGTTGTAGAAGAAATACTTATTATAAAGAAAAATGATGTATTGTAATTGAAGTTTTCTCTTTCAGGGTATTATAAGTAAAAGAAATTTTGGTAAAATAATAAAAGACAAGTTAGAGGATAAGTAATGAAATAAAAATTGTGAACCATTGTAGTTTGTGATGAGAAAGTAATAAAAAGGAGACTCACATAGACGACATAGAACTTAAAAATTTTGCACTCTCAAGAGAGATTGCCAAATTTTCCCCAAGGGGGGGAGGTGTTACGAAGTGATAAAAGTAACGCCTGAGTGTTAGTAACGCCCAAGTGTTAATATGGTGCAATGGGTGGCAAAGAGAGCCAACAGTGAACGTGTGTGAGGGCAAGGTTGCATCAGATAGAGGGCTGCGTGGCGCGTGGGTGACGAAATACGGGCGTAAGCTTCTAGAAGGACGCGCAGGGCAGCGGAGTGCGTCACGCGCGGCTATAAAAAGAGACCCGCCTCCAAGGGAGGGGACTACTTCTCCGAGACTTCTCCGATCGACTTCTCCGACAGCCACCACGAGTACGGAGCGCAAGAGTACAGCGGAAAGACAACGTGTATTCAGCTACTGTAGTCGCCGTTGTAGTACTCAGCTTCTTTCAGAGTTTATGGATCTTTGGCAGAGAGAACTGCTACCAGTTGGTTCAGTACTCCAGGGAATAGGTACCTCTCATAATTTTTGAGTATTCTCAGTGAGAGTTTGTCGGCTTCGTGAGTCACAAGTGTGTTTCTCATAACCTCTTGTGTTCTTCAATTTATTTCTCCTGAACTTTTCCTATCCCGAGTTCCCGAATTGTAAAAATCGATACCCACTTGTTTCAGTTTCTGAATCTTTTCAGCTCTCTGTTGCGCAAGTTCTTCGACGGGACACAACAAAACGGCCGCAGGGGGGAATATACAACTAAACAATATATATTTAGGAAATGTCACTGTGTACATTTACTTTGTTATATTGTAAATACAGGTTGTCCAGGAATGAAAGGATAATCCTGCATTTTCGAGTTACTGATTTTTTCTGAAACATGTGACTTCCTTCACTTTACTCCATGACTTTTCTACAAATTAAAACTTTTTGAACCCTTTTTTTATTTAGTTTACTCCAGGATGTTTGCGTAATCTAAAAAAAAATGTTTTTTTTTCTTAAAACGTTCTTTTTTTCTTAAAAAATTAAAAAAAACTAAAAATATTATTTTTTTAAAATCTTTAACATCATTGTTTTACTGCATGTTTAAAATACACGATGGTCTCTTTAGCAGATTGAACTACCATAAAACAATCATTTTAAAATAAGTATAAAATAATTACACCATTTAAGATTTTTTATAAGACTCTCTAACGTTTTAAAGAATAAAACATTGTTTCAGATGGCTCAAATATCTTTGAGAAATATTTTAAAAAATCATGGTATAAAAAGTCTTAATTTGTAGAAATGGCATCAAAAAAAGTGAAAAAAGTCACATGTTTCGAAAAAAATGTTTAAAGAAATCAATATAATATAATATTTTGTCATATAGTAGGAAATCATGTGGCTAATCTGCGGTTCTGGATTATCCTTACATTCCTGGATGGCCTGGAATAAACTGAACAATGTCACATGTTTCGAAAAATATTAAAAAAAAATATGAGTACTTCGAAAATGGCGAGACTTTTACTAAAATAAAATTTTGAGATATAGCAGGAAATGATGCGACCTTTGTGAGGTTGCAGGATTATCTTCATTCCTGGAAACCCTGTTTAAATAGAGATAATATGACCAGAAACTTTCCGTCCCATCAAGCTGAGAGCCATTCATCAAATCGAAAACATCCACAAATCTTAAGTCCGGAAGGAACACCGCGAGAGCGGTAAGACAAGGACATTCGAACGCAGGGTTCTTGGAGTTAACTGGTACAAGATCGCCCAAGATTGTTCAAGCCTCTGACTGAACTCATAACTCTAAGAGGTCACATCAGTAAATGATGGAACTGGCTGATGGTGATGACAGCCCAATGGTGATCTCCAATACACCTACCTTTACATTACACTAATTTTTCATTTAAATTATTTATAGGTTTCAGGTAAATTCCTCATCACATCCCTTTTATCAGATCTTAAATCCCTCACCTGCAAAATAAAACTTACCTGTTCTCTTGTACCTGGTTTATGACTCCGTTTACACCTTGTCGACGTCGGGGTCATTAGAGATGAGAGACAGCTTGGAGCGAGGAACGGAAGAAATTGGGACATAGCCTCTAATATTTAATTAAATTCTCTACTCACCCGTCTTCCCACTTTCGAGCACCCACATACAATTGCCGTCTACAAATTTCAACATTAAATTCTTTAAAAGTTATCCATCATTTCTCTTGGTAACTTATTCCTACCCCTGACACGCTTACATTAAACGAGGATCTTCCTACACCCGTGTGCCTGAAATCGAGTGCCAGCTTGTGGTCATGGTCATCTTTTCCCTTCCATGTATTACCTTTAATTCTTACGCCAATATTTTTCCATGCCTCATCACCAATATACGCTTTTTGCACTCCCATAACCCTCTTCACCCTTCTGCTGTCTTCCAATGGACCCCATTCCAGCTCTTTTATCATATCTGTTACTGATTGCGTTCTGCTGTAATTTCCAGAAACAAACGTAGTAACCCTTTTTTGCACCCTCTCGAAGTACTGTATTAGATACTCAAAATGTGGGTCCCTTACTACACTACCATATTCAAGGAATGGTCTGAACAATGTTCTTTTACTTCTCTCGTACATCCCCTCATTACTCTGTCCAACAAGTGCAGAATTTTGAAATATTTTGCTACTATCTGTCCAATGTGTGTTAAGGTTTTTATCAAATTTAATTCCAAGATACTTCCATTTCAAATCTCCAACAAGCAATTCTTTCCCCACCGTATAATCACAATCAACCTTTAGCTTTTTATCAGTGTATCTGATAAGCTGACTCTTCTTTGCATTTATCTTCATCCCTCCCATCTCTCACATGGGATTACCTTCTCGTTACCGGCTAATAATGATGATGTAATACCTCCATCAGTTATATTCTTTCATTTTTATTAAATCGAGGAAACTTTACGTAATCAAGAACAAAGGAGAATGGCAATGTGTTTGTTCATAACAAGGAATATGTATCAGCCGTGTATTAAACAAAGTTTTCATCTTAAGAAATATAAATATGAATCAAGAGGAGAGGTAATCCAAGTTATGTCCTACGTACCATGTTTTTGACTTGGGATTATCAGGCGTTCTGTGTAGCTATCAAAGCAAATAAGCGGGTAAATTCCATACAAGGAATCGTATAAGTATAATGCAATATGAGATTTTTTTTTTTTTAATCCATTTCATTCCTCCCAGCAGAAGGCTGGGAGGCGGGCTACTGGAGAGTCATAGGGGACTCTTTTCAGCCAATCTACTACTACGGGGAGGGAAGGGGGATGGAAGGTCGGCCGTGGCCTTCTAGGGAACCATCCCAGCATTCGCCTAATTGTCTGAGGGAAACCACGGAAAACCTCAGACAGGATGGCCGAACCGAGTTTAACCCCGGTCCTCCCGAATGATAGGTAGGAGGCCAATATTGGCCTCCTCCCATCTAAACAGTGACTATTATAAATGCAATTTTTGTCATAACAGCGGCGAGAAAAATAGACGTTCTTGACAGTAGATTCAAATCCTCCGTTCACAAAAGAATGCAGTTCTTAAAAATGTAAATAGCTATGCTCTTGCTACCTAGAGTTTTCATTTGCGCGCATTCTGCCTTTGTAGTGGAATCCGAACGGCAAAACGTTCAGACATAGCACGTATCATCCAGGACCACCATTCAAAATTCCTGGCCACCACCACACGGAAATCCTGTCCAGATCACCCTGCAGCTGGCCTATACCGTTGCAGGAACCATCACGCCACCTGGAGTGATTTCTGGAAAACACAGAAGAACGAAACATGGTAGGACGCGGATATTAACTCGCGTCATATAGAATACCAAGAATACCAACCATGGAGCCATACATTGCGACCGGGGTGCCTAGAAAAATCTTTCCACAATTTTCCTTAACTAGATGACCAGTGCGAAAATTCGCGAATAAAATACGATGAATAGTGAGGTTTGTGATTTGTAATAGGATGAAAGAAGAACCGGCTCATTTGTAGCAAATGTTTATTTACTTAGTGTAACGATATGTTAAAAATTATCCAAACAGATACTTATCCTACCAAAAAAAAAAAAAAACATCCAGTTTGTTAATATCTGTGTGATGTGTGGTGCTGTTGTCTATCTGTAACGTGTTTTTTCCTTGTCGACGCCAGTAAAGCAGTCTGTTAATATCTCTGTGATATGTGCTGCTGCTATCTTGCGGATTGACTCTGAACTGTCTCATATGCGTGACCGTCATAGTTATTACTTTCGCTATTAATGGGTAATTTTTAAAAAAAATCTTTTTTAATTTATGATTTTACATAAAAAGAGGCCTTAAGCTTTAAAATGATACCTCAGGCATCGATTTCAGTTAGGTATCAAGGGAGGGAAATGACTCGTGACAAAAAAATAAAAAAATAAAAGTTGTAGAAATATTGATACTCTTGCCATTTAATGGTTGAATTCTGAAAAATTCCTTTCTTAGAATATGATGTGACCAATGATACCTTATTTACTGGCTTGGGTTAGATATCAAGGAACATAATAGCTCGTGGCGACAAGAAAATAAATTAAAATGATACCTTATTTAACGATTTCTGTTCTGTATAAATCGAAATAATGGCTTGGGACAGAAAAACGCCTTCTAGAAATAGTCTATATAATTAGAAATCGTTTTTAATTTTTCTTATAAACTGTATTCATGTTGTTTTTTTTTAAATTTGAATGAATAATCAATATTAAATATATTTTTTGCCATCAGATTGAACCTAAACATTTATCCTAGACGTGGAACCTGGATGCATCCTTAAAAACTGCCACAACCAGGGCTTGCCAGTATTTAAATGATCCGTTCTGGATCCAACTGCGCATGCGCTAACAGCCTACTTTGCAGATGCGAGTTACATGTGTTGACAACCTGGATCCCTTAAATGCCGAAAAACCCTATTTGCGGCAGATTTTACGCAGGAAACTGTATTTTGTCGTGTACAGGACAAATTTATCTCAATTTACTCAATAATTAATCAAATTCGAAAAAAATAATATAATTTTTCAGAAAATTTTCAAAATTGTTCTAATTAATGGTTTATTTATTGATGGTACTGCTAGGCAAGCCGGTCGCAGTGCATGAATGTTTAACTAATATCCATTAAAATCGCTTTTAGTTAAAATAACGATGAGCGTGAAAACCAAATAAACCATGCAGCCAGATCTTAGACTATCGCAGACTGCGTTTCTTTGCTCTTTGAATTTAACGTTCACAGAGACATCGCAGACTACAAAGATGCATGCTTTCGTTGGAGCACAGTTGACTGAATTTTACACAGAATGGGTAGGTTGCGGGCGCATTTGTTTACATGAGCTTGCAGCAACTTTTCAACGGTCGGTTTCACAAAATCGATGCAACGGGGCGGAATGTAGCAAACTTTGATGTCAAAGAGTGGAACGTATTTAATCGCAGATATCCTGGGCATTGCATCGGAAGAATGGTTTAATTTGAAAGACTAACCCGTTCCATCGTTTCCAAGCTGATTCATTACTTCTTAATTATTTTTTATTGCGAACCATTTGATGACCAGGATTCCTTTGTGCAGTGCCAAAATATTAGTCGGTCCGTGAACTATCTCCAATATTTCAGATTGTGTCAGTGAACGTATATATATTTTTTTTTGCGATCTTAAACATTGTATACGTGTATTGACGTTATTGCATTTCTACTACTATTTGAAATCAGTCAAGTTCAATTATCTCCACTTTCTCCTCGTATATCGGTAGCCTTAATAAAGGACTAGCTGAAAATTTTTACAGTAAGGATTTGAATCTGCTGAAGTCGTCAATGAACTGTTTGATTTTAAGGCTCACTGACCAGTAACGACCGAGCGTGATTGGTGAGCGGTTAATGCTCTGGCCTCGCATTCGGGAGGACGCCGGTTCGTATCCCAGTCCGGGTATCCAGATAAGGTTTTTCCATGGTTTCCCCAAATGCCTGGATGCTTACTTCAAAAGGCCATGGCCAATTCCTCCCCGTTCCTTATCCCCAGTCCCATCCCGTCTCTAATGACCTCAACGTAGACAAAGCGTACAGCCATAAGTAAAAAAAAAAAAAAAAAAAAAATACGAGTAATGAATTCATCGTTATTTAGCATATATACACATATATGAGAATTAACTTGGAATATTTGATAAAAAAAACGATTATATCTTCACTGATTCTCACCTTTTATCATAAATATACTTCCCTTTATTTATGTCCTCCATTTATACATTCAGACTGATTTATAAACTACAAGAATTCTGTTCAGAAACGAAAATAAAAAAAAAAAAACTCAGGAGCGCTTTATAAAATCTTTTTTTCTGTTTTATGCAAGTACTTCACTTTTTTCGAAGCATCTTCCTCTAAAGGGATCTCACAATTTAAGTTTTATTTCTGACTCCATTTATGGAGTTTTCTTAAAAAAAAAAATCTTTTTATGTTAGCGTTCTACAAACCAAGCGGACAAATTTTATATCGGGATACATGTCATCATTAATATGCAGTACAGTGAATATATGAATGCGTGTGAGATGGGAGCTTTGATTTTCTAGCCATATTATTACGGGAGATTGTAGTTGGGTTAAAATGCTACTGGATAAGGATTAAACCTGTAACGTCTTGTTATTTACTTTTTCATTAGTAATTAATTCTGTTTTAATTATATCCAGGTTATTGACGTCATGAATCGCGTTTTAAATCATTCCCAAATAAGTCACTTTCTGATTCATGTTTTAGGAAGCAAACCTCTATTTTATTTCTGTTTGCTCTTCGAAATTACCATAAAAACTTTTACTCATACATTATTTACAATTTCGTTTTATACGTAAACTGCTTTAACACTTCTCAAATTCAATTTCCATACTATACATGTTAATTAAGCTCCATGTGTCGTCCCTTTCGCGCTACAAGAACACTCTCCTTCTCGCTGTCTCTTTGCTTCAAAGATATTCTGCTAAACTCGTCCAACGATATTACTTCGTCTTTTTGCTTTCTCACTGCTAATGGACTCTCTAAAATACCCGTAGTAAAAAAACTTAATTAATTTACATTTGAAATTGGATGAGGAGTCAGCTGTTGCCTTACACACACAGCTGACTTAAATGTCAAATTAAAGTTCAGCTCGGTGGTTTATAAATAACTGATTTAGCTTCTTTCCCGTTGGAAAATAAATTAATGATTAATTCGCCCGTTAGTGTCTGGTCCTCTAAATATTAAGATCGTTGTATAATAAACTCGTCGGACTAACATGTAAATGGGTTCTAAGAGACTGATAATTCGTTTTTATTCGAGTTGAATACTGTGATATAAATCTTCACTCGCAATCTTACTTGTTCTAATGGGATGGTTTCTTTAAAAAATTATTCTGTTAACTTTTCAATATGAGGGGTGTACTTCCAGTTCAAAATTACCATTCGCGACAGGTGGTCTACGTTTCGAGAAAACCGGATAGCCAACTGTCTACACAAGGCTGCCCAGCCAATTTTGGGGATGGGACGCAATTTCGGCTCAAACAAGGGGAACTTACGGTCTCGAAAATTCAGTTTGGTAGTATACCTAAAGGGTGTCCATCCAGTAAAGTAGTAAAGCTCACTGGCCACAAGATTCCGAGAAATAGGGCTCTAAAGATTCAACATACTGGTCGATTTGTACACTATGCCACCACAGTATAATGGCTGGGTCTGTGGCGAGTTTCCTTTCCACGCGGACCATCCGGGTTCGATGCTACCTGGGGTAACTTTTTTTTAATAGTTTCAAAAATTATAACAAATTTTGAAAAAAAGTGAATGACATAAAATATGAGCAATTAAATAAAAAAATTACGATAGTTCCCATTCTGGTGCTTGTATGTAATATATATATATATATATATATAGATATATATAAAGATGATACTGTAAAAAAATTTAGATAAAGATAACCCTACCGGAAATTTTATTATAGTAGTAATTAAAGTTTTATTTTACTTCCATTATAAATGAATTTAAATTATTCATCCATTTAAAAATAAAATTATCATTATTTCACATTTCAAATAACAGCAACAGTCATTTCATAAATAAAAATATAAATGATTTAATTGATAATATTTTAGGCTATTAGCTTTTTTAAACGTTGTTATAATTTTTAAAACAATAAAAAAGTTCCCAGAGATAGGATTGAACCCAGATCGACCGCGTGGCAAGCGAGTTCGCTACAGACTCAGCTACTCCGCTATGGTAGTATGGCATACAAATCGACCAGAATGTGAGCTTCGCGTAAAATGTTAGAGCCCCTTTTCTCGTAATCTTGTGGCTAATGCGGTTTACTACTTTACTGGGTGGACACCCTTAAGGTATACTACTAACCAGCGAACTCTCATCCAGAACTGAACTTCCGAGACCGTAAGTTCCCCTTGTGAGTTACCCTGTGGCCCACAATTTCGATTCTTAGTTATCCTGCGGGCCACATAATACTTATCTATAGTTACAAGAATATAACAAAGATATAAATAATGCAGTTTAATTGCAAAGTAAAAACCTTGAATGAAACCATTGCAGAAGTTGCACAGACTTTCCCAGACAAATATGAATCGTCTATATCTGCTATCAGTTGTTAGTGGAAAATTAAACAAGGAAACTTGGGATTAGCTGCAATTTATATGAATCTAAATTGTTGCGATTTTTAAACTATGTTGCTGAATAGGAAATGCTGGAACAGTAACTAAATCCTCAGTAATTTCATTTGCGTCTTTTCTAAATTTGAGCTGTATGAGGTAATATTAAACTTAAATTTCAATTTAGGTGTAGTAATTAGTAAAGTTGAAGTACCTAGAATGTCTTGTTGTACGGGAACAATTAGCAAACCTATTTTGGAAACCGTCTTAGAGAGTCATTGATTTTACAATTATATATAAATTGGAAGAATTTAAATGTCAGTTGAGGAATTACTATTAAATTATGACAAAAGAAAAAAATGAAACAAAGAGAAATTTGTGAAACACCTGAAAAAAATACTGATGATAAAATGTTATCAAACATAATTGCCTGGAACATGAGTAAGTCTATCAAAGATGGCTGAAATATCCCAATATTTAAGTCAGAAAAAAATTAGTAGCAAATTTTAAAAAAAAAAAAAAAAAAAAAAAAAAAAAAAAAAAAAAAAAAAACAACGTAGCGGAAATTCAACGCCAGTGCTTTAGAAATGATGGAAAAAGTAGTTAAAAATTACGAAATTGCTTGTTAATGTAGCTTTTTTTGAATAATATCTTACTATATTTTGTAATATAACGCTTGTCTTGCCTTCGTGATACGGACTCTTTTTCCTCTTTCCAGTAAACTCGTGTTCTGCGAACGGATTTTACTTTCTCCGACGCTGTAGTATTAAATATTTCTTCCGACAGTTTATTTAGTTGGGAGCGAGCTTTCTACGATAAGTTAACAGCGTAATGTATCACGCGGGACTGCCTACCGAGTTTCCCACGAGGCGCAGTTACAGTGGACTGTAGCGCGGTGCTGCCTACCCAGCCGCCGACAGGAGCCGCTGGCTGACAGTGTGGATGACGTAAGCGGTTAATGCTGTCACAGCCGTCACTGCACGCTGTTCGATCCCAGGGATTAGCTGTTGGCGCTAACAGCAGAGGCCCTTATGCGAGACACGGGGCCTCTGTACAGACTACACAGCACGTGTCAGGAGGTAACATCGTGTCGAAATTGCTACGAACTGAGAAGGTCTTTCCAGTGCTATTATTTCTCCAAGCGACTAAAAAGTCTCAGTGACACTAGAAACGATTTTTAGTACTTTTTTTACTGTCGTTATTATTATTATTTAATTTTAACATTCGGACACAGGCATGACCAACATTGATGTTGGGATGAAGTATTTATTGTTATGGTGCAGCCTAAACCTCTCAAGTGATTAGGAATGTCGTTATGGGCATGGTAGGGGTTGTTAATGACGATTGGAGATGGAAGCACTAGGGGTGAAAGGCGAGTAGAAAATGAAGTTGATAAAATGGAAGTAGAAAAATTGGTGCTGTCAAAAAGTTTCTAACAATTCAACGATTTAGTATAGTTAGTGATTTTTTTTTTTTCCAGGCCACATATCTAAGTAACTCACTTATGTGAATTTAATTTAAAGTAAATACAAATATCTTCGTGAACTTTATTTTGGTAGCAATAAAAATCAGACATTACTCCGAGAAATATATTGTTTAATTATTTTATATGAGCTATCCATAAATTGGAGGAGCAGTAGCAGTTTTCTTTGGCACTATTTAGCAGTCATATTCGTGCGTAATGGCTGCTCGCTATTGGTACGAATAATCTTTGAATATAATTTCAAAAATCTATAACAGTTTAGCATATTATAATACAAACGATCGAAGTTTTTCACTTCAGCAGAAGATGGTGACAGAGTTTCGATCGCCGAAATATCATGTGAAAACACCCTGCTCACTCAGCTAATCACCCGAGAATACATATTATCATAATAAAAAAAATAACACTTTTATCACTTTATTACATACTTATTGAAATATTACGTGATATGATTAAGCTTTATCTGATTACAGTCTCATACAATTTAGCAAGGATGTTTCTCCAAGTTGGAACTTTGTAAACTATGAGTGGCAGAAATCATGACCAGTCTGGCCATTTATTACTATCGACTAGTTTCAAAGCCCATGAAATATGAAGGAGTGTTCCGTTTCAACTCATTACTTCCCAGTTGCTTTTCTAAATAGAATTTTTGTTTCGGGATGGTCAAACAATATAAAAATATATATCGATAAATATAGTATCGATATTTACAAGCAAGATTGATATGAATCGAGAGAGAAATATCGTTATGTCAATATGTCGATATATCGGTATTTTTGCCTAAAAATAGTAATTTTCTAAAAACAATCCAAAAATCTATCAAAATAATTAAGAACATTCGGAAAATTAAAGATACTTGTGGAATTTATAGAAACTTTTATTAATTTATCTGTTTTTACAATCAATCAAACCAGTATCATTCTGATGTAGACATAAAGGAACTCTCCATTTTATGTGTTCCCCCATCGATATACTTTTGTTGTCTGGTGCCAGCAAGTTAACTGCATAAGACACTTTCAGACGACACAGAAGAGGTTTGGCATATCATATACTTGTCAATGTATTACCTTCTCTTCATCAATGAAAAAACCAATTAAAAACAGAATCTGTAAATTTACGTCAATCCTTAACTTCCCAACACTTATTCTTAATCAATATTCTTCAAATTGATTACAGATAATCTAACAGTTAACATTCAAATATGTTGACAGAAAAATGACGAAGTTAACGTAAACCTGTTAAAATTTAACAAAATTTTTAACCTATAAACTGTTGATAAAAAATTGTTTAAAAACGACGAATTCACGTTTTTAATACGCGTTAAGATTAGTTAAGTACGTACATTTATCCAATATATAGGCAAAACATGAAATTGGATATTGATTTTTGCTCGCACAAAAATATCGAATTCGTGTTTAAAATTGACACTCCAAATAAAATATCGATCTTTGATATATGGAGAACAAAAATATCGACGATATATAACTATTATTTTATGAAAACATATCGATATTTCCATACATAGATATATTTCTCCGAAGCCAATTTTTATTTTAAAAAATGCTTAACACAATTGCTCGTATCTTACGCTGTGACAAGACGTTTCAGATGTAATTCTTATCCAGGTTGCTTTTTAACCTTACCAAAAACTGCCCTAATATTGCCGTTAGAAAAGCAAAACATACTTACTTTTGGCCACGTAATATTTGTTTTAATCGTGGTGCTTGCCGCATAGACCACTGTCAATGTTAAACTACTTCCATTCAAATGAATTATTGATTTATAAGGGTAAAAAATTCGAATAATCAACTTCACTGTCCACAGTTCTTATTTAAGCTTATACTACACTTAAACTGCCGATGACATCGCTACTAAAGTGGTTAGTGCTCATTCTAATGCTCCTTTTAAAAGAAACTAAAGTTCCCTAGCGCATGGTACTGTACAATCCATTACAAAAACACGCGCGCACACACTTCTCTGTAGCCACTCGCCCTCTTGTCTTCTTCAAGGATACTCCGCTCTGCGGCAAGTGTCGATGTATCGATTGTATCGTTACACATTCTTTCAGTTTTATCAACGAATGCTTATATTTCTGCTTGAAAATGAAAGCGTTCATCGTACACGCTCAGATATAAGCGTGATCTTGTGTTTCTTAACTTACTATCATAACAAACAGAGGATATGAAAAAATCACGGATATAAAAAACGGAAGAAACTAACGAGCAACTTGTTGATTTAAACGAAATACACACTTTTCTTTCAGTTTTCTGTTAATTCATTTCTTTCCAGTTTATTTAATAAATAGAATTTCAGTTAAATAAAGCTCAAAGTCTCCGTTTTTGCAGAAACATCTCTAACAGTTGTAGGTCTGGCAACGAAAATCGGAAACGTGACGTCAGTGTTCCGGACACAGTGGCCAAGCTTATCATTTTATTAGTATTGACAGTATTAGTCTTTGCATATGTGTCAGACACAGCTGATATTGATAGGGGTCAAATAATAGCGTCAAACAAGTATGAATGTGTTATTCTTTAAATCCATGTTATTGATTGTTGTTACATACAACCAGCATCTAATAAGGATCACGACTTTGCCACCACAAGAAAACTCCACACAACGATTTAGTGACTTTTTTTAGAAAGTTTTCCAAAATTACAACATCCTGGAATCAAAGTATATTCATGAATATGTGGTGACAACGTTAGCGGTGGGTGTACGTAAATACAGTATAGGCTACTTTAGAAAGCGGGCATCTGATATTAGACGAAGAACAGTCAGAACATAGAATACAGCCAGTCAGAAAAATGTGAACATGGCACATGAGTTGGTAATTAGGGACAGATTGTAAACAGTTTTTCAGAGTAATTCCAAGAACAACATCAGATATTCTGACTGAGCTCCTGAACATGGGAAAAGATTTCTGCCCTCGAGTGCTTGAACGTCTGACAGGAGATCAAATTACAATATGGCGGCAGGTTTTTGCTGAAAAATTAGCCATCTTTTTTAAATATTTTTTTTTGGTCAATCCAGTAGATATGTTTAAACTATTTGTGACTATGGATCAATCATTGTTTCTAAGAAACATTGCAACATTCAGAATTGTTGAAACACAACGAAGGTCACAGCTGTTCTTTCCGCAGTAAATGTGACTGATCTTGTGATAGGATCTGAGAGTATACTGCTTCAAATTTCTTGAAAAAGTAAATAACTGAGAAAAGGTATAAAGAACAAGAAAACAAGGAAGTTGTCAGAGTCGCTTTCCCATGACGATAATACGCACTTCTAATTTCCAAGTTGGTTTGCCATTGCGATCTGTGACTGTGGATTTCAGTTGATACACAATTCTCGCTATTAATCAACCTGGAACTTCATACTCCAGCTTTGACGGTGGTTTGGAAAGAAACATTTTTATTTCTTGCTTATGACTTTTCTTGCGTCGTTGACGTCGAGGTTATTACAGGCGGGAAAGGACTAGGGATAAGAACGGGAAAAAACTGGGTATAAGAACGGGAAAGAACTGGCCCATTGCCTTTTCAAGAAAGCATCCAGGCATTCGGCTGTAGTGATTTGGGGAAATCATGGAAAACCAAAATCTGAATTCGAACACGCGTCCTTCTGATTGCGAGGCCAGAGCATTACCCGTTCTGACCTCGCATTCGGTAGGAAGCGGGTTCGAATCCCCGTCCGGGCATCCAGATTGGGGTTTTACATGGTTTCCCCAAATCACTCCAGGCGAATGCCGGGATGCTTCCTTCAAAAAGGCCATGGCCGAATTCCTGAATTCCTTCCCGTTCCTTGTCCCCAGTCCAAACCCGCCTCTAAAGACCTTAGCTGTCGACGAGGCGTAAAGCAAAAAGCAAAAAAAAAAAAAAAGCAAAAAAAAAAAGAGCAGAGCATTACCGCTTACCCACAACTAGTGTTGTAAAAAAAAATGTTTTTTTTTTCTGACTTGAAAAAAAAAAAACCCATGAAAAAACATGTTTTTTTCATAATTACTAAATTTCAGATTTTTAAGGCATTTATCGTTTAATATGACTGTTTTAGAGTTTAAAGTAAGTACTTATCTTACTTTTAAATCTACTATATTTTTCTGGTCAATAGGAAAAAAAATTACAATAATATTGGCAACATTGACTAAAGTTTTCTTTTAAGAATGGGGACTTCCCGAAAACGCTAGGTTGCGTGAGAAGGAATCCCCGTTCCCCATTGTTTGGATTGATACTCGCTATTTGAACTAGTGCTGCCAGACCCTAAAAATTTATCAATAGACCTACGAATCTTTTAAAAATTAGGAATTTTAAATTTATCTACGGTTTTTTGCCTCTTTTTATTACTTATTGTGCTTTGCTTATATTCGTATACTTGTTAAACTAGCAGCGTATAATGATACTGAGTCATTGTCAGTAGTTATGAATCATTTCCTTGCAACCGTTGGCGTAAACCAACGATTGAGAACAAATAAAGCTCCTATTTTGTATGATAATATATTTAAATTCAAACTTAAAAGACCGTAATACAGAACTATCAGCGCAGTCTTTATGCACAGTGTGTACTTTGCTCACAATTTAAAATTGCAACCTCAAAAGCTTTTGCATACAATACAACCAGTAAAAGAAAACGTAACTATTTCTGGAGTTTTGGATATAGAGGAGACAGAGGAAGAAACAGAAAATTCCGACTCCGTCCGTACTAGTTTTGGTAGTACTGATACCAGTGAATGTGGTACCGACATAGAGGATGAATAAAAAATTATGTTCCCTATACAGATACATTTATGAATCATTATGTAAGACATTAATTGATTTAGTAAGATTTAAAACACACATGTAAAATGTAAGTTCCATAATAAAACAATTTATCAAATATATTGTTTTCTGAAAAAAAAAAACGAATTTAGAAAAAAAACAAGGGTGCTAGGTTTTTTTTCACAAATCTGAAAAAAAAATAATTTTTTTTTCAATTTGCAACACTACCCACAATTCTCAGTAGCAAAAAAACTGCTGTTGTAGAAATGGAGAGAGCCCAGCTATTTTATTTTGAAGACTTAAAAATTAGCTGCCTGGTACTCTTTTTAGGACAGATGATGACACCATATGTGATGCTACCTATTTTGTTGGCCCTCTTTAGAAATATTTTTATACAGACAGAAAAAAACCTTGGAATTTCCTTGGGGGAAGTGCATGGAACTTAAAGTCAATAGTATTAAAACAATATACAACGACTTGTTTTCAAATTCAGGTGCGTCAACGTTAGGCCACTTGTACATTGTTTGGTGTTTTTCCTACCATCTAAATTAGAATTACCAGCATTCTAATTAGACATGCTCGTTAGAGTGTTTGATTACTGTGGGAGGGGAGAGGTTTATGAACGGCCTATTTGCAGATTATGAGTCTCATTTACCCGCTATCTTCAATGCTTTTCAGGCTGTTTTTTCACAGTATTAAATGCGTATGCAGGTATGTTCCCAATTTTCACTTCAAAAGTAGCACAAAAAATATTACTTAAAGTATTCATGTACGGTGACTCTTGTTAATAAGTAATTGAAGAGGGAAAGGGAAAATACGCCGGGTTGTAAGATACGTCCAACACGCCAGATAGAATATATTGATCGTAATTATTTTCAGCGTAAAATTTCCGTGAAAAAAATTACCAGTGATACTGTGTTGGAGGGCCTGGGACAGGCAAAGAGTAGTTTTAGTCCATGTCAAAGAATAAAGGAGAGTCGAGAAGAGGTAAGAAGAGAAGCAGAACTATATTGTTTCAAATTAATATCCTTAGCTTAATGAAATGTTTTAACACGGTATTTTGGCGATATTATGTAAATTTAATGTTGTTGTTGAATGGATGAATTTTTATTTGCTGGAAAGATAGCTTGGAGATATACTGTGAATAAGAACGACACAGTAAGTAAAGACTGTAAACGTCTGCGGCCACGAGAAAGTGTAATGTATTATGCAAAGTTGTGTTGAGAAATACAACTGATTAAATGTACTACTGAGAAGTGAATATTAGATTGTGGACATAAAAGCGAATAGTATTGATTAAAAATGTCGAACAATCAATTAACGTTCACTATAAAGATGGTTAAGCATATTTCTTCCAAGTGATTGGGGTGTATTTCGTAATATATAAGGAAGCCCCTATATTCGAAGTCTTCTAAGATACAACAGAGGGTGCAGCATGTACTTCTTCAGGCAGAAGAAGACAAAGAAGTCGTCAAAAGATAAACGAAGAATATAATACAGTTGTAACAAGACGTAATTTTAAATGTCAATTCTATGCACTGCTAAGTAAAGTAAGTTAAGGTCAACAATTGTAACCTTCTTCTAGTAGGGTATTCGTTCCTTAGGCTGTCGGTATCGAGTTTGGCCCGACATTAGTAGGATATAGCAAGAGGCAATAAAAGAAAAGTTTCCCAGATTCGCTGTATTCTGGCCCCAAGAAACAATTATATGGAAAAATTCTATTTTTTATCGTTTCAGATAACACAATTCTTGGCGTTGAGTAGTCAACTATTTTATTAGGTTCATTCCAGAACAGCAAATAATTTTGCAGACAGATCCTTTAACACTAGTCTGGTATATTAAATGAGCCCCGTTAATGAATCACTGTTTTCATTTTAGCTCTAACAGAACCTACGCATCACAATACAAACGTATCCAAAGAACGAGACTTCTGCAAAAAATTTCCAGTCTGTTGGAAACCATTTGAAGGTTAAGTTAGGGCGCTTTTATCTTTTCCTGCCTGCTTCTTTGTTCGCCCTCTCGCGTTCATAGAGCCGGAAAGATTGTTAAATGTAAATGAAGAGTAAAGGCAGAGGTTGGACCTTCAACTTTTCTTCTCCACTGAGCGATTCACTGTGGTAGTTTCGGCGGCAGAGGCTTTCATAATCAAGAAAAACAAAACTCGGGCGCAACTTACAGGGGCAACATTGTTTAAATTTGCTAATTTGTTAGAAAATTAAATATATTACACAAGAAGGGATATTTCTGAGATTATCTATCCTTTGAGCGGAAAATTTAATGACCTTGTGCTAAAGTCTGACCTATATAAGAAGAAGTGAAAATATTGACTCGAGTTTAATAACTGTTACTGAAACAAGACTTGAGCAAGAGTTACTCCAAAATTCATATCAATCTCTGTTTGTTGCAAGAAAAGAAAATGGATGTAGATATATCTAAACTCTTAAAAGAAATTGCATTTGATCTGAAATCTGGTGGTTTAAGCAACAGCAAATTAAAACAGGAATAAAGAAAAATGTGGCAGTATGGAAATTGTATTTGGTTACAAAAATTATCATAATTGCAGTAAATGTTATAGAATACAACATTTAACTCTTTTTTTTTTTGTTTTGCTTTGATACAATCCTCCAACCCTTCCCATTTTGTGCTAACCTCTTCATCTCTATATACCCTTTACAATCAATCTCCTCAATTATTTGCTTCATAGATTCTAATCTCTGTATTCCTCTAAAGTTCTTACCTTCGACTGTTCCCTCCACTGAAAAATTAACCAATCCAGCATGTCTCTTCTTTCTGTAAGCTTTTTCCTTCCTCATCCATCATTATCAAAATTCGTTTATTTCGTACTTTGTCTGTCCACTTAACCTTCTTCTGTAGGAGCACATTTCAAATGCTTCAATTTTCCTTCTTTTTGGTATTCCCAAAGTCCATGATTCACGACCATAAAGTGCTGTGCTTTACACAAGGAGTTTTAAAAAGATCTTTCTAAGTCCTAGATCGATATTTGAAACTAAATGATTTCTCTTTTTCATGAAGGCTCTTTTTGCTGGTGCTATTCTGCTTTAAACATCATTCCTGCTTCGGCCATCGGTTGGAATTTTGCTTCCCAATTCAGAATTCACGTACATCTACTAGTGCATACAAACCTATTTTTATTTTTGACCCACTGTGATTGGAATCATTTCTGCTACAGTTAATTACACTTGTCTTGCTTCGATTTATATTCAGTCCAAAATCTTCCTTCAGTTATTTGTTATGCCATTAGGTAACTTCTTAATATCTTCAGACTATTCTGCTAACAAGACAATGTCGTCTGAAAATCGTAGCATACTCATTTTTTCTCCTTGAACACATATGTCACATAGACATTTTTTTTATTTCCTTTATTGCTTCGTCTAAATACAAGTTGAATATTAATGGGAATAGACTACAACCTTGTCTCACGCCTGATGCATGTCTCTCATGATTCTCTACTTCTGTCATAACCACGTGATTTTATATAGATTGTATTCTTCTATAACTATATTCTACACGTCTTTAAAATTCTGAATATCTTGCCCAACTTAACATTATGAAAAGCTTTTTCTAAATAAACAAATGCCATAAAAGTATGTTTTACTTGATCCGTCCCTTAAGTGTTAATCTTAAAGCCATAATTGGTTCCCATGTACCGCGATTTTTCCTAAACCCAAAATGATCTTCACCTACTATCTCCTCTACTACCCTTCCAGTACTGTATATTATTTTGATCATTACTTTTGAAACCTGTGATATTGGACTAATGCTGAGATAATTCTCACATTTGTCGGCTTGTGCTTTCTTCTCAATTGTGAAAATGATATTTTTTATTAAAATTAGTTGGACTTTCTCCTGTTTCATATCTTTTTGATATCGGTTTGAATAATCATTTGATTCCTTCTTTTTCAAAGGATATGATATAGCAAAATATTTTTGCTGTTTTAGAAGCTTAAATTTAATAATTTATTCTGCTGTTAAGCTGCGTTTTCTTTTTGTTTAGTTGTGGAACCGTTTCGGCAGAAGCCTTCGGACGTCTTCTACACCGCATTTCGGTTTAACTCGAGACTGAGTACTCTGTTGTCAATTAAAAAAAGCTAGTCATATTCCAGAGATATTACATTTTAGGCCCGAACCATGAATGTTATTCCTGTTTGTTTCCATTTGCAGCGTGATATTTTGTAAATAAACAGGAATAACTCTATGGTCTGGACTAAACTGTAATTTCTCTGTAATGTGACTTGCTAGTTTGTTTTCATTGACAACAGACTAATCAGTCTCGAATGAAACCGAAATTTGGCCCAAAAGTTTCCCGGGGGTTTCGGGTCGAAACGTTGCAGCAATTGAACATCAACATAACGCACAGCTGTATAATGAAAACACAGCCAAACCTGTTGCAAATATTCAATGATTTTATTGACCGGTTTCGACCCGCCTTAAGGTGGTCTTCTTCAGAAACTAGTTAAATTATATTACATCAATCTAAAACACTTTTCAATAAAATAGTACACTTTCGTACTAAAGTCACACATTAAAATTTAATGTATTATACTCTGGAGTCAAAAGTGTACGTTAGTATAGTATGTAGGTGTAGTAGTGTAGACACCTTATAGAAAGGTGTCGGGGCACCTGTAGCAGTCGGTGCTGACGATTTGCTAGCATCCGATAGGCTCGCCACCTCACTTCCCGTCAATACGGCCGAGAACGCGTCTCTGCCGCCCGCGTGATTGATCTGTTGCTGAAGTCCTGAAAGCCCCCCGAGCTCTTCTTCCTCAACTTTCTCAGAAACTCTGCAGCAAAGCTCTTCGCGATCTCCAGGGAGCCGGACTCGATGAACACGCCGGGGCCTCGGGCGAACAGCAACAATCAGGCACACCGAGCAGCAAGTGCCCGCCACCACCAGGCACTAACTCCACACTCCCCAGTACTTTCTGAAGTTATAAATTCTATAGGCGAGTTAAACTATTTTTAGAGAGGGGTTAATCTATGAGTTTCCAACTTCCCGTCACAGACATGGTACGACCGTCACCGACATGCTATGACGTGTTGCACGTAGGATATGTGCGTTGGACGGTTTATGGATGGGTAAAATCTTATGAGTTTGCCTGTATGGCCAACATGCTAATATTAACATCATATTTGTGGCTGTAAGTATGACATAAAAGCGCAACCCCACACTCCCCGGGACATTTTTTGAACAATCTACCAGTGCTGTCAATTCTATGGATTTTTATTAATTGTTATGATTTTGTTAAAACATCTACGGAGTTTTTCTATTTTTCATTACTTGTTGATTTTTCCTTATATTGGTGTTTCTTTTTTTAAAAAAATTAGCGTGTAATATTAATGCATTACAGAATTCTCAATAATTGTGAATCGTTTGCTTCAAACCGTTCGTGTGAGCCAACGACTGAAATGAAATATTCTGTATTATTATACATTTTATAGATCAGCACAAGAAAAAAGAGCCTTCATGAAAAAGATAAATCTTTTTAGTTTCAAATATTGATCTAGGAATTAGAAAAAACTTTTTAAAACTCTATGTGTGGAGCACAGCACTTTATGGTAGCGAAACATCGACTTAAGGAATACCGGAAAGAAAGAAAATTGAAGCATTTGAAATGTGGTGTTACAGAAGAATGCTGAAAATTAAGTGGACAGACAAAGTAAGAAATGAACGGGTTTTGGAAATGATGGGTGAGGAAAGAAGTTTGTGGAAGATGCTTACAGAAACAAGAGACAGGCTGGTAGGTCATATTTTGAGACATGCTGGATTAGTTAAATTTGCTGGTGGAGGGAACGGTCGAAGGTAAGAAGTGTAGAGGAAGACACAGACTAGAATATATAAAGCAGATAATTGAGTACGTGGGTTGTAGGGGATATGTAGTGATGAAGAGGTTAGCACAAGATAGGAAGGGTTGGAGGATTGCATCAAACCAGTCGAAAGACTTATTACAGAAATCTCAAAAGACGGTAATACAGAACTATCAACGCACTCTTTACGCTCGGTGACACGCTCGTTGGAACGGTTTTTTAACATTTCCTATTACAGGACATATACTACAATTAATGTCAACAAAGAAAATGTATGGTCCCCCTCCCCCCCCAAAAAAAAAAGGAGTAGGCACAGCAGCAGCAGTGATGAAAGGACACTATGTTTACAGATACCGGTTTTTATTCATTTCAATGTAGAATATTATTTTGTATTTCGAAATTTAAAGATCTGGATACAAAAGTATTCTTAATTTGGTCTCTCTCTTCAATAATTATTGTTTCAGTATTTTAGTTAGTAAGTCTCCGGATTTTTGTATCCAACCTACGGAAATTTTAGAGGCCATCTACGGATATTCAAAGCCAAGTGGCTGGCAGCACTGTGATGTACTTGATAACACTAAAAAAATTTAAGAAGGTTTGAATAAATTTTTTCTGTCGTCATTTCACCTCTCCTCCTTTTTGTTCATCTTTTTATCTTTTTATAACCCGTTTGTTCCTTTGTGTGCTTCATTACTCTTAATCGGACTTCGTACTCGAAAAACTGCTACTTGGAGCCATACACACATAAAAATTCTTAGTACGTGGTTCTGACCGGGGAGAACTACAATAAAATCAGCTATTTTAGCAAATTCCACATTTATTATTACTTTAGGTATGGGCACATGTCCTCACAAACTTACTAGTCTCTACTTCCACATAGGTTAAACTATCTTGTCCTCTAGCAACTTTAAGAATCGTCTTTACAGAAACACACATTATGACACTTCACATGTAAGAGAGAATAGATTAAACACAGGCAGAGAGAAAGAGTATAAATTATCTTAATTGAAGCATGGCAAAGTTCCTATCATGGCGCAGCTTCGCTACCACTGATCAAACTCTGGTCCACACTAAGCAAACTGAATGGTCCATTTTTTTTAATTTGGCTTTACGCCTTTTCGACGTCGACGTCGAGGTCATTAGAGGCGGGAAAGGATGGGTACATGGAACGGGAAGGAATTCAGTCATGGCCTTTTGTAGGAAGCATCCCGCCATTCGCCTGGAGTGATTTGGGGAAACCATGGAAAGCCGAAATCTGGATGGCCGAACCGGGATTCGAATCCAAGCCTCCAGAATGCGAGGCCAGAGCGTGTCCATACTGAAACTGAGCTTACATGGAGTAAGGCTTTTTGTAGCAACCCGTCTAACGGGATTCCTAAACGAGCACCAATGATCACGTTTCCCTTACGTCTAGGTCAATGTGGAGCTACCACCTTCGACAAAGAAATTTCAGAGGACTTGGCACAGCACCTCTGTCTTATGGGCGCTGCAATACAAAAAACCAGAGGGCTGAACCTCTTGCTCCACTAACAAGGGTGAGATTTTATTTTCGAAAGTTGGCTGCCTACCGTTAGGATCGTGGCACCGAACTGTCTCGCCATTGAAGCCACGGCCTCACCCCGCCAAAATCCTTAACGCCTCCCACATGAGTTTAGCTTCTAAAATGTCTTTATTTAAAGATTTTTCTTATTTTATTACATTATTTCTCTCACACAATATTCTAAAATACTGCTTTGAATTTAACCTTATTACTAACTCTTACTGTTCTCTAATAGTTTCTATTCTTCCGTCCTCTAAAGGTATTATATATTATTATTTTTCGGCAAACAGTCCACCACTTCCTGTTTATTAATCCCGTAATATTACAGTGTCCAAATACTGTAAATTTCATGAGATACCTTATAGAATCGGTAGATGTGTCGTTTTTGTAACAAACAAACTCAACTTTGATGCACTAGTGCATCAGTACACCATTCCGCCACCAGGAGCGCCAGCGTTGTGCACAGTTAAAATGGCTACTTTCACTGGTGCGTGTCGTGCTCGCAGTGTGTTTTGGTTTCGTGAAATGTGATGACCGAGACGGATGGTTTACTACCAGCACGACGGTACACTACAACATTTCATCACAGATGTTCGAGGTTTCCTCGATAATCGATTTCCAGGTCGGTGTATTTGCCGTGAAGGGCCAATCACATGGCCACCTCGCTCCCCACACTCGACACCACTGGATTTCTTTCTCTGGGGTTTCATTAAAGATCGTGCGTATGTTCCTCCCCTACCAAACAATTTGGTCGACCTGAAAAATCTAATCTACGCTGCCGTTGCACAAGTCACGTCAGATTTGCTGCAACGAGTGTGGGAAGAAATTGATTACCGGTGGGACGTTTGCCGCAAGACAAATGGTAGTCACATCAAACGAAAATGACACTTAACAGTTTTATGTGAAGCTTGAGGTTGTTTGCTACAAAATGATACACCTAACGATCTGTAAGTTATCTCAATAAATTTCTATATCATTCAAAAGTTTTAAAGTCCTTTTTGACTCGCCTTGTTTATTTGGCGCTGTTGTTCCACGTGCACTTGTGCTGTACTGAACGCCCGCTACGCGTCGGTTGTTGGGTGCGCGTTAGCCGCCGCGGGGCGCGGGCGCGACTCCCAAATTAGCGCCGTGTTGGCGGCGGGGGCTGACACGCCGCCGAGTAATTGTGTTACTGGCAAACTGATTTGCGGCCGGCCAATGTCACGCAGACTGCGCCCGAACCACTCTGGGTCAGAACTGCCCCACGCGTGCGGAAAGAAGTACCTGCACGCGCCGCCTAACTTCTAACGTGTTTAAAACTCACCACCAGCAAACCTGAAGTTACTTAAATTTTTACTCGTCAGGGTAACACATCATAAAAGTGTTGCATTAGCAATTTTAACCGCTTTTTCGCTCATTACCTTGCTTATGAATAATCAAGTTTGTGCTTAATAAATAATATGTATAACGTGTTGCAAATATGTCGCATTACATCACGAATGTAGTGTCCAGTATTAAAGTAATCTACATAAAAAGATGAATCGATAAACATTATCTATTTTCATCCAAATACGAGGCATGATTTTTTAAGTAAGTACCGTTCTGAAATTAAAAAAGACGTGCGAATATATATCAATAATTTTATTTTTGCATGAAAGCCTGTAACTTACTCTACTTTTCTACATAATTCCCTTCAATATTGAGGCACTTCTCATAACGTAGTACCAGTTTTTGAAAACCCTCCTCATAGAAGTCTGCCGCCTGACTTGTTAACCACTGCATCACAACTGTTTTGTCTTCGTTATCGTCTTCAAGACGCTGACCACCCAGGTGTTTCTTCAAGTGCAGGAACAGATGGTAGTCACTGGGCGCCACATCAGGGCTGTACGGAGGATGATCTAGAGTTTCCCATCGAAATGATGAGATGAGATCTTTGGTCTTATTAGCCACATGTGGACGGGCATTGTCATGCAGCAAAACGGTGCCCTTGCTCAACTTGCCACGCCTTTTCTTCTGGATTGAACAGCGCATATTTTTCAATGTCTCACAATAAGCTGCTGCATTGTTTGTCTCATTACGAGGCAGAAATTCCGCAAGCAATACTCCTTTTCTGTCCCAAAAAACTGTGCACATGATTTTCCGGGCAGAAATTGTTTGCATGAACTTCACTTTTTTGGGTGAATCTGAATGCCGCCATTCCATGGACTGTTGCTTTGATTCAGGTGTGACGTAGGCCACCCAAATCTCATCGCCCGTAACAATTTGTCTTAAAAAATCATCACCATCGTTGTGGAACCGCTCAAGGAAATTCAATGCACTGCCTAAACGTTTGGTTTTGTGCACATCCGTTACCATTTTCGGTACCCAACGTCAGCACAATTTTCGGTAATTCAAGTGCTCGGTCACAAAACACTACGAAAAACATTAGGAAAGTCATCACACAAGGAGGAAATCGTAAAGCGTCTGTTTTCTCTCACCTTATTGTCCACTTTCTGCGCCAAACTTTCATTAACGACCGAAGGACGCGCACTCCGTTGTTCATGATGCACATTTGTGCGGCCATCTTTAAATGCTCTCACCCACTTTCTCACCATTCCATCACTCATAATGTTTTGTCCGTAAACTTCACAGATCTACGATGAATATCGATCGGTTTTAGGCCTTTAGCACAAAGAAATCTTATAACAGCCTGTACTTCACAGTCGGCAGAACTCACGATTATCGGAGGCATCTTAAACGCTCAGTGAACAAGGAAGAATTAGACTGTAATGGCGTCAGTGCGTAGGCAAGAGATGCAGATACCCAGTGCGCATGTGCGGAACGCCGACCGTAGTGCTGCAGCCACGGTGTGTAAAAATTGTTCTTACTTAAAAATACGCCTCTTATGAATGAATAAATCGGGTTTCTTTTTTTAAATTATTCTCTCCAAATGTTTTCCTTCAATTTGTACGCACTTTCTAGAAGAGTCTGTGATTTTTCGTTGCATATTTTTCTTTCTGGTTGCAATGATAGTACTCACACAATGAATAAAACAGAATGGTAATTGTACTGCAATAAGTTTTGCTATTAAACGACGAGTCCGCGGATGGTCTATACGTGTTGTCATCAACCGGCTATCTCCTAATCCTTCGAGGAAGCGGTGGCCAAGGAACGCCCCTACATCCGAACAATATGTCGACCCCACACGCAAAAGCTGTTTTGAAGGGAGCGGTAAACACCCACGTGAGGTGAACCTCGGCAGCTATTACGCCCGAGTGAATACGCAAATTCACAAATATTTACGGTCAGACAGCGGCGAGAGTTGACCCAAGAGAATCACTGGGATTTCCTGCTAACCAAGACTGGAAAGTCAGAGCCAGAGATAAGCGATCAAGTAGCCTATCGATAGAGGCCGAACAATGTTGTCCAATCTCTATAAAGAAAGCCTGGAAAGTTGTTGATGTAGATGAGTTTGGGAGTGTTACGCAATACTAAGTTTGATTTGAGAACATGTGGTTGCTGTTCTTGAAATTCTGCTCGCATATGGCGTGGAGAAGCTACGATTGTGGTATTAAGAGGATGCTGGAGGGAGGGACAGCAGAAGCCAGCTTTCAACGCCAGAAATAGGGTCTTACGATTTCAACATTACGGCGCAAGGTCGGGAATCGCGAGCTGATGGTGCATTGCACCATCAGACTTCAAATGCTGTACATTTTGTAGCTCACATTAACTCACATTCACAAAGTTATCGTATTGAGGCAAACAGTACTTAATCAATTCACTAATTTGACTAACACTGTTCCAAACATTAAAGAATACACACGACGTATTAACATAAAAAAACACACACACAACATTAAGTCGCAATAATCGATAGCATTAGACGTACAGAGAGATACAGTAATTACTCGTATAACGTAAGTTAAAGCAATAAGTTGACACCACTGTACTGTCCATGTAAAATAAACAATATGGCCGCTAGCTGTGTATAAACAAAACGAGATTAAGAAGTGTGACTATACAAAAACAGTGAAATAGTGACGTTGTCAAAAAAGGAGCAATGCAGAACGGCAGGAAGATATGTTCTATGAAAATATGTAACTAGGGCTATTTTATGAGCAAAATATGATCGTTTGCATAAAAAAAAATCGTAAGTAGAGTGTACTTTGTTAATATTTGTTCATGTATATAAAAATGCAAATTTCTAAACAACAAGTGTATTTACTGTACATTTACATTCACTGATGATGCCCCAGTCTATAAGAGCGAAACGCGTCTGAGCGTATAGAAATAAAATAACAGTTGTTAAGAGATCATTATAAAACCATCCGTTCCCTCGGCGGAGCTTATACAGGCGGCCTATAGAGCGCAGTGTGTTCTGAGCTCCTCTGTACTCAAGTCCTTTGTCTTCATTCGCCGATAAATAATTCTTCGGCTGAAGGATAGAGCAGGGCAGAGGCGCTTGGGGATCGAGCGCCGGAGCACTTGCTTGGCTCCATCCATCTTGCCATTTCCGTCACACAAGTCTTCCGCAGGGAACAGCTTGCACCAAAACAATCCTTGTCCTGTGGTCCCCTTGCCTCGTCCCATTGTACGTACTTACCATCTCTCGCAAGCTTTCTGGAAAATATTGGACGATCACAACTGCAGTACACATTTCAGTGGCTAGTGGTGTGATAGAGATTTTATTTTGAGAGACACGTTTAAATTATTTGTACCAAATTTTACGATGTTTTAGTACAATGTTCATGACATGAAATTCCCATTTTTCGACAATTCTGGTAGCTGATTGGAAAGTTTCATGATTTGTCATATCTTCTTGTGTGTTGATTTATTTCTTTTAAAAAAAGACAAAATAAAAGTTAAAAAAAACAACAAAAAAGGTATTGAAAAACTCTTTAGATTTCATAGTTACTGTTTTCAAAATAATATATTCAACAAAAATAAATTAAAAATTAGAGCTTCTGATTTTTAAGAATCTTTTATACTTTTTCATAGTTTTGTGTCTTAAATTTCAAAAAATATTTTTCATCTCAGTTTCAAAAAAAAAAAAAATCGTATGGAAAGACGTAAAACCCCAGTTACTACAATTTCACATATATCCACAGCTAAAATGCTTGAAATCATTTGAACAATTTTATCAATTTATTTGCAATGATATTGATAAAGGAGCAGAAATGGTATTAATTGGAAGTCAGGAGGAAGTTCTGTACAAGCCGAATATTGGCACTGAGGCGTGAAAGGTATTGGCTGAAGTAGTGCATGGGAGGGAAAATATAACCTGCTGGTACTCAGTTTCAGGTACAAGTTAATGGGAGTTTTTTGATGTATGGGTGTTAGTAATTGGAATAAATTAACAAGGAAAGTGTTGAATAATTTACCAAAACAGCTGAAAAATTTTAAAATTAAAATTCTTATAGAGCAAAAGTAGGCGGGAACAAAAAAGGGGTAAAATGAGTGTGTAGGGAAATCACCAATCACCTCTGGAGCGTACACTCCATCGCAAATTAAATTAATTGATTAATTAATACATTTATCACTTGCAGACTCATTTCTGTGCTTTGATTTTTATAATCATCGTTTGATGTTCTGTTCTATAGTTTTAATGATTTACAGTTCTCTCATTTTTTTGACCCTTTCTTTATGAATATTTGCTTCCTGCATCTTTAGGTGTTCTTTGTTTTTGATGCTATAACCGTTTCCTTTATTTGTGTCTTTTGAATACAATCTTGTATTATCGTACTTTCGTTTGTTTCCCGGTGTTTCTCTTGAAATAGCCCCTATTTCCTTTTCTTTTGCTCTCAGTTCTTTTGTTTTGTCTCTGACTGTCTGAAATTTGAAGCGTAGGTTATTAAACGATTCTGCAGCCACCACGACCTAGCGCAGACCACTGGTGTGTGTGTGTGGTAGTAGTCTCGAGTCTCCCATCGTGCTCTATGATGGTTGCATGTTGGTAGCTGTTGGGGTGTCGGAGATATGATGGTTGAAAGTGGTCGACCTATGATATTTTCATGTTTAAACCAAAGTGTTCTTGAAAAAACTTTAGAATCTTCTAGAATGTACTAAAGGATCTAGAATATAAGACATTTTTCAGCATTTTCAGCTATTAACAAATAGAAATATATTTATTTGTTTGACGGGACTTTCACTGCAGGGTTGCTGATTTTGCCACGAGGCTTCTTTTTTTCCGTGCAAAAACATTTTTTTTATTTTTTGGCTGTCATCAGTCTCTTTCTGGTTTGATGCAATCCTCCATTCCTTCCTATCCTGTGCTAACCTCTTCATTTCTACATACCCCTTACAGCCCACGTCCTCAATTATCTGCTTCATATATTCTAATCTCTGTCTTCCTCTACAGTTCTTACCTTCGACTGTTCCCTCCACTAACAAATTAACCAATCCTGCATGTCTCTAAATATGGCCTACCAGCCTGTCTCTTCTTCCTGTAAGCTTCATCCACAAACTTCTTTTCTCACCCATCCTTTCTAAAATTCGTTCTTACTTTGTCTGAACTCTTAATTTTCAGCATTCTTCTGTAGCACCACATTTCAAATGCTTCAATTTTCTTTATTTCCGGTATTCCTTAAGTCCATGTTTCGCTACCATAAAGTGCTGTGCTCGCGAAAACATAAAAACTTTCAAAATTTTATTTTCAAACATGTTTTGGCATAACATGACAAACACGAATGAAGTCGTGGGTACCAGCTAGTAAAGTATATGTTTAAGTCAAAACATGAAAGCGAACGATGTTAGCAGGAGAGTTTATAATTACCCTCGGTCTTAGCGGGTGGCTACGAGGAAACACATTTCGCATCAGGTATGAGCGGCGTCTCAAACATTCCACTCGCGTAGTAATTCCGCCGGTCGACCGGTCGGATGGTTTAATTTGGCGGCAGGCGCCCTAATCCTCGTCCGGAAAATCGGGCGGGCGATGCGCCCCTGGACAGCGAACTAATGATTCGTCGGGGGATGTTACGGTCGATGCGAGCGCCTGGCCACTAGGCAGCCGCGCGCTACAGAATTCAAGTTACGACGGCAATGCCGGCCGCCGCAGCTGCCGCACAGGCGGCGCAAAGGCGGCAGAAGATCCTCTCTCGGTGCAGGAACCGCAACAGCTGCGGAATGCCGAGTGTATTCGAACGCAGCTTCTCGCAACGATCCGGCTGTTGCTAACCACGTACACCTATTTAATTATGTATAGTCAAAATTTAACCAAATCCGCGAGTTACAAAAATTTAACACAGTTTCTTGGTAGTAATTAGCGGTTAATTGCATTAATTATTCTATTTTAATTTGCTGTATGCTGCGATGGGATTATTTGAAAGAATTTAAATGTTTGTGAACAAATTACTGAAAGAAGGTTTTAGACTAAATATAAACCAAAGCAAGACAAATATGATGAAATGCAGCTGAAATGTTACCAGTAATATTAGACTCAATACAAAAATGGGGCCGGATCCGATAACAGAAGTTACTGAATTTTGATACTTAGAAAGTAAAATTACATCTGATGTCTGAAGCAGAATAGCACTAGCGATAAGAGCTTTCATAAAAAAAAAAAGAGAAATATTTTAGTTTAAAATATTAATCAAGGACTCGGAAAGAATTTTTTAAAACTCTATGTGTGTGGAGGACAGCACTTTATGGCAGCGAAGCACGAACTTTAGGTATACCAGAAAGAAGGAAAATTGAAGCATTTGAAATGTGGTGACATAGAAGGATGCTGTAAATTAAGGAGACACACAAATAACGAAACTAACGAGCTTTGGAAATGACGGGTGAGGAAAGAAGTTTGTGGAAGTGTCTTACAGAAATAAGAGACAGGCTGGTAGGTCATATTTTGAGACATGCAGTAATGGTTAACTTATTAGTGGTGGGAACAGTCGAAGGAAGACAGAGATTAGAATATATGAAGCAGATAATTGAGGACGTGGGGTGTATGGGGTATGTCGAGACGAAAAGGTTAGCACAGGATAGGAAGCGATGGAGGATTGCGTCCAAGCAGTTGAGAGACTGATGAAAGCAAAAAAAAATACAAAAAAATTGTCTGATATTTTTCTTTGAGTAGCGAAGCGAAGCTGTCAGAGATTGTGTGATATTGTTGAGCTAACCGAAACCATACGTAATACAAGTTATATAGAAATTAATAAGACTAATATTATTCATCATAAAAATCAATAAGAAGGACATTAAAATGTTACTGTTAATTTATGAATTGCACAAATAAATTGTTAAAATTACAGAAAATGTGGTTTGTGTTAATCGTGTAAATAAACGTTTTAATACAAGAAGCAGAAGCATTTGAGTATTAATGAAAAGGGAAGTACGTAATTTAAAGAATATTAAATTGAAATTGTGTAAAAGTTTATGTATGAGATTGATTTTCATATGTTTATTTCAGATTCATAAAACAATATAATTTTGTACCGTATGCTTCAGTCAGTAGAAGATCTTACGCCCGACTACTAGAGCCTAATGCCCCGGCTACACGGTAGCGCGTGCAAACTCGACAGAGTGGCTTGTGCAATCGTTGACATGCTAAAGATTTGACTCCACGGTTTTTGAGTTTGCTCAGTTTTTTTTTTTTTTTTTTTCCAAGAGATATCTCTGAAATGGGTGATGTACGGAAGTATTCAAAGGAATTTGTAATTCCTTTTATACACAGACGGAAAAAAAAATCCCAACACCAAGAAAAAATTATTGTAGAGTAATGAAATTTGGACAATGCATTTGTCAAGTTAACATGTTTAATTGATTAAATTTTCAAGATCACAGGTTAATTTAAGCTCAAGAAAATGCATTTCAAATGTGAAATACTGTTAAATTAATAGCCGGTGTAACCTCCAGAATTTTGAATGCAAGCCTGCAAACGTGAATGCATTGTGTCATACAGGTTTCGAATGTCACTTTGTGGTATGGAGTTCCATGCTTGTTGTACTTGTGCTGTCAATACTGGGACGGTCAGTGCTGGCTGTGGATGATGCTGGAGTTGTCGTCCAATGATATCCCATACGTGTTCAATTGGAGACAGATCTGGTGATCTCGCAGGCCAAGGTAACATGTCGACACTCTGTAGAGCACGTTGCGAGACAACAGCGGTATGAGGGCGAGCGTTATCCTGTTGAAAAACTCCCCCTTGAATGCTGTTCATGAATGGCAGCACTACAGGTTGAATTACCAGACTGACGTACAAATTTGCAGTCAGTGTGTTTGGTATAACCACAATAGTGCTCCTGCTGTCATAGGAAATTGCTCCCCAGACCATGACTCCAGGTGTAGGTCCAGTGTGTCTAGGCCGCAGACAGTTTGGTTGCAGGCGTTCCCCTGGCCTCCTTCTGACCAACACTCGGCCATCACTGGCACCAAGGCAGAACCTGCTTTCATCAGAAAACACAACAGATCTCCACTCCGTCCTCCAATGAGCTCTGGCTTGACACCACTGGAGTCGCAAACGGCGATGGCTTGTAGTCAGTGGAATGCACGCTACAGGGCGCCTGGCTCGGAGCTGTCCTTGAAGTAACCGATTTCCTATGACAGCAGGAGCACTCTTGTGGTTATACCAAACACACTGACTGCAAATTTGTACGTCAGTCTGGTAATTCAACCTGTAGTGCTGCCATTCATGAACAGCATTCAAGGGGGAGTTTTTCAACAGGATAACGCTCGCCCTCATACCGCTGTTGTCTCGCAACGTGCTCTACAGAGTGTCGACATGTTACCTTGGCCTGCGAGATCACCAGATCTGTCTCCAATTGAACACGTATGGGATATCATTGGACGACAACTCCAGCATCATCCACAGCCAGCACTGACCGTCCCAGTATTGACAGCACAAGTACAACAAGCATGGAACTCCATACCACAAAGTGACATTCGAAACCTGTATGACACAATGCATTCACGTTTGCAGGCTTGCATTCAAAATTCTGGAGGTTACACCGGCTATTAATTTAACAGTATTTCACATTTGAAATGCATTTTCTTGAGCTTAAATTAACCTGTGATCTTGAAAATTTAATCAATTAAACATGTTAACTTGACAAATGCATTGTCCAAATTTCATTACTCTACAATAATTTTTTCTTGGTGTTGGGATTTTTTTTTTCCGTCTGTGTAGAATTGTACAACATTGCCAAAATTGTGGAAGATTAAATTGAAGGAATATTCAGACAAGGTGGGGGGGGAGGGGGGTAAATGGATCGAAGCTTATCATTTAATGACTGAAAAATTAAAAGAGGTATGTATACTACGAGTAGTTAATTATGCATACGTACCTTCATTGTAAATCAAATAAAACTAATTTTTAACGAGTAAGTACAGTTAATTTAGATTTATAACAATGTTCACATTGTTATGTATTATTTACATTATCATACGCAATATTTCCTGAACAAGTTGCTCATCGGAAAGAAATGATCAAAGTTAAGAATTCTGTCAAGTCAGCTGTCGGTACAGACAACATTTACTACCCATCCTTACGGTACTAGTTAGAATGACCAAGAAGCTGCTCGGACCCCAATATCTAATTTTCAACAAGTCTTGGAATCCGAGGTAAATAATTATTGTTTGTAACAGGGTTTTAGGTTATTCTGCAGCTGAGTATTGCTCATCTGTCTGGATAAATAGCGCCCACGTCAAAAAGATCGACACAGTTTTAAACCAGACAATGCGGATAATTAGCGGATGTATTAAGACCACTCCACTGTACTGGCTACCCGTTTTGTGTAACATCGAACCGCCTACAATAAGACGACACAATCGCCTAGTTGCCCAATATAATAAGATCTGTCATAACTTGGATCTGCCCATCCATGACGACATGGATAATATGTTTGTGAGACTTAAATCAAGAAATCCAAGAGTAAAAGCTGTAAAACAGATTATATCTGATAATTTTAATGGGAGAGAAGCTTGGAAATTGGAGTGGATCACCTCAGCCCCACCAGAATGGCACTCCCTGTTCGACAGTCAACAGGCACTAAAGGGACTCGACCTTCCTCGCAAGACCTGTGCAGCTCTTAACAGAGTTAGGACTGGTCATGGAAGATCTGCTTCATCTTTGTATATATGGGGAATGAAAGATTCGCCGAGATGGGACTGTGGTGAGGAAAAACAAACCATCCGTCACGTGACATTTGACTGCCCACTTCGAGCCTTCAGGGGATCACCGATAGATTTTATTAACATATCAAATGAAGCTTTAGATTGGCTACACCATGTTAATTTTGAATTTTAATTGTAATTAATGTTAAATTGTATTATTTTTGTGCAATGGCCATAAGCTAAATAAATAAGTGCTTTAAGAGGAGATGCTACTGCTTTTCTTGGTTTGTTTGAATTGAAAAACATGGATAATTTTAGAATGCCTATATTCACTATGTGTCTGTTGTTTCTTTATAAGCAAACGATGAAATAATGATTCTATTAAAAAAACCTCTTCTGTTGGCCACATCATCACAGACAGCTGTCGACACACTAGGTTTGCACAAGCTTACTTGTACCGTGTGGTCACTCTTCGGTGTTCCGTCTTTTTGTACAGTTTTTCACTGCGCAGTTTACCTGCACACGCAGGACGGAGCGTGTAGCCGGGGCATAATAGGTAATTGTAATAAAAGAATAGTACAACACAATACTTTAGAGCCATTGTAGTGCAATAAGTGACAACTGACTAAAGGGACTCGCACTTAAAAGTGGTAAATATTTCATTCCACCATTGGATTAAATACGCTGACCTAATCAGTCCGGTTTTGTTTTAGCCAGGAATTTTCATGAAGATTTACAAACTCAGAATGGGGAAAAGTCCTGGGTTAAACCTCTCCGCAGTGTGTATGAGTGAAGGCATACGACTCTGTTGATTCTAATTTGTCCGTCGGATGGGGAAGTTAAGCCTGCCGGCTCCCAAATTTCGTGAGGAGGCCTGAATAGTCTGGCGCCGGGTGTCACCCCCTCCCTCCTCTCATCTCCCATCCACAACACAAACAACTCTCTACACTGAGCATATACAAACCACAGTCTTCCACAGAAAGCTATAAACATGTAAATACGTATCCATAACTGGTGAAGGCAAATTGAAACCATCCCAATTTAAATACCCCAACAAAAACTACCCACTAGCTTAAAGGTTCGGTTACAAAAGACGAAGTTTCCAGCAAAGTTTTTAGGATGAACATTCTAAAAAGATTGTCAATATACAAGTGTAGAATTGCACTATGCTTTGCAGATTAATACCTCATTAATGTAATATATAACGATATTTTTTGCTGCTATTTTCAAGCAACTAATATCTTTCAGCTGGACAAAAATAATTCTGACATACAAAGTCCGCATTGATAAGATGCCTTCTGCCTGGAGACGGCACGTAAGCTAAACTGGTCGGCAGCGTTCACTCGATAATACTACCAGAAGTGTTGGTTAAACTGGCTGTCACCACAGCGTTGCTTGGCTAACCAGGAAACTTCAAAGAAATAACTGCAATTGAGTTTTATTTGCCCCCACATTGTTTAAAGGAAGTGTATCTACAACTACAGAATAGCACTAGCAAAAAGAACCTTCATGAAAAAGAGAAACCTTATAGTTTCAAATATTGATCTAGTAATTAGAAAGAACTTTTTAAAACTCTTTGTGTGGAGCACAGCAGTTTATGGTAGCGAAACGTGGACTTACGAATACCGGAAGTAAAGAAAACTGAAGAATTTGAAATGTGGTGCTACAGAAGAATGCTGAAAATTAAGAGGACAGACAAAGTAGGAAATGAACGAGTTTTGGAAATGATGGGTGAGAAAAGAAGTTTGTGGAAGAAGCTTACAGAAAGAAGAGACAGGTTGGTAGATCATATTTTGAGTCATGCTGGGTTGGTTAATTTGTTAGTGGAGGGAACAGTCGAAGGTAAGAACTGTAGAGGAAGACAGAGATTAGAATATATGAAATAGATAATTGAGGACGTGGGTTGTAAGGAGTGTGTATAAATGAAGAAGTTAGCACAGTATAGGAAGGGATGGAGGATTGCATCAAACCAGTCGAAAGACTATTGAGAGCAAAAAAAAAAATACCTACGACTCCAGCTATAATACAACTGTCTATTGTGGAAATAATTACATCAACTACAAAGGGCAGTGATGAAAAATTATAATGCGGCGCGGAGATATATGAGACATCCGTTTAAATTTACATGCTGTTATGTGTTTATTTACTACAATTAATTGCATGTCAAACAATCACGATTTCTGTAGCAGTTACTGGAACTAGGTCAGAAAAAAACTTAGAAATTTTTTGACGAATGATAAGAAACAAGAAATTTTATCATAACCCATAAAAGAAGTAAGAAACCGCGAAATATATCAATTTACATTTTTGAAATTATGCTTTCTTTACAAACTTTTTGTTAAGATTAAAAATGTGTGTCATTTTTGATGGCCTTAGTGGAAGCAATTGAAAGTCTTACAAAAACAGATGCCAGAGATAAAAAACATTCCAGTTCCAGGCAGAGAGATACATTTTATCACTATGAATCTGCTTTAATGATTGTTTATTCTGTTTACTTGTTGTGGAAGAAGTTGTGAAAAAATAAATGTCAGAGCGCCATTTTACTTTGCAGAAAGGATTGCTTTTTTATTTAATTTGAGCTTATAATGTGGTTATCGACTTTAAAAAATTATCAGTAGCTGTACACTAGTAAGGGAGTGCCATAAACCACGTAGCTCCATTTTGGCCTTCTGTGAACCCCCCCCTCATCCCCACGTAGCCCAACGTGGCTTTTGCCTCTACCCCCCCCCCTCCCCCATGCAGCACGTAGCACCTAGCAGGCCTCACGTACCACGTAGCTCTTTTCCCTTTAGATTCCAGAAAACATTTTGTACTGTTTTCTCTTGTCAGACTATTGTAAATTACATGCGGAGATAATTAAATTAAGCAAGTAAACATTCACATGCTGTTGTGGGTTCTGTTCCTCATTTTAACTGTGACAAAATGATATTAATGGAAAGCTACGTGGCCTGGCTCGGAATCCCCCTCCCTCCACGAAGCGCAGCGAAGCCTTCCAGCCAACCCCTCCCCCCCCCCCCCAGACCGAAACACGTAGTTTGTGGACTCTCCCTAACGAACTTTACGCTAGTCGAAGAATAAAGGCGAAAATAATTTTGTGTCTCCTAGCAGATATCTTATATAATGGAAAAACGATTTAAAGAAACTATCACCAAAGGCGACAGTAATTTAGAAGAATGTGGAAGTTATTAGTCAAAGTTCGAGTTACAGTTGGATTTGCGCTGTCTTAGGCCACACCATAAAATGCGATCTGTCCTGATCCTGTCTTCCACATGCGCTCACTCGGCTGCAGGAGCTACTGTACCGCAGTACAAATGACGTCAGCAGCGAGGAATCCGTAGTAACTGCTCTTCTGATCTGTGAATGTGTGTGTGTGTGTGTGACTGCAACGGCATGCGTAGCAGACACATTGGTCAATAAACATGCCTCACTGAGCAGTAAATCACCGGTATCTACTCTTGTTCGTAGACTTTTGTTTCCACTGCCGTAATATCTCGTATAAGCATCCCTCTTCTTCAGCTTATCTATTAATTAAAGCCAGTTGTTTAAGAGTTCTCTTTATCGTTTTTCTCCGTCCTAAACATAGAGTTGACGTTCCTTCTCTTTTAGTTTGTATATGACTGTTACAAGCCACTATTTAGGACACTGTAACATATCAAGAGTAGTTATATACATTTCCGCCTCTAATGACGTCGACGTCGACGAGGCACAAAGCCATAAGCAAAAAATAAATAAATAAATAAAAAGTAATAAAAAACATTTATGGCAATATATGTGAGTTGGGGCACGATTAAAATTAATATCACTAACAATTCTATTTGGTTAAGTAACTACAAAGAAATTACTCACTGTATTCAAAACGCAAATACACACTAAAATCACAATGAAAAAATGCACCTACAATGATCACGCCAAATAATAGTTACTATTTTCAACAAAACTGACGTACTTACGAATATAAATAAACAAAATGCAACTTATACAGAAGTTAATATGTCTATTTTAGTATTCTGGAAATGCATTTCTTCGCAGTACGCTGACTATTAGATTACGTTCATAACCTTGATTTTGTATCATCACGTCTGTCCGCTGTTATTCCACCAACGAAGGCCAGGGGCGTGACGTCACAATTTTATCTCATTGAGGAGACTACACCAACGAAATTGCTTTAACCTTCTATTTAATCTTCCTCTCACTATGTTAAATATTCCTCCAGCCAAACTAACTTCTCCTCCCCTCGTAATATGTCCGTACTATTGGGTCAATCCAGTACAGTTTTGTAAACTATGGCAGTTCTGTCAATATCTTATTTGTCGATTCCTTATCCATTTATTACAAACCATAAAGCAAGTTTTCATATCTGCTGTATCACATTAATTTCCGAATACATTCCATAGAGCTGATTACCAGTTCCTTCTAAACTTTCTACTGCTTCTCTTACCAAATAACAGTCGGTCATCAATCTAGGTCGCCATTCTCTTGTTTTATTTCTGCTATGGTTTTCCACTCTAGGAAACGGATAAAGTTTTGGAACTGTTCCGATTCCACTACCGTCATTAAAAATAGCTTTTGCTTTAAACAGTAGAGAACAAAATCCCGTCAGTGAGGCAGCACCACCGCACTGGGTAGGGTGGTACAAAGGGACCAGGTTAGAGCTTGGACGCCGCATTCCCGCCGTCCAGATTGCGGTTTATAAGCGGCCACATTCCCGCCGTCCAGATTGCGGTTTATAAGCGGCCACATTCCCGCCGTCCAGATTGCGGTTTATAAGCGGCCACATTCCCGCCGTCCAGATTGCGGTTTATAAGCGGCCACATTCCCGCCGTCCAGATTGCGGTTTATAAGCGGCCACATTCCCGCCGTCCAGATTGCGGTTTATAAGCGGCCACATTCCCGCCGTCCAGATTGCGGTTTATAAGCGGCCACATTCCCGCCGTCCAGATTGCGGTTTATAAGCGGCCACATTCCCGCCGTCCAGATTGCGGTTTATAAGCGATTTTCCGCAATCACCCACGAAAAATCTGGGACTGTCCCGAATCTCCGTCTCGCAAACTGCACATTTCACAATCAAAAATACACAAATCATTGTAAATAAAAGTTACACCAATGGGAGACAGATAGATACACTCGTAGCCTAAGATCCGGCTAGATGATTTCTAAGTCCATCTGTGTTTGATTGAAATACAATTCTGTCAGGTTGTCTATCAAGATATGGCCGCAAGTATTTTTAATTAAATTTACAAAAAAATATTTTTTTTTCAAAAAATTGTTTTATTTTTAAATAAATTATAATTCATTTCAAAGATAGACATGTAAAAATCTAAAAAAGTTTGGGTTGCCTATGTAAAAGTATCATTTCCAAAACTCGTTCATTTCTTACGTTGTCAGGAAGAAGAGACAGGCTGGTAGGTCATATTTTGAGACATGCTGGATTGGTTAATTTGTTAGTGGAGGGAACAGTCGAAAGTAAGAACTGTAGAGGAAGACAGAGATAGGAATATTTGAAGCAGATAATTGAGGACGTGGGTTGTTAGGGGTATGTAGAAATGAAGAGGTTAGCACAGGATAGGAAGGAAGGGATGGAGGATTGCATCAAACCAGTCTAAAAACTGACGACAGCAAAAAAAAAAAAAAAAAATGTAAAATGTAAAAAAATGTAGAAGTAGGAGATGTGATAGAGCGAGAGAGATTTAGCGCACCCCTGTCCATCAGATGGTATGGTCCGCTAACTTTAGCAGCTGGCAATCCCTACTTGCGGCCATATTTACATACTTTTTAAGTTTTTTACATGTATCTCTTTGAAGTGAATATAATTTTTTAAAATAAGACATTTTTTGGATTATTTTTTTAATTTAAGTAAACGTACTTGCGCCTATATTTTGACAGACAACCCGGCATAACCGAATTCAGTTATTAATAATTATACATAAATTTGAATTTCAATCAAAAAACAGATGACCGTGGAAATCATACTGCCAGATCTTAGGGTATTAAACTCTCGCCTCATTGCTCCAGGAACTGGCAATCCCTGCTACTAGAAATGTTCGAGAAATTGTTAATTACAATCCATGATGAGGTTTAGTCTTTGCGTCATCCGGTAGGACCATTCGAAAATGGTAATAACAATAGTAGGTGAGAAAATATTTTCATCATTTTTTGCTTTCAATTTTGGTTCACTGTGCGTAAGACAGAGTAATATGGTGATTGGTTATTTATTGCGAGATATTTCCAAGCAACATAAGCTTTGAAGCACTAATAAAATGCAAGAAATATTTCCTGACCACATAGCTACAGTGGTAATTGTTTCTCTTGAATTGTCTCATGCTACATCAACTACGCCCCATTCTCTATCAGGTCACAAATATTCAAGTTTTTCTCTGACAATCCTTGGACCACTTTCTTTTATCGGATCATTTCAATTCTCCAATCACTCCATCTCAGCTCCAGACCAATAAGGCTTGGCGATCTATAAAGTGCAAGGATTCCTTTATGTCATCACCTGCGTCGGAATCTTTTCCTCACTCTGCCTTCTCCGAGAAACGGTGGAGAAAGGATTCTTGTTTGCACTCTCAGCGGATCTCCAAACGAGATCTTTCGATTTTGTTAAAAAAGAGTCTTTTGTCTTAGTTCACAGAATCCTCACGTTACGTATGAAACAATATGCGTTTGCTTCTTATATTGTTCAATTACTTCGATAATTTTTAAATAGTTGAAAACAATTTTTATAATCTATTTTTCTTTTTACACTTTTATCTAGAATCTACAGGCTAATCTTTGCCTATAAATCCTCTTTACTAGAAGAGAAAACTGCAAAGAAAAAATCGTTATGTTTATATCACACTGCTAGTTTACAGATCATTACATGGGCAGCGTGCTTGTCTACCACAATTTTTAAAATGAAAACCGATAGCGACCTCATAATCTGCGACGAAAGATGTACATAGTAAAATCCTACTGTGCCCTTCGTTTTTTTCTCGTTTCTTCCACGACAGGATTTTTTTTAACTTATGGCTTTACGGCTTGTGGACGTTGAGGTCATTAGAGGCGGAATGGGACTGGGGGTAAGGAATGAGAAGGAATTTGGCCATGGCATTTTGAAGGAAGCATCCCGCCATTAGCCTGGTTTGGTTTGGGGAAAAAATGGAAAACCCTAATGTGGATGACCGGATGGGGAATCGAACCCATTTCCTCCAGAATGTGAGACCAGAGCGTTAACCGCTCACCCACCACGCTCGGTACTGGCAATGGTAAGTAAAAAGAATACACAATTTGTATTTGTTGTTTAATAATACGCCATCACAACTGTTGGATATTGTTTTTACAATATCCAACAGTTGTAATGGCGTATTATTAAACAACAAATACTAATTTATCAAGCAACTGTAGAAGAAAATGGCCTACAATAATCAAATAGAATACACAATGATGAAAGCAGACTAGCGGTGAGAAAATGAACCTCTCTGACTGGTATTATAATGTTTTTTTATATCTTATCCATCCATTTTTGTACTAGTTGCAATTACTTCCACAAAGCTCATCAAAAATGATTGAAATTTTTAATTTTATTAAAAAGTTTCTATCTCAAGCAAAATTTCTGTAATAGAATCGATTATTTATTTATTTGATATACAATATTTCGTTAATTCTTACCTTTTGTGCAAATTGTCTCTGAGTTTTTAAGAAACTTTCTTTTGAAACATAAATTCTGACAAAATATTTTTGGGTAATGTTGTATCGATGCCCCTTTGAGCACGACCATTTTTACCGACACACCCACGGATTGCCGCGGTCGTGCGTTGCGCATGCCTCGGAACGAGGTGTGCGTCGCATGCCGTGCGCCGCACACTGCCTCGCATTGTTCGTACGCGCCGGTGAGCCAAATTAATATTGTCATTTGTAACATTCTAATCTTTTAACCTCAGGTTTAACTTTCTCGAGTGTTTGGCGCAGACGTTCGCTGTTTATACGACGTTGGCAGTCCTAACAACCTGCATCCTACTAATTGCTATTCTTTAAATTAATTACGTTTGTATCTAAAGAGACACCCAGTGACTGATTAAAATTTTTGTATTTCTCTATGAATGCGTGGTGTTTTGATGCTTGAAAATGGTTTAAATTAACTTTAATTCGATTAAAAGCAGTGCAGTAGTGTTTTAAATAATATTTTGACTGTTCAGAATTGTTTAACTGTCAGTTTGTTGTCTAAATGGTTTTAAAAAATTCTTAACGTAATTTAAAAATCTTTCCTTATTTTGTACAAGTACTAAGACTTTTATGTACGATTTCTATTGTCGCTTTTAATGTTCTCTCGACTATTCTACGACACCAATTTAACTTGTCGATTATTGGGAGTTTAAAAGCTTGTTGTGAGTGATACTTATATGTATGTCACGTATTTTTTTTATTGGTAGGTCTAATATCTTCTTAATCTTTGAAAAGGAATCTTATGTCTTGTTAATGTATGTTTTCCTGAAAATCTCAACGAAATAAAAGCCGAGTTAAAACTTTATCAACGATTTTGTTATTCTTTTAGTTACAGGGTGTCCACGAAATGATTTCCTGATCTCCAAATGTAAAATCTCGAAGACAAATATCGACAGAAGTAAGCAACAAACGGTATTTTTATTGTGAAAGCTGTAAGAATTTACTTATGGCTTTACGCCTCGTCGACGGCTAAGGTCATTAGAGGCGGGATGGGGCTGGGTACAAGGAACGGGAAGGAATTTGGCCATGGCATTTTTGAAGGAAGCATCCCGCAATTCGGCTGAAGTGATTTGGGGAAACCATGAAAAACCCAAATCTGAATGCCCCGACGGGGATTTGAACCCGCGTCCTCCCGAATGCGAGGCCAGTGCGGTCTGTACGAATTTAATACAAGAGTGTCGAAAAAGGTTGCAAAAGCTGTTAATAGATGGCAGAGGATTAATAGGTTATGTTGGATTATCCCTAGTGGCGCGGGCATGGATTGGCCTCCGTATTCTTACGCCTTGCGATTACTTTTCGTGCGGTGCATTGAAAGACACTGTCTACCAAAACCATCCAACCACGCTGGAAGAGCTTGAACCATTGATCTGTGTGGCTACTGAATCCATTTCTGTCGAGACATTGCAGGATGTAATGTCAACTTTCATTCTGCGTTTGCGGCAGCTCTGCACTTCGAGTGGTGGACATTTTGAAAACAGTTTGATGTGATTCATTCATTCCAAAGACTGCTGGCAGAAGACGAGTTTAATTTTGCAATCTGATTTGATCTATACAGCACAATCTGTTAACAGCTTATTTACCTTTCTGTTTAAACTTCTGTATGATATTCTTACAGGTTTCACAATAAAAATACCGTTTGTTGCATTCTTCTGTCGGTCTTTACTTTCGATATTTAACATTCTGAAATCAGGAACTCCTTTAGTGGACACCGTATACCTATCATTGAATAAGCAATTGAGTTCCATACTTTGGAGGATGTTTAAATCGTCTGGCAACCGTGAAAATCTGCAAATCATCGTAAACCAATAAAAAGCGGTACATTACGAGTACTTTAACAGCAACTATGCCGTCGTGATTTATGCTTTCATGGCCGAGGCAGGGATTTGGAAGTGTCTCTGAACTGTACTTACGATGATTTTATTCATGGCCCATAAAGATATTTCACATATCTCCTCCAAGTGGAACCGAAAGTTTTAGCTTTCATCCAGTTGCAAGTCCCGATATCTGCCTACTGGACTTTTGCCAATCTTTGCTTTATCATGGGACTCAGTTTGTTCCTATAGACCATGTAATTTGTATTATGGTGCAAGCTATACCTGAATTGTGGAAGGTAATTTATAAAACATAAAAAAAATCTAATTCTTCATACTCCTAAATCATTTTTACTGAAAATAGCTGCAAAGAATTCTGTGATAAAGAATCTTACCGACATCAAAAATGGATAAATAAAGTTTTAGATAAGAATTTTCATAGGGTCTGTTGAATGTATTTCTTAGAATTATTCGGAGTAGAAAACATTGTTACCTTTAAAGATTCCTAAAAGATGTAAGTCAGCTGTTTTGAATTGTCACTCGTAAAATTTACATCACAATCACCGGTCAATAGGTACATTTTGAATCTTACGGCAATTCCGCACATCTCTTTATACCAAAATACAATTGCATAATATTTTACTCAAATAAAGAAAAGACTTTTTGATTTTTCAAAAACCACTTTATGCACTTATTCCCGGTAATAGGCCACTGAAACAACTCCCTCCCCCCCTCTCCCACACACACACGCACATACAAATCATGCTGTCCCGCACATAATAAAAGGAAGTTATAGGTGTAGTTTCAACACTGTATTTACTCTCAAATTAGGATCAAAATGTAGGAATTGAGGTCAGAACTGCAGTTTCCCTGCGGCACTCAGTAACTCATTTCAGAGAGATCTTAATCCCGGATCTCGGCTAGAATTTTCAACCCGTCCTTTACCTATGTCACAGAGTATTGTGAAGTACGCCAGAACGCTTCCGGGGTTCGGATTCCACGTTAAACTGCAGATCCCCTTAGCCCGGTAGGATTACCAAGTCAGATATGGTTTGTAATGGTCAAAGTCACCTTCTGCTCGAATACCAAGTTTAGCGAGATGGTTGAATAGTCATCGCTCAGGTGTGGCACTCTGGAACATGCAGGCTCAGTTCCCTATCTGACAATACACATTTCAGTTTTAAATGTTTTTTTTCCGATTTTCCGAATGCGGAGATAGTTTCTAGAAATGTTTATGACAGAATTATTCCCTGCTCCTTCCCAACCATTCTTTTTTGTCTACTTATGGCTTAATGCCTCGTCGACGTCGAGGTCATTAGAAGCGGGATGGTACCGGCGACTAGGGACAGGAAACAATTCGACCATGGCCTTTTGAAGGAAGCATCGCGGAATTCGCCTGAAGTGATTTGGGGAAACCATGGAAAACTCAACTCTGGATGCCCGGACGGGGATTCGAACCGGCACCCAACACGCTCGGATTTGCAGCTTGCTGAAGAAGTTGTCATATTACTAATTAAAGGCCCACCTAATTTTTATTATTATTATTATTTGGTTGTATCATATTGCTTTGGGACATACAAGAGTAATATCGATTGCTACAGATCGGTATCGCTGGATTGAATGTAAAAATAGAATCTTTGCTAATGCATTCTAGTAAGTTCCGTGATGTTCGCTGGTATAGTGGTAACTTATCCTGACAGAATTGTACGGCTATAAAGTTTATTTATATTTACAGTATGTGGAATGATAATTACATTGCGACAAGCTAAACTAATTCACATTGCCATGTCGGCGAAACAAAAACTGTGGTTGGTGGAGAAACCAGTGTATTATAAAAAATGGTGGACTATTGTTGCCACTATATATAAAGAGTTTAAAGAATGTTTCTTTTACGCGCTGTGCTGAAATTAATGTGACTAGTTGGCATAAACATGTCTAATTTTTGGCCAAAGGTCTTGCAATCTTCGGATAATTATAATTGAACGCGTTGGAAAATATCAGTCGGTGGTTGGACAATTCTGTTTCTATCGGTTCATTAAGGTGTGTGCATAAAAAAATAAAAATATTTTTATTCCAATAACCATCTGACCGTGTTTTATAAGAATCAGTAGAAATAGAAGTTATAATTACCAGGTAGTAATATTGGACGCCATTCAGTGTGATGTCGTAATGTTTCAAAATGGCAGCGTGTTTATTACTACTATTTTAGTTGAGAAATATTTCTACAAAGTCCTTCGCTATTATTTGGCATTACAGTTCGTGCTTAGGAATTTCAAAAAATCATTGAGCTCTTAAAGAAATAAAAATAATAATAATAAATGTATATAAATGTAGAGGCAAATATTGTGCAATTCAACAAAAAGCATATTGGCGCTCTGGCATCGTTAGTTTATTAATAATTTTATATTTAAGGCTTTATATCATCCTAATAAACGAATACGATGTTCAGTGAGGTGAATAACGCCTTTCAGGCTCCTGCCAACTTTTCTCGACTTTGCTTCGTTAGCTCCGAGATCAATACTTCTTCTCAGTAATGGTATTCCTTAATGCGCTGTTGCATAGCTCGACAGATGGCTGGTAATTTACCAACGCCTTCCCTAGTGTAAACTGGCTATTTCTCTTTCTAGTGGGTTTTGACGTTGACATCTATCTTCTGAACTTCTTGAAATAGACTTTTCGCTGGTTTGTTTCCAACTGGTCCATTAATTACGTGAGGTAATGGGGGATGGGGGATGGGGAAATTTAAGGAAATCTCAGGTCATCTTTTTAATTTCTTGAAGAACAGTGCTAAAAAAAATGGTCTACGAACTATGCCGATACAGACATTAGGAGGAGTATAACCACCCTGGGAAGCAGTAGAGCTTAAAAAAGAGTATGAAGTATGGAGGAAAGAAATATATGGAGAGGAAATACCGCTTATTCTGTGACGCCGCCTCTAAACTCCCGGCTGATACTGCGCATGCGTAGTGGCGTCGGCGGCCATATTACCTTTCCATACAATGCCTATTCGGAGACAGTATATCCCGAAAATAAAACAAGATATCGAAACATTTTATTCTTTACTTTCGATTTTATTCGTCGTGTTACATAAGAATCCATAATCAAATTTAACTTTTGGCGAAATTTTTCTTTCAACTCACTTTTGAGACAGCATAACTCGAGAACTAGGTAAGATATCGAAAATTTTTATTTATGTCTTATTTGTCTCGTATTTTTAAATAAGAATCCATCATCAAATTTTACTTTGACCAATTGTTTCTTCTGGATTTCAACCAAAAACATCTCACATTTAAGACAAAATATCTCGGAAACTAAGCAGGATATAAAAAATTTTATCCTTTTTTTTATTTTTCTCATCGAGTTACATAATAATTCATCGTCAGATTGTGGCGTCACGTTTATCCTAGAGTCCCCTTGAGTTTTTGTACATATTACCCGTGTCTGTATGGATAGGTAATATGGCGGCCACGACTCCCCACTCCTCTCTCCCCCCCCCCCCGGCGTCACTTCAATGCGTGTTGAAAGTCCCTTGCGTCGTCTCCATATATTTCTTTTCTCCATGGTATCAAGAAACTACAAGGTCTGTCAGCAAGGTGGGGTTGGGGGGGGGGAGAGTTCCCCTCAGGATCTCACGTCATCATATGGGAAGAGAGGGGGGGGTCCGAATTCCGGAAACACACCTCACGTAATTAATGGACGCACCCTTACTAGTGGAAAGTAGTAAAAGTTTTACTAGGTAATTCTTACCTTTTCTCGGCGGCGATAGTTAACACTTTGATTATTTATCGTCCCAATAATTGTATTCTACTTGACTTAACTTCTAGTGCCCGCTAAGAAACAGTTACAAGTTCACTGGAGGACTGCTGACCGCAGCCAGCAGTTGCCCTTATATTATGGTTCTTGGAGGATGGGGATTTTTTTTTTAACTTAATAGCTTTCGGCTTTTTAGGCCATACAGGCAACTCAAGTGTGTTTTAGAATCATCCAGTGTATTCTGTTTGTTTTCTATATATTGTCTGCCACCAATTTTAGTCACCGTAGGACGGAAATAATTACATCAACACATACAATACTTGAAAATCCAAGCCCTCGTATTGGTACCTCAGGGTGGTGGCTAAGTTTCACGAAGGTAAAGAGTGGTTTTAGTTTATACACCATTCTTATGGTTGCTATCAACTTAAAATATTATACTGAGATGCAGGTAATACCGGTGTTAACACTCATCACCCTATCCCATGTCACTGAGTCTCTAACGTTGCACTGGTATAATTGGTTCGCTCCAAGGTGGTGGAAGACGTTTTGAGCATTTAGAATTTCAACAGCAAGATAGGAGCTGTGGCCGTTCACCGTTGCCAACTAACAGATTGTCTAAAGAATGTCCTGGCTAAATCAAAACATTCCTGCAGTGTCTATGTAGTGACGGCATACATGATCGTTGATGGCCATTCTTCCGTTGGCAGGACTCGTAGTATTCAAAGGTCGTCCCCAGGTACTTTGGAATATCAACCCACAACTGGTTGACGCCTTGTTTCATCTTGTCCTTCTCTTATCTTCACGTACAGAACAGAAAACTACGCACAAAAAGTACCAGGCGGCTAGATAGAGAGTAGCACTGATGAAGGCTCCAGGTTGGAGCCGAAACGTTGGTGATATCAACAACAAAAACGCAGCGCAAACACCGAAAAAAAGAGACAAGTAAGCGCAACTTTTTAAACTAACAGCAAGCATTCTTCATGACAATATAGCAATATTCAGATGAGATACTATATTAATTGTGATGATAAAGTATAGCTAAATCTATAAAAAATGTAACTTTATTTGTATTAGTCGTAGGCTATTAGAAAATAATAAATAAATCGCAGACATTTTTAATGAAGAACTGCGCACTCATAAGAGTAGCGACGCGACGTAACGAAAATTACGGACATATTTGGAGAAGAATTACAATTTTTAAAAAAATTTATAAACGTTTCTCGGGAAACAAACCGAGTAATATTGTCATTAATGAACAATATTTCGGCGACTTTACCCTCCGTCGCCATCTTTAGGTGCAGTTGCAAGTCTTGAAGTCTGCCTTGAAGTCAGCCTTGAGCGTGTTGTATGTAAACTGGCTTGGAAATGACAGACGTTGTTATGTAGCCTAGCAGCATCTCAGATGTCATTAGACACCCACGAGAGGCTTCTGGGAAGCGTCATTAAAGAAGCATTTGAAATTCGCCTCGCGTTTGATTTGGTAAACAGGGATTGTGGATTCCAGATAAGTGATGCTTGGATTCCTGTTATTGAGGCTGCTCCTCACCAACGCTGAGATGCTGCTAGGCAACATAACGTCTGTCGTTGCCATGCCAGTTTACAAACAACACGCTCAAGGCTGACTTCAAGGCAGACTTCAAGACTTGCAACTGTACCTGAAGATGGCGACGGAGAATAAAGTCGCCGAAATATTGTGCATTACTAACAATATTACTCGGTTTGTTTCCCGAGAAACGTTTATAAATAAACAACGCCGAGAAAAATTACATTCATTTATAATTACTAATTTGCTTGTTGCGTTATGTACAGTACCTTTAGTTATTTAAATAATGTGTCAGATCATATGGATGATGTCTGACTAATTTCAAGAAGGTACAAAGACGATGGTTTTATGGGAGGACACAGTACTCAACTTCGAAAGTGATATTTCGTTTATCAATACAAATTTAAGTTTAAGAGACAAAAAAATATAGAGGCACATATCTCATTAGACATAATAAAACATTAAGTAAAAATTTACGTCAAAGTAGTCTTCAGAAAAGTATACTGAACACTTTGTAGACAAATACGCTGGGTGAATTCGTGCAAGTTTTATCCATTTTTTCCGCATATTTCCCTTGCGTGAAACGTAAATAAACAATTTGTTTGCTTTTTACATGATATGCTTACATACTGTAGCACTACGAACTATTTGTAAACTCTAGAACTCATTGAATCAACAAAATTACCAAACCACAGCTTTTTTCAAGAAAAAAATATATATTTTTGGTTATATTAGAAGCATAGTTATAATGCAGACTACTTTCCCAACATCAGTCAAGTACCCCATTGAATTAAATTAAATCCGTAAACCGCCATCCCGAATTCAATATCAAGCAGAGGCTTCGTCTCAGAACAAAGTTATATCCTTTAATGTGTGGCTTGGTGAATCCTCTTGACAAAATTTACGGTTCCTTACTATAGTGAAAACCTGGCCCTTCCCACCAATGTAAGTGCCGAAATACGACGCACAACACTCGTAACAAAATACACTGATCTACAAAGAAAAACTTTTTTCTGTTACAAGAACAAAATTAACTGTTTCTGGAAGATAATGCACTCCTAAATCCATATCTGATTTCAGAATTACCGTATCGGCCTCAGTTTTCCTTTGATAATGATTTTTATATATGCTCACGTTAGCCTATATAATATATATCATATGGGTCTGCCAATAAGACACGCTCGCAACAACATTTCCAAATGTAAACATTAAAATATATATGTCAATACACAAAAGAATCAGAGAAGTGGTCAACATAAGAGTAAAGGAAAGTAAGAAACATGTCTAAAATTTGTCCTTCGAGATTTTCTGCGATATTTTGACTCAGGAACGTCCAGCAGTAGTCGGAAGACATTGCCGCACTCCAAATGCCTTAATATTTAATAATGCTTTTCCATTTGAGAAATGTCCTGCTAGAATCGTTCGCCATGTTCGTCACTAACGGCGTCAAGGTTATCGGAGCAGAAGTCCAAATGATCACTCAAGAAATGCAGTTTGACTGACATGTTGCATCCCATACGATGGTATGATCTCAATAATTCATGTACAGTCGGGGACAGAATTCGCGAGACCCCTCGCCTTTCGATTATGCTTCGTTCAACACACGAATACCTCATGGGACAGCATAACTGGTAGGTGGTACACTAAATTCATGATAAGATAGACCTCTCATACCCAGCACATTACACGATACTAACAAAAATTAACCCGCGCACAAGAAACTCGTAGATGCTCAAAGGCAAAGTTACGAGTTCTACAGTTAAAATAATCACGAGTATCACCATTTTAGTCGTAATAATTATTGAAATAACGAAATCGATTGATTATAGAGGAATGATATTACTTTTTTGGTAATTTTGAAAGCCATTGAATATTTTATTTTTCGGACTAAACAGTTAAAAATTCGCTAGCAAGCACAATTATATGACTAACGCTGAAAAGAACCGCTAAATTACGCACGGACCAAAATTTGTAAAGCCAATAAGGGAATTTGAATGGACTTAGTCACACTTTCTTGCGCTGCAGCGTTATGGAACTTTGTGTTACAAATAGACACAAAGTTTAAGCGTAAGTAGAAAGTTAATTTATGAAAGTACTCAAATGGAGAACTAAATCACAAAATATAGATTAAATAATATAGATTAAATATTTATAGATAATTCAATCCTTCGGAATAATAAAACGTTAATTTTGTTTTCACCATAACATATTTAGAAGCTAAGATTAACTTGATGGCAGCAGCAACAGTTGTAGGAGCAATAATAATAATTAATAACAATAAATCCGTTTGCAATGTGAATTAGCGATTCCAGATTTTAAAGTTGAAAGCTGAAGTAGGAGACCTTCCGTATCTACCTAAAACTGATACTTCTATACGGTTTTGTGTTAAAAATTACTTGTTGCCTTCCAACCCCGTTTAGTTAGAGATAACATCTTTCCTGGCATTCGGGAGGACGCGGATTCAAACCCCGCCCGGACAATGATTTTCAGTTTTCCGTGGTTTCCGTAAATCTCTCCAGATGAGCTCCGGAAAAGTTCGTTCAAAAAGCCGTTACAGAAAATCTTTCCGACCATAGTTCCAACACTCCTAGGATTCAAATTACGTTGGCGTCGAAGAAACGAAAAAGAAGAACAATAAGGGAAAAACCGAACGTGGTGTGTGAGTAGTAACTCTGTTCGAATCCCCGACCATCTAGATTTGAGTTTTCGATCGTTTCCCCAAATCACTCCAGACGGGTCGGTTCCTTCAAAAGATCATGGCCAAATTCCTCCCCATCCCTTGCCTTCCTTGCCCCTAACCTTACCTGCCTCTAATGACCGCGACGAGTTGAGCCAGAAGAAAGGGAACAAAATAATCTAGTCAACATCAATGTGGATTAAAACAAAAGCACTTGCCACCACGATTTCATCACAAGAAATTTCTCAAATAAAAGTAATTACGCCTCTTTGGTGTGTTTTGGACCTTTTCCTTGTTGGATTTACCTTATAGAACTGCCGACCACGGTAGCGATGGGTCTAGAGTGCTCGTTTCACATGTGGAGAGTCGCCAGTTAAGTGTTATTTTTTCCTTACGGCTAGTCGATGTCGAAATCGTTAGAGGGGAGAAAGGACTGAGGGCATGTATCGGGAAGGAATTCAGCCTGACCTTTTTACGGAATTATCCCGGCGCTCACGCAGTGATTTCGATTAATCATGCACTATCGAAATCCGGATTGATGGACGATTTTTGAACCAGTGTCCTTCCGAATGCGAGACTTGAGCGTTACGGTACTATCGGTCACTGGTGCAATTCCGGCCTTGGGAATGGGTGTTAAAGTGAGTGTAGTGTATGTCTCGTGTCGTCATTCACTTGGATGAGTAAAAAGTAGTTGGAAATACGTCAGTACACAGGATGATCACATTAAAACGGCTTATGGCTATCAGGGGAAAAGTCGGGGAATGCCATTAAAAATTATAAGACAAGGTTATGGAACAAAAAGACGACTGACCGCCTTCAAAAATATTTCACAGATCCATCACATCTGACAAAAAATATTCTTTGTCTGGTGCCTGCTATCAATATGACTGACTACTAAGAAGAGTTTAAGGATATCAAGATAAAAATTTGGACAGTAGGCGGATTGTAGTGAAGTTCTTTAGTGCAGGGTGTTTAAGATCAGTGGAGTGTTATGACGTGATGCCTCTAAGACAATACTTGATTATTACTTAAGAAGAAGTCCTTCTTGCAGGAAATTACCGCTCAGAGGCAAGGAGGAAGTAACAGATCTGACAAACATTTCGAGGAAGTATTTATTTACCAGTGGCTCTGAGGAAGCGAAGAATTCTTGTTCAGTAAAGTTAGCTCTAATAAAGTGTGTGAATGTGATCATCCATATTTGAAATATGTTCCTTTTTGAATAAGGAGCACTGACAAATTCTGTGGCATACATTAGCCGAAAATAACAGAAACAACTTCATAAAAATTGTTGCGTGGTCATGTTTAGAGGACCGATGAAAGTGTTCAAAATTAACATTGAACTTATTAAAAAATTCTGAAAATTATTCCTAGTGAAATTCGACTTCAAAATATGCTCATTGCATCTTGCAATTTTTTTTTTTTTTTAATATGCTTAAAAGTTGGACGTGTACGAATAAAGGTTGTGAACCGCTCCCTTAATGTGTGGCTTATCCACTTGAGCAAATTTACAGTTTCTTACTATAGTGAAATCTGGCCCTTCCCACCAATGCAAGTGCCAAAATACGACCCACAACACTCGTAACAAATTATTACTCGATGCAAGTGAAAAACAATCCTGCGCGCGTTGACATTTGAGCGCTGGCCGATTCGCACGGCTGTTACGGTGTCAGTTATATTGATGAGCTGCTATTCCCCGTTGACCGAGTGCGGTGGCGCTTTTGTGAGAGGAAGTGGAAACTGGAAAATGTGCCACCGGACGTGGTAAGGCGACCACTTCCGACGGCAAATAGTTCGCTTCCGGCGAGGTGACGTAAATAACAGACCTCTGCATTACAGCTGCCCGATTATTATTGATACCACCTGATGTCACTGCTGGTTACAAGTTACCTCAAGGCAATTCTCACAGTTATTTTTCCATTGGATTCTAATAGCTTTTATAGTTGACACTTGAATATTCGACAGTCATATACGCCAGCCAATGTGGCTGCATGCGTCACGGTGCTAATACACTGGAATGGAGAGGTATGTTGGGACCAGGATTGACTCCTGGTCCCAACATACCGGCCTCCTGATCGCCTTTCTTTTACGGTTTTGCGCAATCACCTGACTAATCCTTAGTTGGTTCCCATTATTTGTCTGATAAAATATCTATTTCACAATAAAAAACAAACCTAGTTTAAAAAATTCGCAGACAGATGTCAACACTTAAGCTCCACACCATTGGTCCAGAAACTTGCGCATATATGCCACATGTAACCAGCCCACCCCGATCAATAATACTTTCTAATTTCTAATTACAGTTGTTTATTTTTAAGTTAATTATAAATTTTCTGTTCTCCTGCAGTAGTGAATCAAACAATAATAATGAAGCCTTGTTGTTGCGCCCAAGAAAGGCTCTCCAGCCAGCTTGCCGCGCAGTACAATACACTCGTAACATTATATTCATGGCAGCCCGCGGGAGGTTGTTGAACAAGTGGCATAGGGATGTAGGTGCCGAGGCACCAGCCTGAAGTTTGAATGTCTGATTGGAATGAAAGGAGTATAGATGACTTGAAAAAATATCAACAGTAATCGAACTTCCTGAAGTTTTTGTGTTGTTTTAATCTGTGCTGCAACAAGTACGCAATAAATTGAATTGAGTGCATATTTTATAATTATTTACTACAATAATAATACCCTAACTAAGGTTTGAAGTATTGAGTGAAAGGAACTGAATTTAAAAAACAATAAAACAGTAAAAAATTAAGGTAAGTCTGTTTGGTAAAGAGAAGAGTGGAGGCAACAATCTACTGCAACGCTCGAAACAGAAAAGGGCCGTCTGTAAGAAGCATATGTGACAATCCCTGCTTCTAACTATCCAGTGAATCACTGGACAAATACTTGATTAGAAAATTACAAGCCATAAACAAGGCTTTGCGGAACCAGGTAGGATCGCTTCATTTTCTTTTACTTATTTTGCTTATGACTAAACGGCTTGTCGACGTCGAGATCATTAGAGGCGGGAAAGAACTGGGTGCAAGGAACGGGAACGAATTTGGCCATCGCCTTTTGATGTGAGTATCTCGGCATTTTTCCTGGAGTGATTTGGTGAAATAATGGAAAACCCAAATATTAATACCCAGACGGGTATTCGAACCCGCGTCTTCCCGAATGCGAGACCATAGCGGGGACTATTCGTAAATAAATGTATATATACATAATAATGCTATGTTTTCAATGTTATTACTTTCTCTCTTAAAGATCTTCCCTACCATCAACGCCTTGCATATTGAACAGAAAATTTATTTCATTTACATAGTAGCGCTAAATATATAGAGCGGTCAGATGTCTCAGTGGCTATGGTGTCTAAATGGAGATCGAAAGGATCTTGCTTCGAATCCCTGTCTCAGCGGGGAATGTCAGAGAGCCATAACAGGACCTTCACCTCTGGCACAGCTTGTTGTGCAATGTGAAGTACGCCAGAGCGCATCCGTGGTTTGAATTCCAAGTTAAACTGTAAGATTACCGGCTTAGGTTAAGATAGCCACGATCAAGGTGCATGCTTGGGAAGTATAAATTTAGTCAATCGGCATCCGTTATTATTATCATTATATTATACTACATAATTAAATTTGAAAACGGATGTGGATATTTGAAATGTCATCACTGATAAACAACTTAACCGATTAAGATGCGGCGTTCACAGTTTGAAGCTTCTGGCCTTGTTTAAAATCTGCGATATGTCTTAGGTTTCTACGGGAGTGGGAAATAATAAACGCAACAGTTACGCACGACCAGAGATATCACACAATATCCGAGATAAATTCGTAACAATATTACAGGATTTTATTTCTTTTTTTTTGTGCTACTAATTGTTCGTTTGTATTAAATAAACGTTTAAGATTTCACATTTCCTTTTCCTTCACATCTAAGAATTATGAATACGCATTTATGAAATTACGAAATTTAAAACTAAAGAATTTACAGAATTAACTCATTTTTAATTTTTATTTATTCCATTTGTTTATTATTTTCATTTTTTCAGTGCTTGGGGCGTTTCGATGTAATTTTAACTGCGAGTTTCGTATTTGACTTTAAAATATACTCCAGTAATTTCTCTTCTCACTATAAAATAGGAAAAAGGGGGGGGGTCGTTTCATAGGGTTTTCTTTCCAATGAAATCACGGAGAATAATTTACCGAAGAGATATTTGTTGGGTGTCAAAGGTTGGTAGCTTGTACTCTAGCTCAAAATCGTCACAGCGAGAAAATATGAGAGATCGAATATGAGAGAACTATTGCATAATAAATAAAATAATTTGAAGGGTTCAGGAATATCTCAAAATAAACAGAGCGGGAATATTGGAGATGCAATTTCAGAGAATTATTGTATGATAAATAAAATAATTAGAATGGTTCAGGAGTATTTAAAAAATAAAATACAAACCTTTTTTAGTTTTTTACTTGTGGCTTTACGCCTCGTCGACGTCGAGGTCATTAGAGGCGGGATGGAATTGGGAACAAGGGACGGGAAGGAATTCGGCAACGTCCATTTTGGAGGAAGGATCCAGGCGTTCGCCTGGAGTGAATTGGGGAAACCATGGAAAACTCAAATCTGGATGCCCAGACGGGAATTCGAACCGGCGCCCTGCCGAAAGCGAGGACAGAACGTTCGAGTCAGATTTGCTACCAGTGGATTTAATAACACCTCGTTCATCACACCGATATATGATTTATTGTTGTCAAGGAAATATGCCATTCATATAGGAGCAGGTAGATGAAATATCAGAGAATAAAATAATTCGAGTATTTAGAAAATAAAATATAAACTTTCGACTTAAATTTCCTGCCAGTGGATTTAATAACACGTCGCTCATCACACTGATGTATGATTTATAGTTGTCAAAGGAATCTGCCAATGATGTAGGAGCAGATATGCAGTGAGACATCATTACTTGAATAGCCCACTCCTTTTGTGCGAAACGCCAAGTGTAACACTTTCGTTATAGCACCGGTATCATCTGGGGAAGTAGAAATGGGTCTGTTACTGCAGGGATATAACCTGCACAGCTGTGTAATAACGTTTCAGAGTAACGACACTGCAGGTACTTGGGCGCGCTTTACGAGGAATATGTTCCACTGCGCCGGGACTTTTAGATTCCTGCGAGAGGTGAATCCCACTCGAGGGTCATCTGCCGTGAGTGGCGCCACAAGCGCTGCAGCTCGTTTAGCTGCGATAATCCCTTTCCGTTGCGCTGCCGTCTCCATTCCCAGACGATGCGACCCCCTCTACCTGCTCACTTTAACGAGACCTTGCAGCCCCAGCAACCCGTGACGAGCGGAGTGGAAGAGCCGATTTCTGCATCCATTCCGTATTGTGATGCATAAAGACATATACATGTGGTGAAACTGTTAGTAACTGTAAGTAGAAACCGAGCATGATGGGTGAGCGGTTAACGCTCTGGCCTTGTGGAGGACGGCGGTTCGCATCCCCGTACGGGCACCCAGATTTGAATTCCCATGATTTACCCAAGTCACTCCAGGCGAATGCAAGGATGCTTCCTTCAAAAGGCCATGGCCAAATTCCATAAGCAAAAAAAAAAAAAAAAAAAAAAGGCAGAGGTAGGGTTAAATCTTATATATAAAATGAATGTTTGTTTATTTGTATGATCGTCTTCTATGGGTTCCTATACCAATCATCCGATGACAATTAATCTTTGGTGGGTTATTATGTGCACGCGAGGGAAGGTGTCTGACAACAACAAAAATCACCCACTCTGTCCCTTTACAACCCTTAGTTTTACACGAACCCAGATTTTTTATTATCCGGTTTCGATGGAACTTTGAGCACGTTTACTTTAAAATAAACAGAAAAATACTATCAACATTTGATTTTCAAAAACTCAAACCCTCTTTCCCTTTCCACCCATGTAATTTATACCAATGTTTTATATATATATATATATACTCACGAGTTTTATCCTGTATCCACGGAACTTTTCACACTTATACCTTAGGGGGAAAAAACCAGTAAACTACTGTATACATTTGATTTACGAAAATCCACCCCCTCTCCCCTTTTCAACCCCATCAATTTTTGTCAACGTTCTTTACACATACCCACAATTTTTATCCTCTATCGACGGAAATTTGCGTATGTATACTTTAATACCAACAGAAAAATACTGTTTACATTTGGTTTTTAGAAACCATACACCTCTCTCCCTTTCCACCCTCTTAATTTTTGTAAACGTTCTTTAAACAAACCCATAGACTTAACACGATTTCAGTGGTCATTTGCACACTATACATTGAAAGAAACGGAAAAATATTGTCTAAAGATGATTTTCAGAAACCTCTCTCACTCTTTCCACCCCATCAATATTTGTTAATGTTCTTTATGCAAAGCTACAGTTTCTTTCCGATTTTGATGGAACTTTGCACACGTATAATTAAAAGCAAACAGAAAAGTACTGTATACATTTGGTTTACAAAAATCAAACTCCTCTCTCCATTTACTCTAAATGTGTCTGTTTTTTCTATTGGTACCAACTTAAGAAATAAAAAATAGGCATTATAACGCATTGCGGGACAATCTGGTAGTTAATAAGGAATAGAATTAAGAATTTCAAATTGCGGTAGCGAGAGTGAGCCAGATAGTGTACCTAATTTAGGAATTTCAGGAGGCTGCGGTGGCTGTCATTATGACTAAGGTGAAGCTTAGATGCCAGTCCCCCCTCCCCCCCCCCCCACATCTCCATAGGAGCGGAGAGTAGTGTGCCCCAGTAGTCAACTACGAACACCAAAAGACGTCTTTTGGGAGAGAGAGTATCTGTGGGAGCCAATGTATTTTTCCATATGGCAGAGATTGAACACACGGCATTTGGAAAGTTAGGCAGTCAATGTTGGGAGTGGTCCCCACATAAGACAGTCCGAATTATCGTTACCAAAAAGTTTTTAAGGTTCGCCGAACACAAGATGGGCCTCAGTTGCTCAGTCATGATCCATAGTGGTACTGCCAGTATTAGATCGCTGGTAAGATACAAGTGCATTTATATTTTTCTCTCTCTGCCTCTCTGCAAAGAACTCTCTCTGGTTACTGTTATGAACATTATATTTGCCTGTGTGTGACTGTGGGTTACTAGAAAATTTTACAGACTTGCATGATTGAATATGAGTTCATATTTCGAGTGTAGACCTTTGTATCAATGTGATTAAATTGGACAGAAAATAATTTTATTTTGTGTAGTTCATTATCTACCCATGTATTCTACTTTTAGTAACTTTTCTCTTCCTCTACTCTTGATAAAAGTGAATGGTTACCAGACACCCACTTGACCTGAACCACTGATTAAATTCCATTTTTTGACACATTACACATTGTTATTAGTATTATCATTATTATCATTTAACTAGTTACAAATTTCTTCAAAATTTATTTGTCTATTTTTCGTTTTAAAATTCTTGACCCTTGTGTTTATTATTCATTCATATCACCACCTGCGATATATACATGTATTTATATAGGCCTACAACATCTCAGTCTCTCCCGACATATCGATAATTCATTCAGTCATGCGATAAACGTCGGTGTGTGCACACCTCCCGAACCACGTGACTCGTTTCCTACAATATGAATAAGAAGTAAAACCGACATATTGTGTATTTTAGTGTTATTCATATATGTTTTTCACTCGTCGCAGCCTGCAACTTTGGTGAGTGATGAGTCATTTTCCCTTTCCTTGTCATTTAAATTGCCTAAAGCCATTTTCTTTTTCCTTAGTTTCATTACTATCTATGTTTTTGTAATATTTCCGTAGTGCGTGTGGAATGAGTGCAAGGCCAAATTGTTCAAAGTGTTTCATCCGCCTGCCGAGGATGTTAAATTCGGTGTATCTTTATTGTCTTTCGAAAAAGGAGGCCTGGTAGATCCATTACAACTTATATTTAGGCTCTAACAGATCTCACATTACACCATCAAAGTCATCCGCATGTATGTACAGTAACAAGAATATTTTCACATTGGGCCACGGAAAACACTGAAAGATGTTTTATACGTTCAACAGGCCCCATAGCGACTAACAAGATATTGGGTGTTCTTTACATTTTTTTTTGTTTATGTTTTTTTTTGCTTTAATTTTTTTTTAGTTTATTGAGTTTAGTGAACCCCGTGGATAGTTCTGCTCGGCTTGGTGTTTCATTCTCTCGCCCACTACTTGCGTTGTGGGAACTAATGCTAGTGGTGGAGAGAATTTATTGTTGTCTGTCTGCTTGTTATTATTATTATTATTATTATTATTATTATTACTCCGCGATTCACTAAAAGTGTGTGGCGGAGGGTGTATTGCATCTATCGAAAAGGGTTATGGTTTGGAAGGGATATAAGGGATATGGCAGGAGGCGCCCATGGGCTATTTTGAGGAACCATCCCCGCATTCGCGTGGAGTGATCTGGGAAAACCATGGAAAACCCAGATCAGGATGGCTGGAGTGCTTTATCAAAAGCTACTCCTGTCGGATTTCAAGTTTACTCGCCCGGTAAATCCTTTCTATTCCATTTTTGCTTGTGTTCAGTATGAAAAGTGTATTTGCGTTTGTGAAATGTGTAATTCATGAGGCAGAAACTGGTTACCGTACCAGCATTCGCATAGGTAATTGCGAATAACTGACTAAAATGGCCTAAAAACCACCAGAAATCAGCCTGAAAATTGTTTAAAAATCTTAATCAGGATAGGGTGCTCATGGAGTCCAGAATTCGAATATGATCCCGTTGTTTTCTCGTCTTTAAACCACTGGTTGGTACATATTTGGTGTAAAACACGCTTGCCTAATGTCCGCAAAAAAAAAACAAAAAAACAAGTAGACAATTTGCAAACATCACTCCACAAGCCTCAATAATTGGGTCCCGCGCTTTGGGACAGAAACTTGTGGCGGAGAATTACCGACGATGCGAAGAACGGTACTTGTGGCAATATTTGCCTAAACTTTCACCGCAAATGACATTAGAAGTAGGCTGGGAGCTCGAGCGAACAAAGTCGCAAGAAAGTTTCGAGGAGTACAGTTTCAACGCGGGCGGCTAAGCCACGGAGCCAGACTCCGAAGTTAAGCTGCTTGCTCACAGGAAAGCAAAGAAGAAAAAAAAGAGGCTGTACACTTTGTTATCCTTGCAAGTCCGGAGTCATTAGATTAAATTTATAGGATTATAGCGGATAGCCAGCCGTCTGGCTTAACTGCACCGTTCTTCATATTGGACCAAGTTTATCGCTGGTGGGATCTGTGTAGTTTCTGTTGCCAGTTAAATTAGGTCCATAAAACGGCCGTCCATCTGACAACAGTTTTAAGTTGGCGTCGTCTTTACGGCCGGGCAGGATGTACGGCATTTTAACTGCCCTCCAGTGCGTCCCCCTACGACAGCTACTTTGCGTCTGTTTAATGGCCGTACTGCGGGGCAGTCTGGGATGAATGTAGGGGTTTGCTATAAATGAGACGTGTGCCACTTACCTCACTCCCTTACCGAGTCGTATATCACCAAGCAGCGGAATCCACAAAGGCTACTTCTTTCAGCCGCAAACTACGCCTCCCAGAAACGAAGTATCTCTGAAATGTTCTAATTGCTGTGCTGCCGAGTAAACACAGGGTGAATAGGAGGAATCTACTACATAATTTCCTAAGCTCACTCACTCACTCACCTCCATAGCTATTGGCTGGAGAACGATGTCACGTGTCAGCCTTCACTCGCAAATTAACTGCGGCCAGAGATACCATTAGAATCAAATATACAATGACTACAGACTATAATACAGAGCCCTCTAAGGACGATATTAAGAACTCCAATAAGCACACCCATCAGGCAACTTCACGAAATAACAGGAGTACCGACCATCCAGGATGAAATTCACCATCAAACACGACAATTATACAATAAATTAGACCAAAGTAGGAAAACAAATGAAGGAAGACTCAAAACCCTTGGAAATAAAAACGCCAAACACTGGAACAAATATAAATACCCTCGAAATATAATAGAATAAATGAAATGCCTCAACTACAACATAAGGTGTTTCCATTAAGGCCCACCTTTCAGGTGAGGCCATAACCGGTTTCTCCCCCGAAAGAATTAAATAAACGGTGCCACCAAAAATCATCTAACCTAACCCGAACCAGTAAACTACAAAATGCAGTGGAACTGTAGATTTTTTTAAAAAAATAAGAAGATATCATTAGAAGAAATTCGAGGTTATATCCACAATTTATTAGCTAACCAACTGTTACTAAATTAATTGCCATAAAACATTCATTATTTTTGCTTTTCGTAGCATTTCGTAATTAAAAAGTTATAGATAAATTTTACCGCTAAAAAAATGTGGATCTGCTTTGAAGTAATATCTCTCTAATAAAAGCAACATTAAAAAAAAGAAACAAAAAAAAACAAATACTCATGGGCTCTGCTTTAACCACAAATACCAACTGTAATTCCGGCTTAGGCTAAATTTCAATTTAATTAAAACTTCCACTAATGTTGCTGCTTGACCAAAGTTCGCACATTACAGTTTATATGCTTTTTACGTATTTTACTGACAACTTTCGTTAATAGTCTTTGTTCATATTCACTGTTCGCGAGTTATTAGGATATTTGAGGTGTACATCAGACCAAATATGTTACCGAATCGAGTATTCTGACCGAGAGTGGCGGTGTAACGGTTAGCGTTCTCGCCTCGCATTCGGGAGGACGGCGGTTCGAATCCCCGTCCGGGCATCCAGATTTGGGTTTTCCATGGTTTCCCCAAATCACTCCAGGCAAATGCCAGGATGCTTCCTTCAAAAGTCCATGGCCGAATTCCTTCCCATTCCTTGCCCCCATCCTTGTCCCCCATCCTCTCCCGTCTCTAAAGACCTCGATGTTAAAAAGAAACGTAAAACTGTTACAAAAAAAAACAAAAAAAAACGAGTATTCTGTCAATTAATTTCATCGGAGTTGCCCAACTGTTTAATAATATGGAATGTATATTAAGTTCTTTGGCCGTTAATGACACTGACCAAAGATTATATAGATTATGTGTGTTTTCCCAGTCCCAATATCATACGCGCAACACGCCATAGCATGTCGGTGACGGGAAGTCGCGAACTCATAGATTTACCCCCTCCCCCAAAACATCGCCTAAAGCGAGTATACAAGTTTTCACTTCAAAATATAACTTTATAACAATGACGCATACCAACAACGAACGGTTCATGACAGGTATAAATAAAATATAAGAATTAGTAACACTAAGAATTTATGAATGGAATCAATAAATCGCATATATTAAATTAATAAAGAATTGAAAATAAGAGCTAAATATCTCTTGAGCAAACGATTTTGCTTCAATAAATGCCCGATAACTCGCTGTCTTTTTGTTGTTGTTTTTTTTTTATTTTTTTCTGTTTTTCGACTGGTTTGATACATTCCTCCATCACTTCCTATCTTGAGCCAACTACTTCAACTCTATATACGTATCCCTTACAACCCACGTCCTCAGTTATCTGCTTCATATATTCTAATCTCTGTCTTCCTCTACAGTTCTTACCTTCGACTGTTCCCTCCACTAATAAATTAACCAATCCAGCATGTCTGAAAATATGACCTACTAACCTGTCTCTTCTTTCTGTAAGCTTCTTCCACAAACTTCTTTTCTCACCCTTCATTTCCAAAACTCGTTCATTTCGTACTTTGTCTGTCCACTTAATTTTCAGTATTCTTCTGTAGGAACACATTTCAAATGCTTCAATTTTTTTTCCTTTCGGGTATTCCTAAAGTCTATGTTTCACTAGCACTAGCAAAAAGAGCCTTCATGAAAAAGAGAAACCTTTTAGTTTCAAATATTGATCTACGAATTAGAAAGAACTTTTTAAAACTCTTTGTGTTGAGCACAGCACTTTATGGTAGCGAAACATGGACTTTAGGAATACCGGAATGAAAGAAAATTGAAGCATTTGAAATGTGGTGCTACAGAAGAATACTGAAAATTAAGTGGAAAGACAAAGTAAGAAATGAACGAGTTTTGGAAATGATGGGTGAGAAAAGAAGTTTGTGGAAGAAGCTTACAGAAAGAAGAGACAGGTTGGTAGGTCATATTTTGCGACATGCTGGATTGGTTAATTTGTTAGTGGAGGGAACAGTCGAAGGTAAGAACTGTAGAGGTAGACAGAGATTAGAATATATGAAGCAGATAATTGAGGACATGGGCTGTAAGGAGTATGTAGAAACGAAGAGGTTAGCACACGATAGGAAGGGATGGAGGATTGTATCAAACCAGTCGAAAGACAGAACACAGAAAAAAAAAAAAAAATGTGTCACTACAATAAAGTGCTGTGCTCCACACATAGAGTTTTAAGAAGTTCTTTCTAATTCCTGGATCTATATTTGAAACTAAAAGATTTCTCTTTTTCATGAAGGCTCTTTTTGCTAGTGCTATTCTGCTTTTAACATCATTCCTGCTCTGGCCATCGGTTGTAATTTTGCTTCCCAAGTAACAGAATTCACTTACTTCTCCTATTGCATCCGATCCTATTTTTATATTTAATCGACTATGATTGGTATGCTTTCTGCTGCATTTCATCACTTTTACCTCGGTTTGATTTATATTCTGTCTAAAATCATCCATCAGTATTTTGTTCATGCCATTTAGTAAATTATCAATATCAGCACTCAGCATATAGTAGACTTTAAACTTTTTACTTACAACAAAAAGTACGGTTATCGGAAGGTACTGAAATGCTCTGACTCCGAAGATTCTTAATCTAGAAGTTGAGGCTTTGTTAGGCTGTGACGGAGGGGTCAAACCTGTGTGCAAAACCCATGTTTACTTCTCGCCTGTTACGCACGAGCGCTTGTCTAAGCGCCGTCGTGTCAACAGGGGGGAGTTATGGCCGCCACCGCTTCTAATTACGGCGGCGTTATAGGTGCACCAAGGCGCCGGGCAATTAGCGTTTTGTTGGTCGTTCCCGATGATAGACGATCAAAACATTAAACTGTGATGACAGCGAGCGCTAAGACAGGCTCGGTCGTTAGCCCTCGCGGTAATGGGGGCAAGTTGGACCGACGCCACGGACGCGTGGACAACACGGCGCGCGGGGCATTGTGGCCCGCACAGTGGCCGAAAAACACACCTAGCAAGAAGCAAGCAAAGACAGTCAGTACAGCTTCAATCCGCATAGTAGGGAAAGAGTTATGAAATCCTTCATTTACTCGGGAGGGTGATGAGGGGTTGTACCAGAGACGTTTAGGACTTGGGTTACAAATCTTTGGTCAGACCATTGCTTGAATATGGTGGTGTAGCATGGAATCCACATTACGACTGTCAAAAAGAGTAGCTGAATAGCATGGAAAGAAGAGCAGCTAGATTCGGCTGTGGAAATCTTGACAGGACCTAGTGAGTATCTGATATGATAAACGAGCTGGATTGGGAGTCATTGGCCAAGATAGGAGGAGGGTGAAGAGAATGCTGGGAATGTACAAAGCGCACGTTGCTGAATGAGCTTCGAAGGATATTGGCCGAAAATTTATGAATGTTGCATGGAAGGGAAAAGATGACCATCACCATAAGCTAGCCTTATATTTCATGCTCAAGGAAGTGGGGAAAATTTTATTGTGTGTGTAAGGGTGTCAGGGTTTGGAATAAATTACTTATCGAATTGATGAAAAATTTACCAAAAACGCCGAAGGAATTTAAAATTCGTAAATCGCATATATAGATGGGAGAGGAGGGAGAGGATACCACTCAAAGTATATAAGACAAATTAAAAATAAATAAAAATGGGTAATTAGAATATGACGGGAAGCATATGCTCGATTGCAGTTAAATTAATAACAATAATAATAATAATGTGGTAGGGAAAAGTTTTAATTCATCATTGAATGAAAGATACAGTTAAAAAAGTCTGTTGGAAGGAGAAGGAATTCGTGATTGAAGGACATTCGGAGATACTACAACTGCACGTTGGAGGAAGCTTTTAATGCTGAAATGTCACGTCCAACCGCCAACCACCGATAGGAGAAGGCGCCAAAGGAGAACGAAGGAAACGTTTGTTGAAAGAAACCGATTTTTTAATTTTTTTGCTTAGGTCTGGAAACGTCTTGGTTCATACGAATTATAACTTGCCCAAGTTCTCATTGACATTCGTATTCCTGTTTGAAAGAGATGTAAGTTTCCTTCATTTTTATGAATCATGAAATTTTATAAATCACACGGGAGGATTTACACAATCTAATTACAAAGAGAATTAATATAACGAATATAACACAAAATAAAATCAACTTTTTAGGAATTTTGTTATTCCGGAAACACTACATGAATAAGTGGTACGTAGAAATTTCTTATACAATAAAAAGGAAACTCAGAAAAAATATCAGTGCTTAAAAACTATCCCTGACCAGCGTGAATAAGAGACTCCGATCATTGTCCACAAGTCCAATAGCCATAGTCTGGGTGAAAACGTTCACTTAAAAATTTGTCACTTAATTTAATTCCAATGGAGCACACTTCGGTGGAAATTGCCCCACACAACCATCTTCCCCCTATCCTGCACCCACATACATTTGCCCTCTACTCTTGTCAGTTTCGTTAGGAGAACTCTAAAGAAAATGCTGAAAGATGTAAACGAAAGTTGTGAAGAGTTTGTAATGATAAAATAATTGTTTTAAAAACATAAAAACCGCCTTCAAAACAGGGCACTAAAAATTTTAAAATAACTTTATACCATGTTTAGAAAAAAGTAAATCTAAATGGACAATATTTTACATTACTGTTATTGAAATTTTTACATTAATTAGTTATTTTTGGAGTTGGTGTCAGCTGTCAGATCACGCAGATCGAATTACTGAACTTTATTTGGTGTTCGAGGCGACCCGAGAGTACGAACAAAAATTCCAAATATTTTACAGCATGTCGTGAGGAAGACAGTTTTATTGCGGGAGACAGCTTAGGGAAACAAATTAACTGTATGTTATCCATGGCTCGGCCTCGTTGGTCATCCACGCATATCTCTGGCGCTATAGTATACTATACTTTTAATTATAAATGTTAATATAAGCCATAGTGTTTTGAGTAAGAATTTCAGCTATTAGGAGTGGTTTGTGTCGCTCATTTTTTTACTTAAATGCACATAAATAGTTTAATTTCAACGTTAAAATATTTCTTGATTTAATTTTAATTGCTCCGCTGACAATTTTCCTACATACCCATCCTCCTCTTTTCCTGCACCCACCTACATTGTCGCTCTACAAATTTCAATTTTGTATTCCTTCAACGTTTTTGGTAAATTATTCATCATTTCTGATGGTAACTTATTCCAATCACTGATACCCTTATCTGAAAAAGAGAATCTTCATACACCCTTGTGCCTGAAATCGAGTGTCATCAGCTTGTGGTTCTGGTCATCTTTTCCCTTCCATGCATTACTTTTAATTCATACAGCAATATCTTTCCATACCTCATCACCAATATACGCCTTGTACATTCCCATGGGCCTCAGGGATAAAGTACTAGTTCCGATTGTTTTCGTATGATTTGATTGTCAGAGTAATTGTCAGCTCTGGAAAACCGTCGATCGGCACCTTTATTCCTTTTCTCAATGTTTATCTGGAGCTTATTTAAGCTCGCGGCAATCGCGAGCAGAAATAGAAGCCATCATTATTTCTTAACAGCAGAAAACAGTCGTTGTCAGAAGTTTTGGTAACTGTTTGTGAGTTGTCAAGTAGGAATGTTCGCTGAAGTTTAACCGTTAGTGATTGTTTGTAATGTGCTTTAGTACTTCTGGACAAAGGTTGATGCCTATACGTATTTTGGTATGAATGTATGTAAAATCAACTGGCGACCGGATTGCAGTAAATATATATTCCTCAGCTGGCAGGTAGTAAGGCCACTACATCAGCATCGTTAGACATGACCTCTGAAACATGACGTTTCATACAATGATGGATGAGATGAAAAAAATACGTAATGAATAATGTTACTAAAATCTCACGTGAAACCAGTTGGATAGTTAATAAATGAAACTGCTTCAATTGAACACCAAAGTTGCAAGATAGAAAAGGCACAACACATTCCAACTCTGGGTGCGTACAATCTCTGCTTAGAGAAAAAACAAATTAATAAAAGAAAGAAATTTAAAAAAAATTATAAATTAAAATAAAATAGATCCATGTTTGAACAGTGAACGGTACATCATCAGCATTTTACAGCAGGTTTATCAGCCTTGAAAATTCAACATCAGAATTCTGACTAGGAAGAATATCTAGTTGCTCATAGAGCGTTAAAAGTAAAACGCCTTTTTAGCTTGAAATTTTTAATTGTCCACTTCAGCAGCTTGCAGTTCCGAAAGATAATTGCTGCTGGAAAAAATTGGATATTGTCAGATTTTGCTATCAGAATTCAGGTATTGTAACTGATTCCAACTCACTGAAACATAGGGCTATTTATCATTCCGATTCGCTGCGGTAGACTGAAAGCTAAGCCTCACACTGCATATATCACCTCAATCAGGGCGTGATGTCTATCTTCAACAGCTCTAATTACGAGCCTGCAATCGCAGTTCGAAAGCGACAGCTGATTAATAAATGGGATGGTAGCAGTTACATCAAAGGAATTCACTGCAAACAAAAATTCTCTGATAAGTGAGGTAATTGAGAGAGGGAAGTTTAATTTGTGCCAGAATAGTTCATCCTTTTCAGATAAGAGCAAATTATTGGAGATTGCCATCAGTAAGTCGATTAAAGCTCGTCACCGTTTCGCTGTGACATGCAATGCTGCCATTTTTTTGCTTCGCGCTTTTACGGCTCGTCGATGTTCAGGTCATTAGGGTCGGGAGAGGTTGGGAATAAAGAACGGGAATCAATTCGGCCATAGTCTTTCGATGAAACCATTTCCATTAACCCCTAATCATTTTTGTTATTAATTTGTTATTATCAATATTGAATTTTCTCGCATTTATTACTTATAAATATCCTGAATAACTATGTTAATCTTTGTAACTTGATTTGTAATGTTGTTTGTTTAAAAATGACTGGCTGGATTTTACCGTTTGTGCTTCTACTTTGACAATAATTCCTTGCCATCTTCTCTTCTTTACCCCAAGGCATAAACTACATTTTCATTCCTCATTACTTATCAAATTTGAAGAAAAAAAATCTTTTATACTTTGTAAAGGATTCTGTGCTTCATTATTGACAATAACTCCTTGTCACATTATCTTCCTTACCCAAAAGCATGTAGCATATGCTCAGTCTTTATTATTGATCAATTTTTTTTTTTTTTTTTTAAAAAAAGAAAATTCTTTCATGCACCAGTAAAACGGTTCTGAAGCATACATTCGTTCAGGCTCGATTTGAAACTCTCACTTCTTGAAAGTAAAACTTAATTTTCTGGGGCGGGACGTTGAATAGGGAATCTACAGGGAATGTTATCTTTGTGTGAACGATTCACAATAGCTTGCAATCTTAGACAGTGTTAATTTTTTCCCTGTCCTCCTCGTTGGTTCAATTGGTTACGGCGTCGTGGTGGTGTACGGGTTGACAGGAGAATATATGAGAATTAAGCTTTTCCCGGCGTATAGATGAAATGAATAATTCTCGGGTTTTCTGTCGAATAGTTTCTTATTTCTACATCTACATCTACATCTATACTCTGCAATTCACAATTACTGTGGGTGGCAGAGGGTGCTAAGCACCAATCCTATTTTAGAGTATTCCAATCCCGAACAGAACGAGGAAAGAAAGAATACATAAATGTATCAGTACGGCATCTTATCTCTCGAATCTTATCCCTCTTGGCATTGCGACCTAAACAGGTTGGCGGAAGAAGTATTTCGTTGCACTCGTAAATTAGAGATTTTCGCATATTCTCCAACAAATTTAAACCCATTACACAACGTTTCGGTAGAAACCTTTCGCTGCCTTCGTCACGTAAGCTGTCATAACGAAGCTAAATGTCACATTTTAGCTTCGTTATGAAGGCTTACCTGACGAAGGCAGCGGAGGTTGCTACGGAAACGTTATGTAATGAGTTAAATAAAGAAACTAACATGCAGAAAACTCTAGAATTATTCATTTCAGGAGGTTAGTTGGTGGCAGAAAGTTTTTCATCAGGACATGGCCGGCTGGACAGGAGAGGTGATGCACAATTCCTAATAACCAGATTGTGCGCCAAACTCCCAGGTTGACTCCCAAACCTCTCCACAGTGCGTATAGAATTGGGATGTATGGCACGGTTGATAGTGATTCGTCCGTCAGTATCCTAATGTATCTTCTCCAGAAAAGTAGGCCTGAAATTGACACCGAGTATTGCTCTCTCCTTTCTTCGATTTTCCATTCGTTCAAACATACCACGATGGGTCGGTGGTAAAGCTGTGTCTGGGAATTCCGGAGGACGTGGTGTCAAATCACCGTTCCGCCATCCAGATTTCGGTTTTTCATAGTTTCCCAAATTCCCTGCAGGCGAATGCCTGGATGGTTCCTTCAAAAGCCATAGCCGAATTCCTTTCCGTTCCTTGACACACATCCTCTCCTGCCTCTAATGATTTCGACGTCGACGAGGCGTGAACCCTGAATAAGAAAAAAATTCACTAACAGTATAAACAACACACTATACTGAACGTTAACATACGGCTGTCATCCACACAAAACAATAGAACACGTAAGTACACTAGATCACTGGGGAAGGCTAGGAAAGTACAACTCAGTTCAAAATTTTACAAGCAAATTGCCAACTAACCTAATGGCTGAAAAGAAAAAAAAGATTTTATGCTTTTGTTAGACATCATGTTTGAAAATTTCTACTTACTTTGCGGTCCTTAGCGCTGTTGCTGCAGCCAACGTTTCGGCACTGGCATAAGCCTTCTTCATGGCTATTTCGAGCTGATTTTGCGCTGTTGATAGCTGGTTACACCACCTTGTACTACGCCTGGCCACTAGGCGAACTGTTTTAGTCTCGCTGGCGGGAAACAGGTGGTGTAACCAACCGTCAGCAGGGATTAAATCTGCAGGAAATAATCCTGATGAGAGCTCCAGGTTGGATGCTGAAACGTTAGTAGTAGTAAACATCATCGAAGAGGCGCTAATTCCGCAAAGTAAGTGAAATTTTCAGAAAAACGGGTGCTATGCCAATGTACTGCAGTATTTAGATTGAAATTGTGGGAATTTTGTATTGATAAAGTTAGCAGGATGTATATGAAGCATGTTGTTTAATCCGGCGCCAATGCACTGGCTCAAATTGACCCGAGGCGATTTTAGACTGACTTTTTTTGCATGAATTGCATATTTTGAACATCGTGTAGCTGCAGATACAGTCCTTTTCTACAAGAATAGCTTGTTTACTCAGTCAGACGCCGTCAGTTCAGCAAGATACACGTGCATCAAGTCAAAACGGATGAATACGACCCAGCGTCATCAATGGTGTGGTATTTTTGCGACTTTCTTTTATTGATTTATTTAGTGTTTGATGCTAATTCACTTTTTTTTTGTTTTTTTTTTCGATGAAAACGTCACTGAAAAACTGCCTGGAGAGAATTTTGTCGGTGCTAGAAGAGTCGGAGTCCGGAAAAAAAGACTCGAACGCTGCTTCGAGCGTCGACATTGAAGGACTCTTATCCCGAACGTAGAACGTAGTAATAGCAGCAAAAGTGAACAAGATGCGAACGATACCAAGAGGCAAATGTGTCTGTATAAAAATAATAACAAAACATCTCATTGTTATCTTGGTTGTCCGGGTTGAACCGCGTCAATTTATGAAAACCTAACGTTTCGGCCATCATTTTGCGGCCTTCTTCAGAGGTTCAACCCGGACAACCAAGATAACAACGACAACGACCGCGGAAGTCTGCGCACCCAAAACATCTCATTATTGTCACGCATTACACATTTACAGATGCACAGACCATTTGATTCTGTACTGCAATAATTGCAGAAGTTCCATGTATCTGAATTAGGAAGTAGAAGATTGATTCCTTATTATTTTTGTGGTAAGAAGTTCCTGTGGTATCTCTTTTAGTACATAAGATTATTGATTCGTAGTATCACTTAAAATGCTATAAATAAAGAAAATATGTTCATTTTTCGTTTTCAAAACTGATTTTGCATTTGTTATGGAGAGAGCTAGTAACAGTTTGATTTATAGAGTATATTGGAATTATTTTTTATTTTACTACTTAGGGGGCGTCCATAAACCACGTGGCTTAGTGTAAATGGGTGGGGGGAGGGGTTGGCTGCAAAGCTAGCTGGGATACGTGGGCGGATGGAGGGGGGGGGGGTGTTGTTCCGAGCCAGGCCACGTAGCTTTCCTTTCATATAAGTGGCCCAGTTAAAATGAGGTACAGAACACCCAACAGCATGTGGATTTGTATTTCAGTCATTTAATTATCTCCATCTGTAATAGTCTGACAAGATAAAACAGTACTAAATGGTTTCTGGAATCAATAGGGGAAAAACCTACGTGCTACGTTGGCCGGGGGGGGGGGGGGAAGGGGGAGGTTGAGGCTAAAGCCACATCGGGCTACGTGAGGGGTACGGGCATTCACAGGAGGTCAAAATTGGGCTACGTGGTTTATGGAAGCTCCAATATGGAAAGAACCCTTTTCTTTTCTTTTTTTTTTTTTTTTTTTTGGCATTCGGCTACTGGGCCATACAGGCAGCTCAATATGATTTATTGCTATCAAGTATTGACACAAGGACACTACAACACGGACAAGACATTCACAGACACAACACTAAACACCCATGCCCTCGGCCGGACTCGAACCGGCGACCTTCGGTACGCGGAGCTAGCACTCTTTTTTTTAACTTTTTTTATTTTTTTGGGCCTCCTTCCTCCCCTTCAGCCCTACCTTTCGCTCACCATTAAGTAGGCTCTTTGCCTGGCTCTATGCCTTTGTTTATTAATGCATGGGGTGTTCCCATTTTCAATAATGTGTTTATCATTCATTTTTTCAATTTTTGGTGTTTTCTTACTTTATTCGTTTATAAAAATTAAGAAATTTGCAAAGGAGCTTTTATTTTGAGCGGGTGTCAATTTGTTGTATTCTTCTGTTAGGTAAAACCAGTATTCTAGTTTTTTTTGCCCTTATTTGAGGATGTGTAGTAGACGGCGTGTCCTAGTAGCCACATTGTGGCATTATGTCTTGTATCGGGATACGTTCTCCTCTGTGGTCTTATTAAATCTTCGGTTCTGATCTGATTTTTTGTGGTCCTGTTTATTATCGCGACTTTTTCCTTAGTCCATTCCCATATTTCTTTCATTTCTTCACACTCAAATCTGTGGACTAGGGTATCGATTTGTTGGCATTGGCTGCACTTGTTTGTATTGCTGAATGTATTGAATGTAGTTTCTCTTTAGTGCTTATCATATCATTGACCACTTCGTACCACGTGGATTTAACCCCCAGGTTTAACGTTTTATTGTTGACATCTCTAGCCCCTACACTACCGAGGCAGGCGGAAAGAACCCTTATTTGATAAACACTTATTAAAGTAAAGTCAAATTCTTTAATTTAATGTATAATTTATCAATGAAATGAGGGTGAATACAACCCGCTGTCATCGTCCTTGTATTTTCACGTCATTGGTGCCGGGTTAAGTAGTTTTGCGCACGTACTCTGCGGCCGTCTTACACGCTGTTTGCCTCAATGCGAGGCTGGCCCTACTGTGCAGTGCTCCGCCTCTGCGCCCGCGCTAGTGGGCCGTGGCGCTGTTTGCGGCTGGGCGGGCGCCCGCGCCAGTTAACAGCTCCGTGCGCTGTAAACACTGTCGCCCGGCGAATACCAACTAGCCGAGCGGGAGTGTGCGGCCTGCGATTAGGCGTCCGCTACACTGGGCGTGAGGTACAGTGCAGTGCCCACGACCGCACTACTGCGCGCACTACAACGCTGTGGACTAATAAACTGCCTGCACGCTAGAAGCGGTCGAGGAACTCGGGGCTTGATACAGACACAACACGGTGAATAGATTCATCGGAAAGTGTACATGACATTTTAAGGCGTGATGTAACCGAAAATGCACAACTGGCTGTAAACACAGAGTGGTGGGTGACTGGTTAACGCTCTGGCTTTGCATTCGGGAGGACGGCGGTTCGAATCCCCGTCCGGGCAGCCAGATTTGGGTTTTCCATGATGTCTCCAAATCACTATTTGTGTAGGTAGGGATGCTTCCTTCAAAAAAGTCCATGGCCGAATTCCTACTCGTTCCTTGTCCCCAGTCCCATCCCGCCTTTGATGACCTCGACTTCGACGAGGCGTAAAGCCTTTTTTTTTTTACTGTCGTCAGTCTTTTGACTGGATTGATGCAATCCTCCATCCCTTCATACCCTGTCCTAACCTCTTCATTTCTACATACCCTTTACAACCCACGTCCTCAATTATCTGCTTCATATATTCTAATCTCTGTCTACCTCTACAGTTTTTACCTTCGACTGTTCCCTCCACTAACAAATTAACCAATCCAGCATGTCTCAAAATATGACCTACCAGCCGGTCTCTTCTTCCTGTAAGCTTCTTCCATAAACTTCTTTTCTCACCCATCATTTCCAATACTGGTTCATTTCTTACTTTGTTTGTCCACCTAATTTTCATCATTTTTCGTAAAGCCAAAAAAAAAAAAGGTTAATGCTTGGAGCACAGCGCTTTACGATAGCGAACCATAGATTTAATACTAGAAAGAAGGAAAATTGTTTAGGATTTGAAATGTGATCGTATACCAGTAGAAGGATGCTGAAATTTGTGTGGACGGATAAACCATGATTTTTTTAAAGAGATTTACAAAGATAAGATTAACCTATAAACAGAGATGATGGATCACATTTGAAGACATGCAGTACTGGTTGCACTGTTATTCGATGGAACATTCTAAGGTAAGAACTGTAAGGGAAAAAGATAACTGAAGATAACTTTGACAGGTTCAAATTGTGCGATGAAATGCTTATTAAATATTGGAAATTGATTGTGAAAGTATTAAAACCGTAAATATTAAGGTATACAGCAGCTTTAATAAAATATTTAGATTGATAAATGGTAGTGTAATTCAATAAAAGAAATTTAATGACCATCATGATTGTTTGGTGATAATTTAATCCCTAATTATCTGTTATTAATGTTAGACCCCTCCATTAGCGGGTAAAGTTATTGATCAATAGGAGACCACTGCAGTAATTAGTTAATTAATAAAGTTACCACTCATCAACCAAGAAATGGTATAACATGATATTTAATGAAATGATTGCCAAAAAGCGCACGAGTTGCCTCTCTTACTGGTTGAAATTTTTTACTAGATAATATAAACTCTATTTTGCAGTAACATCGCAGAATGCCTGATGTGGGATAAAGGATAGCCTTATAGAAGTTTAGTATGACAAGATGGTTTGGAGGTATCTTCTAAAAGCGCTTTCTTACAGTACAGTAAACCTTATGTCTATGTCGAGGCCTGCAATATTTTACAAACAAATTCAAGATTCGTAAAATATGAGAAGTAGTAATTTCGGTATGATTAAATTCTTATTGTAATAAAAAACAACGCATTTAAGATCAGCTTTAAGGTTAAAGAGAGGACGATTTTTAGAAAAAATTACTGAGTTTACATGTTATGTTTTCTCTTTTAACTTAAATCCCCTTGGCCAAGACAACACTGTTACGCAGGAATTTACTTTTCGACGAATTCCAGGGAATTGGATGATTTGAATGACTCGTATATTACTTTTGGCGTTTCAGTATTTTAAATGTTTTGCTTTACCTTTCCTAATCAGATAGCTTCATAGACTTTTTATCTTTGCTGTCAATATGTATTGTAATATGTTGGTATCCCTAAAATATCAACAAATAATATCTTTGTACTGGCTGACAGCAACATTAAACCCGTGAAAGAGTACACAGAGAGGCTTTTGAGAGTGTGACAAACACGTCTGGATGAATTATTATTATTATTAATTTTTTTTTTTTTTTTTTTTTTTTTGCTGTAGCCAAGAACAAAACACGCAATATGCACATTATGCAAAATTTTCTATAAAAAGTGTTATCTGAACCAGGTAAAGAGCTATTGTTTTAAGCAATTGTTACTGCTCCACATTATTAATCAGAGCGAGCAAAAGAGAAGTTATTAAATTGCAAAATAATTTTAACAAGGGAATGAGAGCTGTTCTAAATAAAAGACGAAATGAAAATGTCAGTAAAATGCTAAAGGATTTAGGATATCTGTATAGTGAAAATTAGTAATTAGAGATGTACCGACTTAATTATATAGGTTGGAAAGTGGATTATTACCAAGATATGTGTCTATACTAGTAAAAAGAATAACGATGTACATGCTTATAAGTCAAGGCAGGCAAATCATTTTCGTTTGACTTATAATAGGTGTAATAAAACACGAAAAACAGTGTTGCACAAAGGTTTAAAATGTTTAACAAATTAGCAGAAGAAATAAAAAGGACCAGAACTGTTGTAAGTTTCAGAGAAAAGCTGGGTAAATGGCTAGAACAAAGGGATTTTCTTGTAAAGGATTCAATGAAATTAACACCTTGGTTTTTTCTCATTTTTTTTGAAATGTGATGTATGAATTGTAATATATCTATATTAGCAATAGGCTATTTGAAAATAAATAAATAAGTAATATAACTTATTAGCAGAGACAGCTTCTTAAAATATATTGAAGTGCAGTAAGTGGTGTTGTGTGCACCCCTCCTTTACCAAATGGTTCGTATAGTTCTGGAACAATAAGCATTCAAACAGTAATATTGAATAATAATGTTCGTGTCTTACTGTTCATCCCTGTCCTACTGCTTTCATCTTTGGTAATTAATTGATTTATCATCACTATCATTTATTATTGACACATGTATACATACAAAATAAATGACTCTATTGTTGTTCCAAGGACTTGTCACGAATTTCCATAATTATGCGTATTGTAATATATTCCATTTTCCACCACATAGTTCTCAAGGGATACTGTTTTGAGAATGAGTACGTTTAATTGATATTCCACAGTTATATCCTCTGCAACTGTCTGATAACACCTTCATACCATTAAAGCTTAAATGATTTGGAACTAAGAAACAGAATATAGCTTATAATTATTCCAAATAGTCAATGATACTTGTTTCATAGTTAATTTGTTGCTCATTATATTCTGGGGGTTTTTCAGAGTATTACAGCACGTACAAAATACCTCGAAAAGTAACAAAATGTAATTTGATCAATAACGTATGTGCATTTTCTGTTTATATTTCAGTGCTCTGAAACATTATTTATGATCGGATAATATCTTAAAGGAAATATTTCTTTTGCAGATAATATGTTTTCTGGGACTGTCTAGCGACAGTGATCAATTGGAGCAGTTTTCTGGACGTTGCGTCGTGAACTGAACACTACAATTCTCTTGGAGTAGGCTACAATAAACAGCGGAGTAACTTTTATTGCCTGGAGACAGCCAGCCGGGCGACGGGTGAGCCCCCTGGCGAAGGGGACAAGTACTACGCCCCCCACCACCCCCTGCGCCCCCCGACCCCGCGGCCGTTCATCCCCGTTATGGCCTCTGCTCTCACCGACCCCGGCCCTAGGTCACGTGGTGTCTCCCTCCACCCCCTGCTCAAGGACGTGCGATTCTCGCAAGGGGCCATACATAAATTACGTCACACCTTGAGTGGGGGGGGGGAAGGGGGTCAACAAAGTGTGACATAGGGGACAAGGGGGGGGGGACATGTCATAAACTTTGTGACATCACATGCGTAATTTGTATTACCTTTTGGCTAATGGCAGCCGCTCGAGTTGACACTCGCTGTTCCTGCAGTGTCTCGCGTCGGCTCCCTTTGACATAAGCCGAAAGGCCAATACCGCCATTGAGACTTTAAAAATGGCCACTGTCGTCGTGATTTCGTCTATGTTCGATTGTTTAATTTATTTAATTTAATTGCAATGGAGCACAGGCTCCGGTGGCCATTTCCCTACACACCCATCTTCCCCCTATCCTGCACCCACCTACATTTGCCCGCTACAAATTTTAGCTTTAAATTCTTTCAAAGTTTTCGGTAAATTATTCATCATTTCTCTTGGTAACTCGTTCCAATCCCTGACACCCTTACCTATAAAAGAGAATCTTCCCACACCCTTGTGCCTGAAATCGAGTGCCAGCTTGTGGTCATGGTCGTCATTTCCCTTCCAAGCACTACTTTTCATAGCTATTGCAATATCTTTCCATGCCTCATCGACAGTATATGCCCTGTACACTCTCATGACCCACCTCATCCTCCTCCTGTCTTGCAATGAATCCCATTCCAGCTCCTTTATCATATCCGTCACTGATTGCATTCTGCGATAATTTCCAGAAACAAATCTAGCAGCCCTTTTTTGCACCCTCTGCAACTCCTGTATTTGATACGTAAAATGAGGGTCTCATACTACACTACCATTTTCGAACAATGGTCTTACCAAACGTTTCTAACCCAATTCCTTTACTTCTCTCGTAGATCCCCTCATCACTCTCTCCAACAAGTGCAGAACTTTGAAACCTTTACCTACCACCTGTCCAATGTGTCCTGCCCAGTTAAGCTTGTTATCAAAAGTAATGCCAAGATATTTACATTTTAAGTCTGTAGCAAGCAATTCTTCCCCCACCTTATATTCATAATTAACCTTTTGTTTTTTATTTGTGTATCTAATAAGCTGACTCTTCTTTGCATTTATCTTCATTCCATGTTTACCAACCCAACTAGATATCATTCAGTCAAGACTTGCCTTTCGCTGAGTGGTGGATGTGTTTTTCTTAGACTTATTATTTTCTGATTTTCAGTTTATCTAACAAATTTATAATGAGTAAAGTTGATTTGGGTATTCTTTACCACAAACTATATGAAGCATACGGTGCAGCTTATGCTGATAAAAATAAAATATACAAGATGAGGTTAATACCTTATGGCGAAGTTCGAAAAGTAATGATAATCTTGAAGGTGAAGTGAATTCGAAAATCAGAGAGTTGCAAATGAAATTGATGAAGAAGAAAGTGACAATTATTTTTTTTTTTTTCAAAAATCCTTCGTTATCAAAACCATCAGAACAACTGAAGCCCATGAGCGTAAAATTAAGTTCAAGTTTTATATCATTTTAATATTTCATTCTTACATATTTAGTATTCCGTGACAGATTGAAAAAGGGAACATCCCAACCGGTTTAGTTACTTATAATTAGACCTCGGATTTTGGGCAAAAACCTATTTTGTTTGTGACTGAAATACAGTATCAAGGAATGTGTTCAAAATCAATTGACACATTATGACTCAATTTTGTATCATTAATTCGATTTTTTTATGGTTTTTTTTAAATATTTTCTTAAATGTTTGATTTATTGTGATATGATTTTTTAACTAGAAATACATAAATCATTGTGGAAGTGCTGTTTTAATTTATAAATTTAAACTTGAAAAATATGTGACGTCACACCAGAGGAGGGGGGAGGATCCGACAAGTGTTACAACCTGTGACATTGGGGGAGGGGGGGGGGGTTCAAAAAATCTTGAAATTCGTGTGACATAATTTGTGGCTGACCACCAACAGGCAAAAACTGTCAGTCAAATAACGACACCTGTATCCTTGTATGAAACGCTTCCTTTTGCTGTCAACATTCTGCAGGTTGTTCGATGCAACAGCCCGCCTCTTCTTATCTTAAGTTAAACGCTTCATCTCAACGTGTCCTTGCAGCCTACCTCCCCACGTATCTACCTCATCTTTTGACAAGAAAACATCTGTAGGCGCGTTAGCGATTTTAGAACGGGGGTAAATCTATAAGTTTACGACTTTCCTCTACCGACATGATATGACATGTTGCGCGTATGATAACCGCGTTCAATACTTCTTGGATGGGTAAAATCTAATGATTTCATGCCACCAACATACTAATGTTAACAGTATATCTGTAGGTATAAGTATGACGTGCTTGCACTTGTTGAGCAGCGAAAGTATTGGTTATACTCTTATCTAATATACAAAGATGAATGTTTGTTTGTGTTTTCTGCAATTGTTCTTCATACAAATACAGCGTTCTTATCCCATTTCGAAGGAACTTTGCAAACGCAAACTTTAAAACAAATAGACAAACACTGTCAACCGTTAATTTATAAAAACCAAACCCCTTTGTCCCCCCCCCCCCCTCACACACACACACACCTTAATTTCTGTCAAACGTTGTTATTCGATTTTGATAGTACTTAGCACACAAAACAAGGTAGTCTTGTAGCTCAACAAAGAATCGTCTATAACAGGGGTGGCCAACCCTTGAACATTTTTCTGGCCCGCGAGATTCATCACACTTTTACAAAATACATTTTATATTTCATTTTTAGTGTAATATATTTCTCTACAATGTGCATATAGTATCATTATTGTTATATTAACTATGTTTGCATGTAAGAATAATAGTAAACACAATAATAACTCAAATTTCAATTTTTCACTCCAAAAAAAACGTATCTAGTGCGGATATATAATTTTATATGCGGCCCGCGGGGTTATGATTCACTTCCAAAGTGGCCCGCAAGATCATTTGGGTTTGGCCACCCCTGGTATATAACAATTTGGATGATTGGTGGATGAAAGTGTTATTATGTACCATACTTCACTTTGGGGTCTGCCATGAAACCATTAGATTAACCATCACAATTTCATTAGATACGCCATATGTAACATAAATGTCTTTTCCTTTAAATCCACCTTTACAGTTCGTCGACGTCCAGGAGATTAAGCCGGAGAGGATGGAGGCCAAGAAATAAAGCAGTGAGCATTCGCATAAATGTGACTATATTTAACCTAATTGGGTAATTTTAGAGTCAAGGACACATTTATTTATTTTTTACGGTATATTTCAGTTTTTCTTGTCATTTAAAGTTGTTTCTAAAGATTTTTTAAGGATTTCTACAGTAAAATGTTAACTGCTAACATTATACTAAATTTCGTTGAAATTAATTCATTAGTTTATGCCAGAATCGGCGCATAGATACACAAAAACTGGAAATCTATGGTTTTGGACACTGGTACATAACCACCATTAGCCAGCAAAAGAGTGCAAATTCACTGCAAAAAAAAAAATCTCAAGAGAACCAAAATTTCAATAGACAACACACCCATAGAACAAGTATCAGAATTTATATACCTAGGTCACAAGCTCAGCTACACCCTAGAAACCGAAATGCAGCAAAAAATCACAAATTTCACGAAAGTTACAAGAATAATGAATAACACGTTCAGAGAATCACTTGTTCTGCGTCACACAAGAATCAGGCTATATAACATCCTGGCTAATCCTACCCTAGCGTACTGCAACGAGGCCTGGACACTACGCAAAGGCGATGAGCGGAGGCTAATGACTGCTGAGATGCAGTTCATAAGAAGAACAGCTGGTTACACGTTACGAGACAGAAAGAGATGTAATGAAATCCTTAAAGAACTCAAAGTAAAACCAGTTCTCCAGTGTGCAAATATACAGAACATCTAGGACAGACCATGCGTTAAGGATGAAGACGGACGGTATCCCACGAAAAATCCTGAAATACCATCCCAGAGGCAGGAGAGATGTAGGAAGACCACCAAGAAGATAGATTGACACCGTAACAGGCCACCAAGCCTATCACTGGACAGGAGGAAGAAGAGAGAATATGTACTCTGTATCGTGGGGAAGTATGACCTAACCAGAATAAAAAGGATCACATAAGATATCATTATTTGCAGTTTTGTTCAAATCCATCCGTTAGTTTTGCGTGATGCGCGAACATACAGCGAGACAAACAAAAATTCTAAAATTTTTGGTTTTGGCATCTCTGTTGTTAGTAGTTTACATTGCAAATATTATTTTTCTACAATTTTACTATAAGGTACGTATTGTAGACAAAATTAATTAATAACAATGTAGTAAAATGTCCGAATTATTGGAATTCCGTACTGAGGCGATACAGCCAGAAAAGATTATCGTAATTATTTTACAAGGTTTTTTTTTTAAATTTAAAAGTGAATACACATATAAAGTTAAACATCGATAATACCATGTACGTATTTTTATTCTTGCTTGGATAACTCTGAATTAGGTACTATCCTTGAATTTTGAAGCTTGATTGTCTATTAGAAATTTTAGTATGAGTGTGTGGAAGCGTTGATCCTCCGTGACTAAGTTAAAAACATTTGTTGATAAATTATGCCTGATTGCTGTAAATCTCCCAAAAACCTGAAATACTGTTGCCAATACCTTTCACAACAGAACAGCATATTGTCTGTAACTACCTCGCTAATCTCATTGCATCCACAACACTGGGATGGTACTAAATACAATCTGTAAAGAAATTTGGGAAAGCTGCCATGATTGAACTATAGTTATGCTATAGTATTCATGGTTTGCTTGCAAAAAAACCATCTTTGATGCCATTGCTTGATTGGTAGTTTTGGGTAGCGTTGACCCTTCTCAGGCACTATCAGTTTGTTTACCCTATCGTTCTCCATTAGTTGTTTGCAGCGCTCATAACCTACAGCTGGGGTTAAAGGGTGATTTCACCTGATTTTATTGTGTGTGTGTTTTTTTTTTTTGCCAGCGTAAACGCTGATCTGTTTCATATTAGGCAATATAAATGTGTAGCATCAGTTTGTAAAAGCTATGAAGGCACTGTAAGAATTCCATGTTTTTTTAGCCTAGGATATTTTCACCGTTAGTAGTATGGAGATTACGGACCGACTCAAACGCCAAGCTTCAATTTTACGAGATAACCATCTTACTTAGATGTGTATTTTGCACATATTGCAAGACGTTTAATTTGATACAATTTCTCTGCAATACTCGTATAATAGTATACACTATCACTGCCCCTGTTATCTTAAAAATGAGAACAATATTCGACACGAGATTGCGTTATTTACGTGGTTGCAACCTATCAGTAAAAATATTAACCGCCTGAAGTATAACTAACACCCTTATTGAAACCAACGAGAAGTACAAAAAAAGTTAAAAAGATATTACTCAAAACATAAGGTTCTACTTGGTATTATTAATATCCCAAATTGTAAGATTTCGACTGCGAGAAGAAAACTTATTTTCCGTAGACCGCGATTCTACCTGTTATAATGAACGGAATTATTCATGGAGACCTATCTCTATGATTTTGATACAGATTTGAAAAATTTACAGCTCTTTGTCCTGCGGGTGAGACAGGATGTGTTTCATTTTGATGTGTCTGAAAGCTTATCCATATTTAGTTGCAAAAAATTCATCCAAAGGGCCGGATTTAGCTACTTTCGGCTGTTGAAATGTGTAGTTTATTTTCTACTTAATGCTGATGAGTTAACAGCAACGTGATCCGTGCAAGTAAGAGATCGGTACCTTAAAACTCCACTTGAACGAGGTTGTGGTCTTCTTTTGGTCACCCGTCTCTCGACTGGTAAGACGCATTCCTCATTCTTTTCCTATCTAACTTCTTCATCTCAACGCACCTCTTACAACCTACGTCCTCAACTATCTACATCATATATTGTAATCTCAGTTTTCCTCTACTGTTCTTACGTTCCACTGTTACCTCCACTAATAACTTAACCAATAATGTTTGTCTCAAAATAAAGGTGACGTTGTCTCATACTCTTTTTAACTGATACATGTCTCTCAAGATTGTCTACGTCTACCATAATCAGTTGATTCTTACTCATTTTGTTCTGCAGCAATTTCCAGGAACAAATCCAACTGTACTCGTTTGAAAAACCCCTTCAACTCCTTTATTCCAACTCCAAAGTGACAGAGTACCAGATAATTTATTGCAAAACAAAATATTAGAAAAATTTAAAAAACTTAAACCACAATCTTGGGCTAATCGTCAGACATAAACATGTTAAAAATTTTAATAGTGGGAAAATTAATCAAGAGTTAATGGCATTTTCATCTACCAAAACTATCTACAGCAGAAAAAAGTTTCCTGTTAGCAATTAATAGTCGACGATTCGGCTGCATGATTTCTAAGTCAAACTGTTTTTTAACTGAAATGCAATTTTTATGTATAATTGTTAATAGCAGAATACGATTCTGCCTGCTTGCCTGTCACAAAGTATGGCCGCAAGTACTTTCAATTAAAATTTCATTAATTAATTTTTTAAACAAATTAATTCACTTGTTTCTTAAATAAATTATAATTCTACATCTACATCTACATATATACTCTGCAATTCACAAAATTGTGGGTGGCAGAGGGTGCTCAGCACCAAAGCTAATCTCTTTGCTGTGCATTCCAATCCCTAATGGTAGGAGGGAAAAAAGAATTCATATAAGAATCAGTCCGGCACCTTATTTCTCTAATTTTATCTTTCCTGTCCTTTCGACTCAAATAGGTTGGTGGAAGAAGTATTTCACTACACTCAAAAGTGTATTATAGAGTATGTTATAGAGATACATGTAAATCTTTATATATATAAAAATCTCGTGTCACGATGTTCGTCCGGGATGAACTCCAAAACTACATAATCTACTTAGATGAAATTTGGCTTACTGTGTGTAATTTAGTCCAACTTAAAAGATAGGATAGTTTTTATCTGGATTATAGACCTCAATATTTATTAATTGCGAAATAAATGTTGATTAAATGTGTGTCATAGGACAATGGTTTGTAATTATTTGTAAGCCACCAAGGCTAAGCGGTCTGTTGGCTCAGTGGTTAGGGCGTCTGACTGGAGCTGGAAAGGTCCCCGGTTCGAGTCCCTGTCTCGGCGAGGATTTTTATAGACACTTAACCTGGCATTAACCTCCGGCGCAGCATGCTGTGTAAGGTGAAATACGCCAGGACGGCACTGTGGTTCGGATTCGATGTTAAAATGTAGGTCCCCTGTACCAGGCAGGATGGGCGGGCTAGGTAAAGGCGGCTACAACAGAGGCAGAATGCTCAGCCAGTAGAAACCATGTCACCAGGTCATTCGAAATTATTATTATAGTTCCATAAGTTTCTAACAGATAGCGATGTGTTAACTTATCGATACAACACTTGGTTAGCTAGGTTGGGTAATCATCCAGTAGATCACGTTATGTTTCAATTTATTTATGCTACAGTTTATTCCTAACAGATGGCGGTGTGTTAATTTATCGAACCATCCAGTAGATGGCGTTGTATTTCGATTTATTTATGCTACAGTCTATTCCACGCCATATGTGTGAGTTTCTTCAATTTTAATTGTGCTGTGTATTGTGTTATAATTATACTGTATTGTTGTTCATCGTTTGTGTGACATTATGCCTAACGACAAAGTAATTACACACATGAATATAACATTGAAGAAAACGTTACGATAAATTCGAATCGTGTAAGTATTTTTCGCTAGCTTATCATTTTTCTTCTTCTTTTTGTTATGGTCAGCTAGAGACCACGTGTAAATTTAAATTCCTCTTCTGTTGTTTTTTTCTTTCTTCCTCCCCAGTACTCCTTCCTTATTGCACTCCTCTCTACCTTTGAATCCTGCCATATTCAAAGTCTGCTATCGAAAAATTTTCTTTCCATACAGTTCACTGGTATTATTTCGTTTCAAATCATTCTAAACCTCTTGAAAGCCTGGTGTCATCCATGCTATAAATGTATCCAAAAAAAATATCATTCTTCTTTTTCTGTTATTTTTTCAATGTTATTATATATTTCCTCATTAGTTCTTAACTTCCATTTTTCAATGGACCAAAAATTCCGGTTTCACCACTGTATTATAGTGTCCTATTTTATGGCTTTCAAAAGGGCAATTTTTGTTGTAATTCAAATATTTTTCAGTGAAATGTCGCCAAAGAATCTAACCTCGACAATGCATGTAGCAGAGAGGCACGACGCACGACGAGAGAGCTCATCAATTAGCAACACAAATCGCGGCAAGTAAGGAAGTTCAAAGAATCAGGACAGCTGTGCGTCGTATGCAAGAATCTCAAGAACAGCGTGATGAACGTCTGTGACAGAATATATCGAGAACCAGAGCGGGCGCGAGAACAGCACATAGCTACTTTTATAGAGAGATAGAACGAGAGAGACAGCAAATCAGCCGTGCTTTAACACGTGAATCATTTGTTCGTCTTGCGTTCCAATATGCACCAGCCATTGATTACTCTGCACATTCTAAAATTGCAATCGGTGCAATGAACAAAATATGCCAATATTATCAGGCGTTGAAATTCCGCAATGAAGCAGCTGGCATGTGTTGTGCATCAGGATAAGTTGTATTATTACCGCTACTCAATCCGCCACAACATTTACAATCCTTCTTGCTGGCGAATCAAACGATTCGAAATTGTTTCAGCGGAAGACACGCAAATTCAATTCTTGCTTCCAGATGACGTCTTTTGGGGCAACAAAAATTTGCGATCTCACATCTGATGGACGTCATTTTGAAACTAAATTCAAAATACAAGGCCAGGTGTACCATAAGATTGGGCCGTTGATATCGATGCCAAACGATGACCCGAAGTTTCTCCAAATTTATTGGAAATTGTGAGGGACGCTTGAAAACTATGTGCCAGTATAATTTCATCGAACAAGCAGAAGAGAGAGCAAGTGTGATATTGTTGGAAATTTTTTTCGAAAATAATAATCAACTTATTCAATTGTATCGCCACAATTAAAAAATGACAACTATCAAATTGTCATCAAAGCTGACAAATTACCATCAGGAGAACACGCTGGCAGGTTCAAACGCGCCTACCGTAGATGAAGTTGCAGTTTTTATGGATTGTGACTCAGTTGATGAAAGTCACACGTCAAGATAGAACTGTTAGTATAATTTCGAATCTATACCGTTCGTATGACGCACTCCAGTATCCACTGATATTCTGGCAAGGGCAGGATGAATATCACATCAACATCAAACAGCGTGATCCAGTTGCTGGAGAATTTAATATACAACTATTTAATTCGTTATTTTATTAGTACAGTAGACCCGCGGTACTCCGACCAGGGGCCGGATTATAGCGGGCCCACTATATTGATTTCTTATTCTTTTTTTACTATTTAATTTATTATTTTTTCAGGTAATAAAACAAATAAAAAAGTTACTTCAATGAAGTACTACGCCCCCCGATTGATGGTTAGACGTAATTACGATAACTATATCCTTCGATATCGTCAACTGTGCCATCAATACGTCGTGGATATGTACGCCAAGGTTGAAAACAAGCATTTGCGATACAACCAGGCTAAATTACGATAGGAGGAATACATCCTCTTACGAGATACTGTTATCGGCAATATTTAATAAAATTTACACGCCAATGATATCGGTAATGCATTTATTTTACCTTCAAGCTACATCGACAGTCCACGGAACATGCAGGAATGTATACAAGATGCGAAGACTTACGTACGTCATTATGGTCGTCCAGATTTGTTTGTTACATTTACATATAATCCGAATTGGGAGGAAATACAAACTTTGCTATTACCAGGCCATCAATCAGTGCATCGTCATGATGTCACGGCACGTGTGTTCAAACAAAAATTAAAATCATTGATTGATTTAATAGTAAAACATTCGGTTTTCGGTAACACACGTTGCTATCTGTATTTGATTGAGTGGCAAAAGCGAGGTTTGCCTCATTCTCACATTTTGATTTGGCTTGAAGTTAAAATCCCTACTTGAGCCACCAAAAACGACAAACCACAAACTAAATTTTTCAAACAGTGTCAAAAATCTGATGTGTTCCGCCAATTCGCAAAAAAACATTATTATATACCGATGTTCCAAGCTATTTTTCATGGAACAAATTAGGTAAAAAATGGTAGTCACTTAAACAAGGAGAACCACATCCTTCGATCACAGGCATATTCAAAGCCAAGACATTAGGACGACTTTACACAGTGCATCCAAAACAACGTGAATGTTTCTTTCAGCGTTTGTTATTGGTGAATGTTCCCGGACCAGCTTCTTTCGAATTTTTACGAACAGTTAATGGTCGAGTGTTCAATACATGTCAAGATGCATGTCGCGAGTTGCAGCTGCTGGTAGACGACAATCATTGGGACCTGACACTTGCTGATGCAGCGTTGACAGCCACGCCGAATAGTATTCGTCAAACTGTTTGCAATTATTTTGACAGAATGTTATCCAACACAATCTTCGACTTTGTGGGAAAAATATAAAAACAGTATGACAGAAGATATACTACACCGAGTTAAACATCACCTGATCGACCGACAATTATTGCGAATAATGAGCGATTATTGACAACAGACCAAAAAAATATTTACAATCGAATTATGCTGGCTGTTGATGCTGAACAAGGCGAGTTTTTTTTTTTCTTGGACGCGCCAGGTGGAACCGGTAAGACATTTTTAATATCGCTGATCCTTGCGAAGGTACGGTCGCAACAGAAAATTGCATTGGAATTGCATCGTCAGGCATTGCTGCCACTTTGTTAGATGGTGGATGAACCGCACTTTCAGCATTTAAGCTGCCACTAGACATTCATAACAAACCAAACGCAATGTGTAAACATTAAAAAGAAAAGTGGAATGGCTGCAGTGTTGCAAAAGAGTTCAATTATTATTTGGGATGAGTGTACTATGGCTCATAAACTTTCACTCGATGAATTTCATAGAACTGTGCAAGATTAGAAAGGTAACGATAAACTTTTCGGTGGTACTGTCCTACTACTGTCTGGTGGCTTCCGACAGACATTACCAGTGATTCCTCGCTCTACTTTTGCCGACGAGATTAACGCATGTTTAAAACAATCGTTTTTATGGTGGAATGTCGAAACACTTTGATTGACCATGAACATGCGAGTACAGTTGCAAAATGATCCATCGGCACAAGTATTTTGTAAGCAATTGCTGGAGATTGGAAAAGGTAAAATAGAACTGCATCGAAATACACAATACATCAATTTCTGCACTGTTGTTCACTCAAAAATGAACTAACTCAGCGTGTGTTCTTGGATATATCAAATAATTACTTAGATCAGTAATCGTGCTATTTTGGCAGCAAAAAATGTTGATGTCAACGAAATTAACTTACAGATACAACAGTTGTTGCCAGGTGATCTGATGTCTTTTAAATCAATAGATCCTATTGTAGATGAAAATGAAGTCGTAAATTTTCCAAATGAGTTTTTAAACTCCTTGGATATAACAGGAATGTTGCCACACAATCTCCGGTTAAAGATTTTTTCACCGATTATTCTTCTTCGTAATTAGAATCCACCTAGATTTGCCCTATGCAACGGTACACGTTTAGTGATCAAAAGGATCACCGGAATGTTCTTGAAGCAACTATTTTGACTGAAATGTTTAAAGGAGAAATCGTCCTGTTGCCACGTATTCCAATGATACAGTCAGAATATCCAATACCATTTAAAAGGCTTCAATTTCCGATTCGTCTGACTTTCGCTATGAAAATAAATAAGTCACAATGCCAAAAAATGTCCGTTTGCGGCTTGGATTTGGAAAATACGTGTTTCTCCCATGGGCAACTATATGTCGCCTGCTCACGTGTAGGGAAACCATTAAATTTTTTTGTATTAGCAAAAGACAGGCTAACTAAAAATATGGTGCACCAATTAGCGATTAGAAAAATTAAAATTATACATTGTAATAATTTAAAATAATGAAAATAATTGTTAAAAATGTTAAAAATCAACTTCATAGGCCTCATTTATAAAACTGAAATTTCAGTTTATATAAATAAATAACAAATAATTTATTTATTTATTTTATAAATATCAATTTTTATATAATTTGAATTAAGTAATTTGTAATAAAATGTAAATTAATTTTTTTATGATCTTTTGTCCTTAATTTCAACTCTCCGTAACTATTTACCAATTACATTTGAATTTCCAAATTGACTACAATGTTTTTGTCTTTATTAGTGAATATTAATTTGACTACTTTAGGAAGTATAGAATAACATTAATCCAACGTACTATTATTACTAAGTCACAGCAACGCGTGAGCGAGTCAGCTAGTAACTTAATAAGTTTGGGTTGCCTATCTAGCAGTGGCAGCAATTATGGGTTGCCAGCTGTTAAAGATAATTAAGAGCTAAAGAGGCCAGCCTAGGTAGCGCAGGGGCTAGAGTGTTAGCTCCGCCTGCGGAAGGTCGTAGGTTCGAATCCGGCTACGGGCATGGATGTTTAAGTGTTGTGTGTCTGTGTGAATGTCCTGTCCATCCTGTGGTGTCCATACTTTGGAATTAAAAACAAAAAAAAAATCTACTAGACAAACTAATTCATTGGAAGAGATATCACAAACACATTGAGGTGGCTGAATGGCTTAGTTGCCGAAAGCCTCCTACCACCCCCCCCCCCAAAAAAAAAGAGCGAAAGAGAGTTAGCCGAACCACACCGTCTGATCGAGAATGTGGCAATCCCTACTTGCAGCCAGTTTTATGTATACAACTTTTTAAGTTCTTTACACTTCTCTCTTTAAAAGGAATTTTAATTTATTATGCAAAAAAAAACGAAAAAAAAACGAAAAAAAAAACAAGAAAAAAACAAACAAAACACAAGTGAACGAAATGTTTTGAAATAATAATTAGTGAAATATTAATTAAAATTTCTTGTGGCAATATTTTTATGGGCAATCCTGTAGAACCACTGCATTTCAATTAAAAAATAGATGTGAGTAGAAATCTTGCAGCAGGTTCTTATACTATAAGCTTAAGACAGTGGTTGTGAATTGCAAATGAGGGAGACAACATTGAAAGTAGAATAATTAATTGTTGAATGGGAGGTGCATGGGAGGGTTGCGGGCTCCTAACAGGGGTTTTGTTCGACTAACTTCGACGACCGGCAGAGAGTAAAGACCACTGCTTGACAGCTTGTACCTCCCAAAGTACCACGGCTGACCTACAATTAGGAAGGGGACTGTACACTTTTTTTTTTAACTGCTTTACGTCTCTAACAGCGAGATCTTTAGAGACTGGAAAGAATGGGGGGCAATGAATGGGAAGGAATTCGGCCATGGCCTTTTGAAGGAAGCATCCCGGCATTTGCTTGGAGTGATTTGGGAAACCATGGAAAACCCAAATCTGGATGCCTGGACGGGGATTCGAACCGCCGTCCTCCCGAATGCGAGGTCAGAACGCTATCGGTTGCACCACCACACTCGGTGACTGCACTCTGAGGTGCTGACTGCAAGCGATCAGATTCCTGGCTGGACACTGCTCGAGCGCGCTCAGCATGTCAATGATCGCCGATTGTCAATAGCTCAGAACCCGAATATTCCAATAATTACCCAAATTATCTTAAAAATGACCTTTACACAAATCCTGATTTGAACTGAAGATCTATTTGACATTAAACACTGTAGGACAGAGAGTGGTGGTTGAGCAGTTAACGGTCTGGCCTCGTATTAGGGAGGATGCCGCTTCGAATCCCCGTCCGGGCATTCAGATTTGGGTTTTCCATGGTTTCCCCAGATCTCTACAGGCGAATGCCTGGATGCTTCCTTGCAAAGGTTATGGCCGAATTCCTTCCCGTTCTTTGACCCCGTCCATTCCATCTCTAATGACGTCGACAAGGCGTAAAGCCTTAAGTAAAAAAAAAAAAAGATCTAAGCGTAGGCGGTTACTACGGGTGATGTTTACCCCTCTATGACAAAGACTGGGAAGATGTGCTGGGGTTTTTCCCCGGTGTGATGGTGTTCTTAAACGTTGCTGTAAGTGAGAATGACTGTGATAATGTTTTATGTTCAGTGTAGAGTGTTGTTTTTTTGTGGATGGGAGATAAAACAAAGAAGAATGGAAACCCAGTGCCTGTCGATACAGGCCTACCATTCCTAAAGACATCTCTTGTGTCCGCCGAGCTTAATGTCACCCTCGAACGGACGAATGACCTTTAACATCCCTGTCACCGACTAGTCTAGTCTAGGCGGTGACAGTCAGCTTGCGACATCTAAAAGAGACCTGACACCTGATGAAGACAGCAGAGGTTGCTGTCGAAACGTCGTGTTTATAAATTATAACACCATCCGGCTGTTCACCCGAGAGGATTATATTATCGTTCGATGTTTGATATCACTACTATTAATTACTACGGAAAAGACTAAGCTTTTTGTATCTATGTTTACAATTTGTAATTTTGCATACTATCTTCGCTCATACGCAATAGTTTTTTGTTGCGGTCCAGATTGCAACAAGTAATCTCTTTCTTCCGGCTGTAACCTGTGATTATAATTCGGTTGTGGATGGAAACATAACCAAAGAGGCTTCAAAACCTTTTTTTGTGGCTTAACACCTCGTTCACGTCGAGTTCCTTAGGGAACGTCCATAAACTACGTTCCTCCGTCTACGGGAAGAGGGGTTGGCTGGAAAACTACCCTGGGCCACGTGTGAGAGGGGCGGATTTCCGAGCCAAGCGACGTAGTTTTTCATTCTTATCATTTGTCACAGTTATAATAAGGTACAGAACACCCAAGAGCTTGCGAGTGTTTATTTTCGTCATTGAATTATCTCCGTGTGTAATTTACGATAGTCTGAAAAGGGAAAACAGCACAAAATGCTTTCTAGAATCAATAAGGACAAAATATTCGTACCACGCTGGGGGAGGGGGTAGAGGCAAAATCCATGTCGGGCTACTTGGGAGGACGGGAGGTTCACAGGAGGCCAAAATGGAGCTACGTAGTTTATGGACGTTCCCTCAGAGGCGCGAAAGGATAGGAGGCAAGGAAGGGGCAGGAGTTCGGCCATGGCCTTTTAAAGGAAGCATCCCGGTATTCGCCTGAAGTGATTTGGGAAACCATGCAAACCCAAATCTGGATGCCCGGACGATGATTCGAACCAGCGTCCTCCCGAATGCGAGGCCAGAGCGTTAGCGCTCACCCACCACGCTCGGTTTGAATAGCTGATTCTATTACAAAAAGAATTTTCGATACAACATTACATTTCGTGTAATTAATTGAAATACTAATGCTGTACTTAGTGATTTTTTCCTTTATTTCACTTTATAATAATTCACAACAGCACTTATTACAGTATGCACCGGGGCTCATTTAAGATAATTTTTCAGTCATTCAGTCAATCGAATGCGTGCACACATTCATTTCCTAACGTTTATCTCTGACTTCTCTTTTGCCATATCTCCACAGTAAACTCTTTGGTCACGTGACCTATCAACGCCAGCGTTCATAGATCCCACAAAGATAATTTATTATTACGAAAAATTTATGAAATAGAGAGGTAGATAACATTGATATGTGACTAGGTACTATGTTCATATGAGTCCACAGTAGTCAAATACGACTACTTCATTTCAAAATGGTGTATATGTGTTTGAACCCTCCTAGTGCTGTGTCAGTTGATTTCACTGTATAATAATTCACATATGCCCCGAGGCTCACAATTTTTCAGCACTCGCAATCGAATGCGTGCACAGAGATAAATGTCTAACATATATCTCTGACTTCTCTTTTGCCATATCTCCACAGCAATCTCTTTGGTGACGTGACCTATCCACGCCAGCGTTCATAGATCCCACAAAGATGATTTATTATTACCAAAAATTCATAAAATAGGGAGGTAGATAACATTGTTATGCGACGAGGTACTATGCTCATATGAGTCCACAGTAACCAAATACGACTAGCCTACTTTAATTCAAAATGGTGTATGTGTTTGAACCCTCCTAGTGCTGTGTCAGTTGAATTGTGTGATTTCACTGTATAATAATTCACATATGCTCCGAGGCACACTTAAAACAATTTTTCAGTCACTCGCCATCGAATGCGTGCACACATTCAATATCTAACATTTATCTCTGGCTTCTCTCTTGCTATCTCTCCTCAGCAAACTCCTTGGTCACGTGACCTATCCACGCCACCGTATATAGACCTCACAAAGATGATTTATTATTACCAAAAATTTATGAAATAGAGTAGTAGATAACACTGTTACGTGACAAGGTACTGTGTTCATACGAGTCCACAGTACTCAAACACGACTACTTCATCTCAAAGTGGTGTGTGTTTGAACCCTCCTAGTGCTGTGTCAATTGAATTGTCGCTGGCCTATTGAATTAGTGACTGCTGTTTAGCCCTCTCCTTACTGGGTGACACACTCGCCACGGTCCAATTAGCGTTGGTCGATAGTGCAGCCTTTCGGCGCGGTCGACCAACTTGTCGTCTCGCTCGCTTCGACTAACGACCTGGTCGACTCGACTAGTCGATACTCGCAGTTATCTCGGCGGCTTCGTTAGTTTTTCTCAGCGGTTGCACTGCCGGCCTCCGTCTTCATTAATTCCTTCCCCAGTTCCGCGAATCCGGAATTCCAACTTAATCGACTCATGTCCCGTAAACGAGACGGGGTACAGGGCGGGAATGCTCCCTTTGATCAACATTTCCAGCTTCTGGAGCAGTAAACGGTGATATGCTTAGAATTAATCGTATAAGTCATAGCATTTAGTTACTATTCAAATCAACTACATACAGGTTTAACTAAGATCAACATTCTTACTAGACTTAATTACTATATTTTATCCTGATTTTTAAAGAATCCTACACAATTTCGACTTTTTTTTTTCGTCGTTAGACTCTTGACAAGTTTTGCACAATCTTCCATACCTTCCCAGCTCGTACTAACCTCTTCATCTCTACGTACCCCTCACAATCCACATTTCCCCCCCCCCACTAACAAATTAACTAATTCCACATGTCTCAGAATATGACGCACCTTCCTGTCTCTTCTTTCTGTTAGACCCGTCTACAAATCTATTTCCTCACCTACCACTTCCAAAAATCGTTCATTTCATACTTTATCCGTCCACTTAATTTTCAGCATCCTTACATAGGACCACGTTTCAGATGCTTCAATTTTCTTTCTTTTGGTATTAGTAACGTCAATTCTTCGTTACCATAAAAACCAGTGCTCCACACATAGAGTTTTAAATAGTCCTTTCTGAGTCCTAGAGCAATTTTTGAAAATAAAAGATTTCTCTTTATCATGAAGGCTCTTTTTGCTACTGCTATTATGCTTTTAGCAACATTTCTGCTTGGGCCATCAGTTGTAATTTTACTTCCTAAGCTGCAGAATTCACTTACATCTTCTATCGCATCAAGATCCTGCCTTTGCATTTAATCTATTATTAAAGCTATCATTTCTGCTACATTTTATCACTTTTGTCTTGCTTTGGTTTACATTAAGTATTTTCTTCATGGCATTCATTAACTTCCTCAATCCGTACTGCTAACGTGCAATGTGGTCAGCAAATCATAATAAAATAAATTTTTTTACTCCGCGAACACTTACACCACATTCAAATTTTTCTTTCACTTCCCTTATTGCTTCGTCTACATACAAGTTGAATACTAACCCTAGAACTACAAACCCATTTTATTTACCTGTAAGCTACAATCTGGGGTCAATATTTACCCCATGGGTTTTTTGTTCTTAAAATCTTTCAGGAAGCAGTAATCTGACTTATATAAGCATGGATTCTTTTGTTTCTTCATGCTGAAGAGAATGGTAAAGAGCAATTTCAATTTTATCAAGGTTTAAATGGTTAAAAGTGCTAAGAAACAGTGAAACTGTCATTTAACAAACAAGTAATGTGTATCTATTTTTCTTAACAGCCGATTTTCAAATTCCAAACGGGATTTTAAATAGGAGGTATAAAGCTTTAACAAAAAAAATAAAATAAGATCATGATGTTTCGCCAAAAAATTCTATTTATTTGGGACTCTAAAAATTAAAAATACGAATCTGAACTGTGAAAAGGTCAAATAAAAATCTATTAAATATTGGTCTTCAAAAATATATTTTGGTTTCTATCATTCAAAATGTAAAAAAAGAGACATTTGATACACATAAAATGATGTCACATATGACTTAGAAACGTAGTTTAAAGTTTACCTGGGGTAGATATCTACCCCGGTATATAGTTCTAGGTTTAATGGGGATAGACAACAACTTTTTCCCCTTTTATAGGTCTCTCATGATTCTCTACATGTATTTTAGTTAATTGATTTTCATATAGATTAAAAAGTATTTCGGCTAAGAATCGGATCACACAAAGCATTGGTTATCATCTTGGCTTGTAACTAAGAGTTCGTTAAATGTTTCCTCTGGGTAGTCAGAGCCAGGGACTCTCAAACCCTGGAGCAATTGGGGAAGCTTAAGTGTAGCCATCTGTCTGCTGTGATATATGGTCATTTTACGATGCACCATTTTTTTATATATATAAATAAATTAAGAAATTATACTTGCAATAATAATGTTAAGAAATAATTAATGATTTGGGTATATTTTTTGTAAAATTTTTAGTAACGGATATTTCCACAGACGATATATATATTGTATGTCGTTGGAATAATATAAATGTCTTAGTTTTTTTATTATTAGTAGTATCTTTGATTGTTTGGTGGTTGAAAAAAAAGAAAGGAGGAAAAGAAAAAAAGATTGTTAACTAAAACTTAATGTGTGAATTTGTAATAATTATTATTGAATTGGACCTTATACATGATTAAAAAGAATTGCTACAAAGTATATTCACCTGGTGTATTAATTTAAAAGTAACGAGGAGGTTGCACTGCGTTGCCTGAAACTAGTTTTCTCTATGTTATGCACAATTTATTTGGAAAATGTGTTGGTTTATGAAGCGAATTTTGCGGAAAGTGTTAGTAATTTGTCATGTGACTGCGAATAGCGGCCTAAAAACCACAATCAGAACGGCTGGTACGTGGGGTCCAGGGGGCGAACATGGTCCCGTTTTACCTCCCCAACCCAGTTCTGTGTCTCCTTACAGCGCACAGCCACACTGGCGGGTGAAAAATATAGATACACAAGTTTCAAGTTGGGTCATTCGTAAATCAATGGTATAGGTCAAAGGGGCTTGAGGTGTATACTGACCTACGAATAACGCATCTTCACCCCTCTTTCGCTGTTAACTGGAGAGAAAAATTTTCCTGCCTTGAAACTTGCTTCTATTCTAAGGCTTCTCGCTATTCATGCAGGTATGTAAGGACATATAAAGCTGTTGTAGCTGTAATCGTAGGCTTCCGCCGCCGAGTCTGTTGGTTCTTGGCTGTCCTGGGTGCCGCTCCGTCACGATGTGTGTGCAGATGATCGTTTCGACCATCTTCTGGGCAGAACTTCTTGTAGATGTTTTGCATACTTTTGATTGTGTCCTAACTTCTACCAGACATATTATCATTCTTTAACACATCTAGTGCTTCCTTACAGAAAGCACCTAATTAATTAAAAAAGAAACACACACACATACACACAAAACCAACTCACTCGTACATAGAGAGGCCATCTTGAGGTATTGCTGAATCCGTGGTATCCGCCAGACATCCCACGGAGACTGAACATAATGATCATTGTTGTTTATTTTCCTTTTTCATATGGGACCGTCCATTAATTACGTGAAGTAAAATAGGGAAAGGGAGCGATGGAAATCTTACGTAATCTTTTTAATTTATTGAAGAACAGTATAACAGAGGTGTTTTTGCTTATATCTGGAAACCCCGCGCCTCCTTGGTCAGATCTGGAGGGACCACCTTGCCCTAAGTGTTAGATTGATCTCCTAACATTGAAGACTTATTTTTTTTTAAGTGAAAACTTTTTCAGGCGCGTTGGATGCTTTATGGGTGCGTAAAATCTTATGAGTTGGCGTCACCAACGTGATGTAATAGCCGTATACATGAAGCTATATGTATGCCGTGCTGCGCTCTGACAGCACTAAAACTATAGATCAGGGGTGGCCAATCCAAATGATCTTGGGGGCCACTTTGGAAGTGCATCATAACTCCGCGGGCCGCATATAAAATTATATATCCCCACTAGAGAGGTTTTGTTGGAGTGAAAAATTGAAACATGAGTTATTTTTGTGTTTACTACTATTCTTACATGTAAAAAACTTTATATATAAAGATGAATGTATGTTTGTTTGTTGTTTGTTTGTTCTTCATACAAATCCACAGTTTTCATCCGATCTCGATGAAACTTTGCACACTTATCCTTTGAAACAAGGAGAAAAATACTGTCTACATTTGGTTGAAAAATTATCTGTATAAATAACACATGTTGTCTCATAACTTCGAAATACGGCGATAGACAGACACGTTGGATGTGGACGTCTCCAGACCGTGTTTCCGTGTAGTGAACTGGCAGCTCAGTGGCTAAAGAGCTTGCTTACGAACGTCGTGGTCTCCGGTTCAAATCTCCGTAGGCTAAGATTTTTAAAAATTGTTTTTCATCGTAAGAGTCAGGCCTGGGCCGTAGGTTATTTGGATTGAATGTTAAACTGTAGATATTATAAAGTTAGGGGTGCAATGCGAGGCAAATCGTAGGTAGTCTTGCAATTTTAGGTGTACACTTTTTTACGTTATAATGATCCCTCAGGTGTTGTTCGCAGTCAGTGTGTGAGTGTGAACCACAGTAATACTAATATAAATACGGAAGTAAGTCTCTGTCTTTTTGTTACGTTTTGACGACTATGGCTATATCGTTGTGATGGAATTTTATAAGGAAAGCTGTATGAAGGGCACAGGATATTTTTTCCAGTATGATTAACAGTTGTAGTCACGAAATTTTGAAATCTTATCGAATAGTGACAGAAATATGTTGGAAATTGATTCTCTTCAAGAGGCAGGTTCGACGGTAGAATGATATAGTGATAGCTTTCCTGTCATATTATGCCGACTCGATATTGTTTGGGACCAATCCTTCGTTACCAACAACTTTTTATATTTAATTCTGGCAAAAAAATTCTTAATCCACGCGTACGAAGTCGCGGGTACGAGGCTAGTAGGTAATATAATAATAATGATACAAAATGTACATTGCAAAGAAATATGTAAAACTAAAAATGAAATATATAAATTATTACGTAAAAGTGTGATGAATCTCGCGGGCCGGATAAATGTTCACGGCGGGCCGCAGGTTGGCCACCCCTGCTATAGATCATACTTGTATCTAACTTACATACCTACTGGCCTACATACACACATTGTATATAACTGACTTTAAGATATGTATACCTTATTACTAACTGTCTTCAGTCCTCGTGAAAGGTTATACTATACATTGTGTCTATAATATTGTATCTACGTGAAGTTTTTTGACTATAATTTTTTGTAATATATCTGACATTAGCAGTTCAAATTATCTTATATATAAAAATCAATGTTTGTTTGTTTGTATGTGTGTCTTCTATGCGTTCCTGTACCATTTATCAGATTGCAATGAAACTTTGGAGAGTTTTCGAGTGTGCGCCTGCGAAGGTTCCTGCGAAAAAAAAATTCCAAAAAGTCGCCCCCTATTCCCCATAACACCCCATAGTTTAGGCAAAACCACATTTTTTATCCGATTTAGATAGGAATTTAAAACAAACATAAAAATACTGCCTACATACGGTTTCCGAATATTAATCCCCTCGCCCCATATCCACCCCCATACTTTAGGCAATACCACATTTTTTATCCGATTTAGATAGGAATTTGTACACTTATACTTTAAAACAAACAGAAAAATACTGCCAACATATGGTTCCCGAATATTCATCCCCTCTCCCCCTTTCCAACCCCATTACGTTTTCACCACATAATTTAGGCAAACCACATTTTTTATCCGATTTAGATAAGAATTTGTACACTTTTACTTTAAAACAAACAGAAAAATACAGCCTACGTATGGTTTCCGAATATTCATCCCCTCTCCCCTTTCCAACCCCATTACGTTTTTACCCCATAATTTAGGCAAACCACATTTTTTATCCGATTTGGATAAGAATTTGTACACTTATACTTTAAAACTAACAGAAAAATACTGATTACGTATGGTTTCCGAATATTCATCCCCTCTCCCCCTTTCCAACCCCATTACCTTTTCACCCCATAATTTAGGCAAACCACATTTTTTATCCGATTTAGATAAGAATTTGTACACTTATACTTTAAAAGAGAGAGAGAAATACTGTACACATTAATTTCACAAAAACCCAATCCCTCTCCTCTCTTTCCATCACCTTAATTACCCTCTCTTCCCCATAACACCCCATAATTTAAACAAACCCGCAAACCGTTCGTCCGATTACGGCGAAGCTATGGTGAATTGTCGAGGGGATGTCGAAAATGGTTCCTGTCAAAAAACAAATATTTAAAAAACCCACTCCTCCTCCCCATAATTTAGACAAAACCACATATTTCATCAGATTTCAATGGGAATTTGCACACTTATACTTTGAAACAAACAGAAAAATACTGCCTGCATATGTTTTCCAAAGCGCATCCCCTCTCACCCTTTACAACTGAAAATGAATGAAACAGCAGTTTAAAATTTATGTGTAAATATTTTTCATTTAATCTATGTGCCTACTGAAGTCCAGCAATAGTGAAGCATTGCCGGGTCAGCTAGTATCTTATAAGTTCGCAGCCATTGGCGGTCCCGGAGGTAAAACTCTTTAGCGTATAATGGAAGGTTACGGACAGGCTGGAGTGGTTAATTTGCTGGTAGAGGGAACAGTCGAAGGTAAGAACTGTAGAGGAAGACAAAGATTAGAATATACGAAGCAGATAATTGAGGACGTGGGTTGTAAGGGATATGTAGAGATGAAGAGGTTAGCGCAAGACAGGAAAGGATGGAGGATTGCATCAAGTCAGTCGAAAGACTGATGACAGCAAGAAAAGGGATAGAATCAACAATTGGAGAAACTTTCTTGAAGTGAAAACTACTTAAGGCGCGGTGGGCGATTTTTGGATCTTATTAAAATGTGGGTTATTTATGCGTGAATGTGGATTGTGTAGCAATGTTCTTATCATAAGAGAATCTTATGCATTCGCGTCACCAACATGCTAATGTTAACAGTATATCTGTAGCTACGATTTTGGCCTGATTACGAACATTTCCGCGGTCACTGTATGTATCACCTTATTTCTCGGGGTGGAGCCGCGTCGATTTATTAAAACCTAGCGTTTCTGCCAACGTGCTGTCATCTAATGAAATCCACAGCACGATGGCAAAAACGGTAGATTTTAATAAATCGACGCGGCTACACCCGGAGAACAAAGATAATGCATGATTTTGACGTGTTGCGCATATAATGGATGTTCAGATATTCAGAGTTTTCTCTACTGTCGGCAGTCCCCAATTACCGCCCCCCTTTTTTTAGGCCGGCAATCCCTTCCCCCATTTTGACCAACGTAATTAACGGACGGCCCATTTCTAACTCCAAAATTCACTACTTCGGCGTTTCACCCTTATAGCTATTTTAATTATACAGATGGCTACTAAAATTATGAACTATTTTTCCTCCAACTACATTTTCTCTCACAGAATAATACAATCAATAGTAGTACACAACTTTATAATTGGTAGATAGATGTCATTAATATTTTCGCTCTGTTATAATAGATTGCATATCAGTATAACATAATCTCGCATACGAATGGAAACTGCTGAAGGGAAGGACAGAACAAAACAGGTTGCCGACCCCTGCCAACCACTCCTTGGACAGGAGCCATCAGCGTAACGCTGTCATTGTCTGTCTGAGCTAGGCTCATGTAAAGTCTAAAGTTCCAGACCTTTGGCCTCTGACTTTTGTCTGATAACGTTTTTTCATAATGGCTGTCTAGTCAAGTCTTGAGGTAAGTGGTAATGTTTTTTTTTTGTGTCCTGTAACAAGCCAACAGCGTAAAATAAGGAGTACTTTGTTATCAGGGCACGGGTCTTGAAAGGAACAGCGAGAGAAAGATCAATCACCGAGTGCAACAGCACCGAGTGCAACAGCACACTTGACAGTGCTTTAGAGGCCGCTGAGAAAATGTCCTTCGGCAGCGACCAGCTCTGCACAGTATCGAACACAATAAATCAAACTGAGTCGATTGTAACGAAGAGTGAAGGTAATCTGCAGAAAGGGGTCCAGCTTTCTGGGCGAATGAGGTTTGATCCAGAAATCCAGCCACCTTCTTCTTGTGTGAACGGAGATTTTCCAGGAGTGTAAACGCTATAAAGTATTCGCAGATTTGCAGCTGAATGGTGTCACGAAAGGATCACGATTCAACATTTTGTTTCGCTGTTAGACTATATTCCGCTTCCTTTTCTTCAGGCTTTTCGGCTCGTCGACGTCGAGGTCATTAGAGCCAGGATTGTGTCGTGGCTCCTAGAAGCTACCATCACTGCATTCGTCAGGAATGATTTCGGAAAGAAAACGCAAAACTGAAATCAAGATGGCCTGCGGGAGATTTGTACCCATGGCCTCTTGAATATCAACCATGAACGTTGCCACTCGACTACTAGGTTCAGTACAACCTTCTCATCTGCCCTCTATTGCACAGCTCTGTGCACATTTGAAGACTTGCAATTTGCTGATCATAAGATCATTTCGGCCGCTAACGTCTTTAAACAACTCCTCTGACTGGATTGAAAATAATCACAAAGGGTAAAGCTGTTAATCTGTAATCCGTAAAGAATGACAATATTGTGTATACACAAACGTCCAAGTAAAACAAATAGGAGATCTTCTCGTGTATCGTCTCCCTTTGTTTTATCTTTGGTTACTATTGGTTAGAATTTTACAGTAAAACTTCGCAGATATAATTGAAAAATTTGTATCTGCGAATAACCTAATGGATAAACCAATGTGACTGCTGAATTTCACCGAGGTTTGTGTCTAATCGATCATGTTGTGTTAAACGTAATACACTTCTGCTGTCTATATTGCCAATAACTCATACCGACAGTTATCAAATACGTTACCTGTAAGTGCTCTGCCCTGATTCAACAGCAATGATCATCAATTACAAGCAATCACGAAAATTGTTTTCTGTTATTTCTCTCGGTTCAGTAGCGATATAAAGTTTGCAGGTTGGATATATTATTGACTCACCGAGTCGGAGCTTTCCGTCGTTCTCATTGGCTGGAGTTTTTTGGGAAGCTATTTGATTTGTCGAACGCCTTTAATATTGGATTGTGTTGTATGAAAGATTCACGATACCCAGTTAATTAAGAACTTAATGACCCTCCCGTAATGTCAGCCAGGTTTACCACCGTCTGGATTGAAGGGATTTATCACTGCACTGAAAGAAGTTGTAGACAATGCTAAAATTATGTTCATCCGGGTCGGTTGAGTCTACTTAGGCAAAAATAAACAGTAATATTGATCGAAGGAATCACCGTTTCATCTGATGATAAATTATAAAAAGCAATAGTACTGGTTAGCATTATTTTGTCATTAATTTGGTGTAGTGTGTAATGTATAAACAGCATCTTTGCTAAATTCAAAATGCTGTTTGTTTTAATTGCGTAGAGAAAAAAGCAGAAAATTTATAGTTTTTAAATGATACCATTTTTTGTGAACGTGTATTGTATGCTCCGAATGTTGGTAGACCTGCCGTAGGGCTTTCACCGAAACGTGGTTACAAGTAGAAGTAAAAAGCATGGAAGAACTTTCGTGCGCTTGAACGTAGATTTTTTTTTAATGGCATTCGGCTACTGGGCCATACAGCCAGCTCAATGTGATTTGTTGCTATCAAGTATTGACACAAGGACACTACAACACGGACAAGACATTCACAGACACAACACTAAACACCCATGCCCTCGGCCGGACTCGAACCGGTACGTGGAGCTAGCACTCTAGCCCCTACGCTACCGAGGCCGGCGAGACATTTTTGTAGAAATGTTTATTTGGTTTCGGAGGAAGATGCGAGAGCTTGTGGAAAGACTGTTGCTGTAAGGCGCATACTGTGCTGGATACACAAACACAGTTTCCAGGTAAGATTGTACTGTAGTAACATTAAGTTTAATTAACACAGTCCTATTAATAAGCAGCAGTAGAACTAGTGCGTATCAACAGATTCTCCTGCCGGCTTTTAAAAGTTTTTTTCTTTTTAGTGAATATGAAGAAAGGAGACCTATTTTCTTTATAAGTAGTAGGGGTATAAAATTTTTCTTATTTCTGAAGTACTTTCACCAGGGTGCCGACTGGGGCATTACACTAATAAATCACGTTTACTGTTTTCGTAAAAGGGCAGCCCTACCATAACCACGGCGTCGCAATTTGTTGATGGATTCTTATGTAACTCTACGAAATAAATCGAAAGTAAAGAAAAAGAATTGCTTTCCACCTTAGTTCCGGAGATATCTACTGCCCAAAATTAGTTATACGTATAGTTTCTTGTTGTAAAATTTTCTTCTTGTCCAGGCCGCATCTCAACCTAATCACAACCGCTTAGAAGGAAACAACACATCCCTTGTGTATGTCCAGCAGGTAGTTTCTTGTGGTTTTGGAGATTTTTTTCTGGTCCTGGACGCATTTCAATATAACCACCACAATTTTTAGATGGTATATCTCGAGAACGAAGCGAGATATTGAAAACATTTATACCTTACTTTCTATTTTATCGTCGAATTATAAAAGAATTCATCACCAATTTTTTTTTATTTTTACTATGGCTTTACACCTCGTTGACAGCTAAGGTCATTAACGGCTGGATGGGACTGGGGACAAGGAACGGAAAGGAATTCGGCCATGGCCTTTTTTTTTTTAAGGAAGTATCCCGGCATTTGCCTGGAGTGATTTGGGGAAACGATGGAAACCCAAATCTGGATGCCCGGACGGGGATTCGGGGGATTCGAACCGCCGTCCTCCCGAATGCGAGGCCAGAACGCTAACCATTCACCCACCACGCTCGGTTTCATCATCGAATTGCGGCGCCATGATAATCGCAGTACCCTTGTAAAATAACATGTTTTGAGCGTGTAGACGGTTATGGTGTATAATAGCAAAATAGTAACTTATTATTAAAAATGAATATTAGTGAAGGTATTGTGATTGTTTTAAAGTGAATATTTCTCTTCTAATATGTATATCATTATTAGCGGAAGGGTATAAATATGTTTCACCACTACTTCAACAAATAGTTTTTATGATATCTCGTGAGTGTATAATCTCATCAATTAAAAGCGGAGATGAATACGCAACGAATATCTTACTGCGGTTTCTGGATTCCGACGCGTTGAAAATGAAAAAAAAAAAAGTAGTTGTACACTTACATGCTAATTGTGCTAATGCTAATTATTAACATTACTGTTACGTCACCTTTTCAATTGTCACTAATTTCAAGGAAATCTGAACACAAATACTGCCAAATTAATATTTTAAGAGCTTGTTCGGAATTGTATATACAAACGCAATTTCCTGTGCTTTAAGATTCTTTCCATTATGTGTTCTCAGAAAAGTTAATTCTGTTGAAAGTGAAACGTCTTTGCTGCTTCAGAGTGTAGAAGATTCAAAGCCTGTGAAACCACCATCTGACGTAAAGGTATTTCAGACACAAAAGCCGCTTGTTTCTACAGGGCATCTCCAAGAACACGCTAAAGCACTTCTGGTTTCTCAGAACGGTGGTTTGAATACTGATGTTCACAACGTGGTGAAACCTCTAAACGGATTTGGGTGTGCTTAAACCAGCGACATGGAACATATTTCTGCCCGCATTTTAGCACTGAAAATCCTGAATGGTATTACGTCAGTACTCGATACATTGCTCTATAATAGCAACAAATTTATCATCTATAAACAACAGACATTAACGTGAAATGTGTAAACAAAAATATTTCTGTTAGCAGATTCAGTATTTAAAATACAGTCATAAATTAATGTTTGGAAGTTTTCGAAAGCAAATGAAAGAGCTAACGGTTCATTATTCATTTTTCTGTCGTAATGAATTTTTATAGCCACGTTTATAAAGCATATAGAGCATAAAATACAAGCATGTTTATTACAGGTAAACACTACGTGCATTTGTTTGTTGTAATCGGCAATGTTGTGGGTGTTTGTTAGCAAATTTATTCAAAACTCAGGAACACTGAATTCGTTTGTTAACAAAAAGCATATCACACTGAGTGAATTTGCTATTAAATTTTGGATAATTGTTATCAATATTTCTTCCTTTAAAAAAAATAAAGAACTATAATTACCCACCACTACCTATATCATGATCATCTATTTTCGATTTGTTATTACCCTGGATCATGTGAAGATCTTCACGTGTTCTAATCATTAAGTTTTATCACCCTTCTGCCATGTTAACTAAATTTTTTTTAATGCTTAACGTCTCTTAACAGCGAGGTCTTTAAAGATGGGAAAGGATGTGGGGCAAGGAATAGGAAGGGATTCGGCCATGCCCTTTTGAAGAAAGCATCCCGGCATTTGCCTAGAGTGATTTTGGAAACCATAGAAAACCCAAATCTGGATGCCCAAATCTGGAATAGAACAGACGTCCTCCCGAATTCGAGGTCAGAACACTAACCGTTACACCACCACTCGGTATGTTAACTAAACAACACATCACTAACAATTATTAAATTTATAAGAAAGTTGGAAGGTACCAATAGAAATTATCTTATATACCTTGTTGGAACAGTAGACTTAAATTAATCTCAGGAACTGGCATTTTGAACGATATGCTACTGCAATAAACATTAAACATTTAACAATTGATTTTCTTTGAAGTTTGTACAAAAGTTTAAAAAATAAGCAACGATGGTCGAAATGTTGGTATGATTATTTGAAATAAAACTAACAAATGCTGAATTTGGCACCATTGCCTTGCGTTCAGTAAATATGTTAAGAATCATTAGTCTTTTGGTAACCAGCGTTGATTGTAGTAAATACTTCAGAACCGTATTTCTATGGGCATTGAATTTGAACAAAAATATATCTGTATACCAGACGGCTAAATCTACAGATAATCGAATACGTTACGGCAGCATTTGAAAATGGCGATACAAAAAATATTTTTGTGTTTGTGGACTATCTCGGTGAATATGTAGAGATTATTATTAATTGTGAATATTTAAGTTAGTGGTAAGACTGAAGTGGAAATTCATCTAAGGGAAGAAGCAAGGGTATATTATGAATATTCTTGCAAACTTAAACGTCAAAACCATTAGAGATATTGTGAAAGACATAACAATTTGATGAATTATTCTTTTCAGAGATAATCATTTGTAAACGGAATAAAGATGTGGAATATGATGTTCTGTGTTGTAGAAAGATGAACAGTAATCTCAAACATTTTAAGATTGGAAAGAAGTGACATTTTATTTATATTAAAGTTATGTGAGCGTAAAATCACACGGGAGAAGCGAAACTTTTTACATATCTCTTAACTTTCTAAAAGTAATAGCAAATGTGTTTAACAATTTTATTAGATACTTCTTGGGACTGTTGGACTTTTATTCTTTTTTATATGATCGCATTCTAAAAATGAGACAACAGGTTTATGGTAGCTAAAACGGGAATAGACATCCGTGTTTCGTTTGCCTCGGTGAACATAACAAATTCTGCGTCAGTTGAAGTTCGTGACCTCGTTGTGGCTTCTTTGAATTTTGTAATTTCAACAATCGATACACGTAGATGACAATCGTGTCAGAAGACATGACAAGTAGGCACGCGTCTATTGTCACCCGGTTGGAAGCATGAGAGGATTCGTACATGAGTAGCTTTCCCTTTTTATTTTTACAGCGGAACGCCATATTTTCGCTGTCGCATTACAACGTGTGTAATAGCAGTGCAGTAATTCTCTTTGTTGTGTAAGATCTTTGATCCCTAGGTGCCGTCATTGCAGTGAAGAATTTCTCTGGCACATGAGGGTAATCCCAACCTCAAGCTCCATATAGCGTTGCCACACTCAAGCTTATAATTTCCGGGACATTTCTGACATTAAAATGTATTTTAGTGGTATGTTTAAAGCGTGAACAAAAATGAAAATGAATTTAAAAAATCTATTTGGGTAAAAACAATGTTATCTAACATATATAGCACCTCTTTTAGGTTTATTAATTAAACTCTAGTTGACTAATACTAAACTTAAAACAAAAATCGAGTACCTCTTTAAGGCATTTTTATACCTGGGTAGAAAACCAACATCGGGAATTATCAACCAAAACTTCAAAAAAATTAAACTAAAACAAAAATTGAACATTTCTGTTAGGCTTATTAATTAAACTTAGGTAGAAAATCAACATAAAGTATTATCAACTAATAAACAATATTTATCAATGGCTAAATAAAAATAAAAATGAAACTTAATCAACTACTTTTTTTATATATTTATCTCCTGATTTTGCCTTTTTCTCTAGTTTTTCTCCGTTACTACTTTGCTGAAATGATAAAATTTCTGAGCAAGACTCTTCAAAATTGATAGAGTTGCTGTTCAGCCTCGATCAAATGCATGGACATTCTTTTCCGCTCTTTAGTCCATAAATTGTTCAACGGTCAAAACTTCTCTCTCAAGAGGCGTTGCATGTTGGAAATGATAAAACATAATCAACTATTTTCTTTTACTTTACAAAATCATTATAAACGTTTGTTCCAGAGAAATTGGCTCAGCGTTTGTCGTTTCGGAAGTCTTTTGGAAGGATCTCAAAAACACCTTTCAGACATGTGAACTCTGTATAAAGAGAATCGATGGTAACTGCCTCTAGAATTTTCAAAATCCTAGGAAATTCAAAGAGTATTTTCCTGTCAATTTCAATTCTTTTGATCTCTGGGACAAAAGCTTGTATTTTGTGTACATTCCATCCTTCTGCTGCGAGAAAGGAACGCTTGGCTTGGTCTCCGTGGTGAATTGAGTTTGAGAAGAAAAAAAACTAGTGTACGGGAATTCCGGGACCGTAATGCATAATTACTGGACACGGGACCAGAAACAAAATTTCCGGGACCTTCCCGGATTTCCCGGCCATCTAGCAACCCATGTAGGAGTTTCACTTCACTTACAGGAACTAAATTTTTAGTTTCATAGTAACATTCGAACAAATAATAAATTTTAAATCTGAGTACGTCACACATCAATACAAACTAGCGCTTAGGGTAATTTCACAGTTTTGGTCGCTTGCAATTATTTATAATTAGATTACACACTTATCAAATATTTCAGCTTACCTAAACTACACATATGTGGTGAATATCAATATGAACTCTGCGTCACATTCAGTTTAAGAGCACTGCAGGGGCCCACATCTGGCGAAAGGATATTGTGACGTCGTCTCACCTTGGCCTCCTCATATCGTGCGCTTGTTCCCGCCATATTGGAACTGGTTCACGTGGGGCACTACGTTATTGCGCTGCGCTAAACAATGGAAGCGAATGACTCCGCACAGGTACAGAGCTGGTTTATATAAAGCGCTAACGCCTTTCGGTGCACCTTTATATGTTACTCTTGCCTATAATCATTTCTACCTACAATAACTGTGATTTCTCCAAATACTACACTATTTAATATCGCTTGACGCTACATGACACTTGTTAACACCTACAAAATCGAACTCATTCAACAATACTTCTTCTTCACTTCAATATCGGCCATCTAAGGACCACGAAAAGTAATCCCGTGCATTCATTTCAATCCTTTTTCTCTTGATTTCCAATAGTTCTTCATCCTCTCTTTTTGCTGTTTCCTCCTTTCTTCCATCCGTATGTTACTACATTTCCTTCTCCTGGAAACCCTTGAAATTTTGGATCAATCTCATAAAAGTTGCTCTATCTGGTATTAAATCTTCAGTTATTCCGATCTCAATCAAATCTTTCTTTACTCCTTGGACGCACTGGTTACCCTTCTTACTCTTGTAAATGTGGCTGAAAATTCTTTTTGTGAGTCTGTTGTTATCCATTCTCATTATGTGACCAAAAAAACTGATTCTCCTCTTTGTGATCGTGTCTGACATCCTTTCAATTTCTTCTTCTTTTTATAGATCTTTAATCCTCTGGTGTCTAAACTCACAATTTTCAATTTTTAATGGTTCCCAAATTTTTCTCAAGATTTTCCTTTCCCTTTTCATTCAAAAATACTATAATTATTGATTTTTTTTTTATTGTACATAGTTGAACGGACAATGACCTCAGGTGAAATGGCCGCTAAGTCTGGATCTCCAACCACAACCTCTACAAACTTTATGTCAAGATATGACACTGAAAATAATTTTTCGACGAGGATATATCTTTAAATTTTGTTTTAAAGGCACGCCAGAATCAAGGCATCCAAAATTATAGAGTGACCGTTTCTCATTTAGGCCTATAGTCTGAATCGTGAACAGTAAAAGCACAAGATGTGCGCACTACGTTCTGCGGTGGAAATGAACTTCCTGAGAATAACTCCAATAAATAAATTTTACAAAAATTTGCACCAAAGTCCCGGATTAAATCCCAAACCTCCCTGCGGTGTTCACGGAATAAGGCCATGCGACATTGTTGATGGGGATTCCTCCGCCGAATGCGGACGTCAAGCCTCGCGACCCTAGATGTCTTTCAGACAAGATATAATGATTTTTTTACATTTAAAGAAATTATTCTTGTATAAGAAGCATAATACGACATATATTTACACATCAGTTTTGAATTATCATACATAACGTTTTGTTTATATAGGTATACTAAGATAGGATTTATATTAATGTAAGTTACAATATATAGCCTATCTTAGTATACTTATATAATCAAAACGTTCTGCATGATAATTCAAAACTGATATGAAAATGTATGTCATATTATGCTTCTTATACAAGAATAATTTCGTTAAATGTAAAAAAATCATTATATTCAAAAGTTAAAAACTAATCTCATATTACGCTGAAGATACCTCGACTAGTGGTTAAACGCGTTCGTGAAATAAATAATATCCAACAACAGTTATATTGGCGAATTTATTAAATAATAATTATTAGTTTAACAAGCAACTGTAGAAGAAATGGCATACAATAATCACATATAAGAAGTCTTTTAATTTCAGGCACTACGAATTGTGCGTAACAACATACACGTATCACAATGATTTACAGCAGAAGAGCTCAGACTTAGAATTACCATAAAGAAGGAAAACTGAAGCAGCTGAAGTTAGAAGAATGGTGAAAATTAAGGGGACACATTAAGTATCAAATGCAAGTGTTGTGGAAATGATGGTTAAGGAAAGAAGCTTGATGAAAAATCTTTTAGAAACAGGAGATGTAATCGTGGAATACTTTCTCCGACGCAAGGGAATTGATTAGTTTATTATTGGACGGAATTGAACAGCAAGTCGAAGATTAGAATTCATAAAGCAGATGAAGGAGGATTTCATTTTGAAGGAACAGTTCAGCAATTCACCTGAAGTGAATTGGGGAGACTGTGCTAACCAAAGCCGGATGGGTATTCGAAGCAGCAATCTCCCGAATGCTGGCAGATAATACGGGACGTGTACTGCATCGGGTATGCCATTTCAAGACATTAGCATGGGTCAGGAAAACATCTATGATTGCATCAAACCTGGAGAAAAATAAAGTAATGATGTAGAAAAATATAATAAATACACAAAAACCATCCAAGACGTACATAGTGTCCATGACGCGAATCATCAAATTGCACACGAACATCTTTCTATGGTGAAATGAGTATAGTGTTTTCTTTGGAATATCGTCTAAAGTGTGATTTTTTCCCTTGTTAGTTTTTTTTTAATTTCTTTACTCATCGTCGATATCGAGGTCATTGGAGGCGGCAAAGGAGTGGAGACAAGGAACGGTAAGGAAATCGGCCATGGCCTTTTGAAAGAAGCATACCGTCATTCGTCTGTAGAGATTTGGGGAAACCATGTAAAACCGAAAATTGGATGCCCGGACGAAGATTCGAACCGACGTCCTCCCGGATGTGAGTCCAGAGCGTTAACTGCTCATCCACCACTCTCTGTCATACAGTGTTTAATATCAAATTGATCTTCAGCTCAAATCATGATTTGTGTAATTTTTAGGATCATTACTGTTTGGGGAATTATAGGAATATTCGGGCGCCGAGCTATTGGCAATCGGCAATCATTGACATGCTGAGCGCGCTCGAGCAGTGACCAGCAAGGAATCTGATAGCTTTGCAGTCAGTACCTCAGAGTACAGCTCCCTTCCTAATTGTAGGTCAGCCGGAGCGGCTTGGGAAGTACAAGCTATCAAGGAGTGGTCTTTGACTGTTGGGCGGCCGTCTATTGTAGTCGAGCATAGCAACCTGTTAGGAGGCCTGCCACCAGTTCATCCGGGGCGACCATCTGTCTAAAAATTAAGTATTACAGTTTGCACTAACTACCGTGTGAGGGCTTAGATAAATTGGCGACAGTTGGAATCCAATTTGAGGCACGTTATAAAATGTGTAACCCAGTCTTAAAGGTCAATAAATTGCTTCAATGGCTAGTGTCGTCTTCCTTCATGTAGTAAGAACTTAAATCATTTTCTAACCTTCGGAGTCTGGCCGTCAATCCACAGTGGTGTCAAATATTAGCCCAAACAGCACAACGGTAAGATTCTAGCGCAGCTGCCTTAAGTACAGAAATGGATGCTTTAAGAAAAAATGGAATTATCTAAGGTCAGTTTGTTGGCACACCTACCCACACACTCCCACTAACCTTGGCCAAACAGCCCCTGACATTTGTAAAAACTTGGAAAAGGATTTATTTATATTTTCACATTTATTCCCAATTTCCTCGAAATCCATAATAGTCATTACAATCATATTCAGTTTAACAACGAATTCCGGATAGCTGACCAAAAATGCAGATAACTGTAATATGTAAACGAATTGAAAGAACGTTCAACAATGTTTAATACCCTTTGATATTATTAACAGTAAATATGGTTTCGTTTTGGAAATTACTTTCATTTTTTTCGTTTCAGTCATTCTATACGGCATGAAGTTATTTGAATCTGCAATATACAGCATTACAAATGTGACATTTACCGAATCAACTCAATAGAAAATGTCTTTGAATGTGAAAACAATGAATGGTTGCTTAAACTGAGTCCATTTTCCCATATATATCTGAAAGCTATTTGTTTCTTTGAGTATATTACGGTAGATGAGATTGAAAATGTCCTCCATTTGTTCGAGGAAAAATTGTTACTATTGTTTTAACATTAAATTACATGCGTTGAATTACAAAAGTAAAAGCGAGAGCAGAATCATTAGTTCCTACATCTTAACTAATGCTAGAGTTAAGGATTACAATGCCGTATTGTTCCGAATCTGCAAAGACATTTACGGGGTTGGCATTAATTCCGCGGGATCAGAGATGTGCTTTAAAAGTGTTATCAAGTAAATTATAATGGTCTACTTAATGTCAACTGTAATGCTAAATAATTAAAAGTTAAAAACATTTTAGCTAGCAAAATGAAAATAATTTAAAAATGTCTAACATGTCAAAGTATACACTTCATGTATAGAACTACACATTAAAATTCGTTTGTGCTTTTAAATTTTTGTTTTTGAATTTAATTCTAGAAGAAGTAAGTAGTAAAATATGGCTAATAATCATTATTTAGTCACATTACATACATTACAGCAAATCCTCTCAGTTTGGAAATTAATTAATCTGTTCAGCAGTCAAATATAGACATTAGTTGTTATTTTTATTTAAGATACGTAAATGACGATAGGAAGGCACACTGAGTCTTTAAAAATTGAGCATTTTGTAAATCAATCAATCACATGTGATGAAACCGTGAACATTACATACATTTTGTAAGTTGGTAATGTGATCGCAGATATACTTATAATGTCTTTGGAGCTGAGCAGTTGACTAGCGCGCAGTGGTACAGTAGAGTCGAGTCGTGTACAAGCGACGGAATCCAGCGGGTCGCAGCGGCCAGTGTTTGTTCCGTGTGTACGCCGTAATAATTCCCTATCGCTGTATCACCCATGTTCCGATGAACAGAATATTCTGTGTACAGTGCAGAAGTAATTTGTAGAATGTGTATGTTGGTTCTAAGTAACATGTTTGCTGTAGACTGATTATGGTGAACTGCTACGGTGTTGCGTCTATTGATTAATAAATATTAACTGGACTTACTACTCACTGTTACCAACCTTATTTACACTCGAAACTGCATTATTTGATGACGAAGATTAGTTTGAGTTGTGGTGGCTTGCTTTTGGATTACGTAACTTAAGAGTAATAAAACTTCGTGAACTGTGGATTTTGGCACGTGTGTATGTGTTTTAATTTGCTTCCTGCATGTGTCCTTTGACTGTGATTTATTTAATTATCCAAAACAGCAAAGCTTACGAGGCTAGCGACCGCACGGCATTCGAATCATTTATTAAAAGTAATAAGTTATAAGGACTTCTTAAGGAACTGCATATATTGCCAACAGCAACTGAAAAGGGTGTTCATCTATATATATACGTGTATGCAACTGCCATATACATCGAGTAGTGCAAACTCGCACTACTACCCCGTTCGGCCATCCTGACTGGTTTTTTTTTTTTGGTTTTCCTCAGTCACTTAAGGCGAATGCTGGATGGTTTCCTACAAGGCCACGGCCGACCTTCCATCTCCCCTCCCTCCCCTTTAGATTTAAGTAGGCTGAAAAGAGTCCATGCGACTGTCTAACAGCCCGTCTCCCAGGATTTACTTAGGAGAAATGGAATAACAAAAAAAAAAAAAAAAAAAAACTCCCTTACAAGCTTAAAACATTTGGTTCTTATCATTGTTTTATAATACGGCATATTTTTAAGAAATTAATATACTGATTGATTAAATTTTTTTAGAACTTACATATAATATTGTTAGAATCTTCCGGGTATAGTTACTCGGTCTGATACAACTGGAAGAGTACCGGTAAGCTGGGTAATGCAACTGGTCGAACCCGAGCAGGGCCGGAAAGCGTTGATGGGACGGCATCGTCGCGCAGACTAACACACATTTTCGAGTCATTTCACGAATTGTGGATCCGTGTAAATTTTTGTCAAATGATGTGGGATCCCGCTTTACTGGATTGCCACCCACAGCCACAATGTACTAAAAAAATCAAGGATAGTTACTCGCATCAAAATATACTTTAAATTAGTCAACCCTTTTACTTCTTTTGTATGCGAACGAGTAAATAAATAAGTTTTCGAAAGTTGATTTTATGTTTCCTGTTATAATATGTTTTACAGAAGTAGCTAGATATCCAGGTGTGCCTGTAGTCATCCAGATACGGCACGTCAGTTGCTGTGAGTATGACAGTCAATCCTTCTAATTTGCGAAGTGAACGTCTCGCTGTTCGGTAAACTGACGCATTCGAACACAATTAGTATCGAAACGTTGTCCACTACACTGACTGACAGACCTCCAGTATTTGGTATCTCGGACAGTGCCAATCTAAATTAGAGGAGGCTAATTTTCAACCGACATGCAACATTCTAGCAATTTTGATACTTCAGATTCGTTCCAGAGTTTTAGTCGAACACTCTCTGACTAAAAACTTGTAGTTTCACTACATGGTTCCGGTAACATCTACTAGTAGCGAATGCGTCTGTGCTTCATATAAAAAAACCATTTGTTATTTATTGTGATAGAGCATATGACACGATGGAGATTTCCCTATACACCCATTTTTGCATAAATGAATTTTTCCTTTAAATTCTTTCAAAGTTTGCAGCAGCGTGCTGAACGTAATTCACTGGCGGAAACTATATGGCAAGTGCGACCCCCAGACAGAGTTGTGAAAAATGAATGAAATTTAGCCCCACGCATCCCCATATGAAGAGTATTAAATAAAAATTGAAAGTTGTAAATGAATTAGTTTGAAATTACGTCCCTATTTACAATGCAAAATTACTAATTTTTTTTAGGGTATAAGTTTTTTTTAACTGCTTAACGTCTCTTTAACAGCTAGGTCTTTAGAGGCAGTAAATGATGGGGAGCAAGGAATGGGAAGGAATTCGCCCATTGCCATTTGAAGGAAGCATCCCGGCATTCGCCTGAAGTGATTTGGGAAACCATGGAAAACCCAACTCTGGATGCCCGGATGGGGATTCGAACCGCCGTCCTCCCGAATGCGAGGCCAGAACGCTAGCCGTTACACCACCACGCTCGGTAGGGTATAAGTGGTGAACAGTGTGGTGTATTATGACACCATTTTGTCCACGGAGAAGACTGATGACCCTCTACACCCAAATGTCTATCTATAGGAGAGAAATGGCGTGTTTGAAATTGATGCATCATACCGTGAAATCTCCCGAAGGATTCGCCGTATTGCAATGTCAGTATACAGACTTTTTACCAGAACATGAAAGAAGGCTTTAGTACTCCTAGAGCAGGCACAGGTCCATACAGAAGGACAACAGGACGTGAAGACCGCCAGTTTGTGTGGGTGGCTGTTGCTGGCAGACGGGTAATTGCAGGCCAGATCCAAGCAGTGGTTACAGAAAGGGTCACCTCCCAGACGATTGTAGACCAACCACTTGAAGCTAGATTATCCTCTGTGAACCCTATGCAATGTTTTACATTAACTTGATTTCATTGGCAGCATCGTCTAACCTGGTGTAGTACAAAAACGCAAATGGATACGTGAACGGCGTACGTTTGTGTTTAGAGACGAGTCTCGATTCTTTCTGTGACAAAGTGATAATCGACAACATGTAGTAAAGAAAATGCTTGCCCTTCTTACATTTCAGAACGTCACGGATATCCAGCCACTGATGTAATGTTTTTGGGGGCAGTCAGTTCCGACAGCAGGATTGAGTTTGTTGTTATGTAGACAAAAATGACAGCCCACCACTATACGGACAGGGTGCTGCACCCTATTGTGATACCCTTCATGTCTACCATCCAGATCGCATCTTCCAACAGGATAATTCCAGACTTGATACTGTGTAGGTGAATGCTCGAGAGGTTGCTATTTATATTAATTATCCAACATTACTAAAGACTTTCATTCGACTTTAAGTTAACTTTCAATGGGAAAAAGGGAGGGGGATAGGTTATTAGCTAGTAGATGTTAATTCTAGCAATTTATATCAGGTTCTGACACCAGGCAATCTTTGATTACGCAGAGATTATCAGACTGCGATAAATTTGCACTTGCTTACTTCGTGGAAATAATAGTTGTTCTCTCTTCTTTATAAAATTACTTCCGTTACCAAAACACTAAATTAACAATTCTGAAACACAGTATAATAGCAGGATGTGAGGTGTGGATTCTTTAGTCCTCGAGTATTAATGAGACCAAACAAGTACGGATTAAGTTACCAATCATATAATATAAAAAGACCTAACATACATTTTACGGTAGTCCGATTTCCAACTAATTGAAACGAAGAGAAAATGACACGTCTTTGCATTAATACTTGAATTTACTTCTCAAATGTTAACATATAATTACTGCCTTTACTTTAACAAAACACAAAATCAATCACTCATTACTTCACAATAACAACACAATTTCGCCGCTCTCTCTCTCTCAACCAATCACCACTGAATACAACGACGACGGAATACTGGTTATTACTGGCGGCTCTCATCTACCATCAAAGGAGAAGCTTAATCAACCGAACAAGTTTCACTGGGGCAGTTTGAACTGCGTTTAGACATATTATCCACCTTAATGGAAAACGGAATACTTTAGACATAACCGCAACAAAGACCGAACACTTTTAGAAACAAACTAACTAATTTGGAAGAAAAACAAACTAATTTTGGAGACCAGCCGAGGCTTTGCGCGCCTTACCTGCATTATGCGACTACACGTTTACTGGATGGCTGCTGGTCCAAGATGAAGGACTGGCACAGCGTGCCTCACCGTTTTGTTAGAACAAAGCGTCACTCGACTGCAAGTGCATCATGCCACTGCGCTAAGCCAATGGGAATAACGGAACCACCTGACGTCACACTACCTACACCTCGGGTGGGGCTGCGTGTAGCGTCTCTCGAGAAGTCTCTATGCTGAATTGCAACCTCAGCGTCCCACGCTACTGGATATCAGAAACCACGTCCGGCGTCGCCTACGGCTAGCTACGAAGACTCGCAACATACAACGACTGAATTTTACGTACCGATTCTGAATAAATACTAATTCCCGTTACCTATCTCCTATGTCCCCTTACAACTGTGGTCATCACAACACAAGCCTTGCAGGGGGTTACGATCACAATTTGGACCATACTATCCTCAGGTTTGTCCACAACAGAGCATGACAGGGGTAGACACATTAGATCACATGGTCATCCAGCACAACTATGCAGCAACTAGACATGCAGGCTAGAGAGACATACCCCAAAGAGACATGCAAACATTTATTTATTCAATACCGTTAAGGATCCACGAGTGTACAGTTGCTCAAGATGGTCACACTTCTTACTGACATCTGTATCTATAGCTAATAAACTTAACCTGATTCATTTCAATTTGTTATCATTTCTTCTGGTTAAGTCCCTGAGTATATCTAAAAAGTTTCCCAAGTACCATCATCTCTGTCTGGGTGTCGCATTTTTAATTTCCGCCAGTGAAACAGCATTTTAAATACACGCCAGCTCCATTTGCTCAGTAAGTTGTAGCACCGTGACGGTGTCCGATGCTGACACGGTTGGAGGTCAGAGTAAGTTTTCATCATTAGGATTTGGCAGGCAGATTGAACTCCACCATATTGTGCACCAAAGTCCTGGGTTAAATCCCAAACCAATCCGCAGTGCATATGAAGCGAGGATTTACGAAACTATTGATTGTGATTCGTCCGTCGGATGGGTATCTTTAGCATGGCGTCCCCTTGGTATCTTTTGAGAGAGAAGATCCCTCTCACCCACAACACAAACAGCACCCCACTCTGACCACACGTGCCACCACAGTCATACACTCTTTCAACAAGTCCTACGGATACTGTCACCCCCAGTTTTATCACCCCGGAACATTGCCACAGAGGGGTAAACGTCTATACTTGGATACGGGTATGGCACTCATAAAAGAAGATATTACATTGCTTGTTAGCTGAAAGATAAGCTTGCTATTAAACACGAAGTTTAGTTGCCCCTTCAGAAGTAAGTACGAGTATACGTGTATTAATAATTTAATACAGCATAAGCCAGGGGTGACCAACCCGCGGCCCGCGGGCTGCATGCGGCTTGTCTTGAACATTTTTGCGGTCCGCGAGATTCAAAACACTTTTGTAAAATGTATTTATTTTTTTAATGCCCAATGTAGTGAAAACCGATGTTTTTTTTAATTTAAATTATTTGTGCATCCATATATTCAAAAATTAACTGTCGAAATTATGAGAAAACTTAAATTTTATTTTAAAATAATATTCTTGCGAATATATAATTTTATATGCGGCCCGCGAAGTTATGATGCATTTCCAAAGTGGCCCGCAAGATCATTTGGGTTGGCCACCCCTCGCTTAAGCAATCATATCTGTTCGTTAATTTACTTTCAATTGAGGAAAATAATTTACAGCGTCCAGATATCATACTTAGCCTGGTACTGGCGGTAGGGCGGCCAGTTACTTTCTCACTTACCCAAGCCGGTTATTCCACCGAGTATTGGGAACCTACAGCTTAACGTTGAATCCAAATCCCGGAACCGTTCTGACGTACGTCACATTACCTACCAGGTGGTTATACTTAAAAGTTCCCTATTTAACACGTTATAACACGGAAACTAATTACCGTACGAGTACCAAACTTGGTGGCATTAATTTTAAGGACATGGGGAAGAGAAATAATGCAGAATCAATTCAATTGAAACAGTTTTAATGTGCTGCTACGGTGCATCATACCATTACAAACCGGTACCATTACTGTTACCATTATAGCCGTTATGCACTCTTGCAATCTGTTCTCCTGGGGAAAATACCAGGAAAGAGAAGTGCTGGTAGAAGAAGAACTTCCTGGTTAAAAAATCTAAGAATATGGACTTCCAAGACAACTACGGAGTTATTCCGAGCATCAGCCAGCAGAGACGAGACAGCCAAGATGGTTGCCGACATCCGGAACGGATAGGGACCAGAAGAAGAAGACCATTACTGCTACAGAAGGGGCTCAATATGGCGCCCATCAGTGTCCAGAAGAGTCTGAAAGCGCAGGATTGCATTCTGCACAGGAGAACGAAGCATGTCCGTAGGTATGCTGGCTACCTCTCTTGATATGCTGCGCTTCAGATCAGCACATGTGTGAATGTTCCCTCGGTAAACCCTGTCCTTCAGGTAGCCCCACAACCAGATATCACAGGGAGTGAGGTCAGGTGATCGTGCCGGCCAAGCATTTGGAAACGATCGGCTGATAATTTCGATCATTTCAAAATGTGTTTCGGAGAAGTATTTGCACTTCACGAGCGATGTGCGGTGGGGCCCCATCTTGCACGAAAACTGTTGACTTCAATGCATTTCTTTTCTGTAGAGCGCGTATGACATGCTGGCGAAGCATATCACAGTAACGTTGGCCAGTCACACTGCATGTCTTTGGTCCTTGAGCGCCATCTTGTTCAAAAAAGAATGGGCACCAATCACGATGACTGATCACGCCACCTGGTGGCCATACTTGGAACTGGACGGTGGCGCTGTGACGCATGGAAATCATGCACCCCATACTCTGGACATTAATGCTACCAATTTTGGTATTCGTATGGTAATTAGTTTGTGTGTTATAACGTGTTAAATAGGGAAAGTTTAATTATAACTACCCGGTAGTAAGGTGCACCAAAGGAGACGGTCGGCATAAGGGCCTACGAAAATCCCCGCCGAGACAGGGATTCAAGCCGCGGAACTTTAGATTTGCAGTCAGACACCATAACCACCGAGCTACGATGCCGCTCTTCTTGATATCACGTGAGATGTATGTATCAAACAGTTTTTAAATCATTTTTGGCCCTCTGATTCTCATAATTAACAAGGATTAATGTGCGAATTTCGCTCCACACAGAGGCACTGTACCCGGTGCCGTGTGCGCATGCGCGCCTTCAGTCTGTCGCGGGCCGCCGTCCGCCCTGCCCGCCTCAGTGTCTGCCGCGGTACGTGTGCGGCCGGTGGGTAGGCAACCTGCGACGCGCAAACACTTGTCGAGTGCTCGCCAGCGGCCTCTCCGACTGCCAGCCCGCCATGAGGAGGCGTCTCTCCAGAGGTAAAGCAGCGCATCAGACGTGCCACTCTCACTGCCCAACTGCAAAGATATTAATGCCTGCCACACTCCGTTACCAATCACCAATAATTCTATAACTTTCTACTTGTTCGCCATATATCACCAATAATTTTGTAATTTTCTTTTTAACCGCAATGAATTCTTTTGATTTATTCGGCCATGGCAGTAAAGGGGCTAGCATGCTGGCCTCGCATTGTAAGGGTCGCCGGTTCGAATCCAGCCTCGGGCATGGGTGGTTTTAATTATGTATTGTTCTCGTCTTGTTCTCGTCTTGTATTGTTTTCACTGTGGTGTCCCACACTTACATGAGCAATGACTGATACAATAATTAGAAAAATATAAGTTGAAGTTGGTTAAATGATTCAAGAATTGGTTAAGGCTCTTTCTTTCGAAAGATCGGGATCTAGTCCTGGGTTCAGATCCCGGTGAAGCCAGGATTTTTTTAGTTTTTGGTGGTATCAGCTATGCCAGGACGTTCCGTGGATCGCATTACAGTTTAAAATGTAGGTCCCAAATGAAAGGAATTGGCCATTCTATGGTTAACACAACACTTTAGTTATGCTTTCTTCGGGAGGGTCCAACCCAACATCGGATTTTGAACTAAGTTAGTTTTAGTTAAATTTCTATGAGTTTTCGTGGAAAATAATCTCAGAATTTCGAACGAAGTTACGAATAACCTTTAACATCACAAAATCTCTTACTATTGATCTGTTGATTCTATTTAACCACAATATTTGGCTATAAATGAGACAAAAGTTGTAATTTTTTAATTCCACAAGGTTTCCAATAATAATCAAAACGTTATTAACATCGCTAGTAATTACGTCACAGCTATATCGGAGTATCAATAAGCGATAAGGATTAAATCTTACCTTTGGGCTAATAACTGTAGAACTGAAAAGCACACTCGTTGACGATCATTAATACTCCCGTCATTTTCTTCCTGATCGTCATAAATTTCTCTTAGTCTTAGCGGAAACAAATTTCAGGATTTGGAAGGGAGTTATGAATAATGTTGATCAATCCCAAAAACTCTTAACTATAGATCTGTTGGCTCTATTCGAGCGCTAAAGACCACTAAAAATAAGACAAAGTTTGCTATTTTTTAATTCCTCACGGGAGCCAATCACTTTGATGAAACGTTATTAACATTACGTACTAGCTCTATCGGAGCATCAATATCCGATAGGACTTTTAATCCGGTGTCCCTTATGAGCTTAGAGTTGGAGGTCGTTGTGGTTAGCTAAACATTTTGCCTGGACGAGAAGAAAATGTTATATGGTAACAACATGTTCTCTGCAGTAGAAACAATCGAACGTCGAAAATCTGTGATATTAAACCGAACTTGTGGTAGGTTGGCGTTACTCTAGCACCAGTAATATTCGTATAGTAACCAGGCGGATATGAATACATTTTTGTAGTATATTTCCTTGTGAACTACAAACATCGATTTTACCACAGCTTTAGTAATTTTCTGTTACTGAATATTAGCGATAATTTTTTTTTCTGATTTTGTCCACTCATAAATGTGTGACGTAGATCTTTGATTTAGACAAATTATACCATTTCTAGAATTGAGCCTTTTCCCGGCGTACAGTTCCTAAAAATTCTTCTCGGCTGGTCAACCGGGAAAGTTCTGCCATGCTTGGCGTTTCGGCAACTACCTTCACTATTTTCATCAGGTGAAATGATAGGTGGAAGTGGTTTCTGTGACGTAACGTCACCTTGCATGGCTGAATACCAGAAAGGAATTTTTAGCGTTATCTCATTTTATTGAGACAATTTGTGACGGGTCTCTCTTTGTCTCATTTTTTTTTTTAAAAGTTAACAATGAGAAATTTATTTATCAGCATCAAAATTTTTGGCTTCGGTCAAACAGTGGGCCAGAGTGGTGAGCTACATTTTTAAACATATCGATGTAACAGTGGAAACGGAATACAGAATTATTACGGCGCGTGATCAAAAGTGCGCATTTCGTTTCAACGAGCTTTAGGAAGAATTAATGGATCAGGGAACTGCCTAAAAATATTACAACCTGCAGTTTAAATACCCGGTAATTTGTCCATGAATTTGTAATTGCTGACTTTGATGTTCCATTGCAGAAAAATTTTCGTATATATTTTGCGAGAAACTAATTGTATTTAATCATTTAGTACAAGAACGACGACATTTACTGTCAGGTATGTCAAGCGGTCCTTTGATACGAAAGAATCTTCACACGTTTAATAAGTATAAAATATAAGCTATTACATGCAAGTTTTTTCGGCATAATCCATAATTATTGCTCAATTCGTCCATCGAATCTTCTAATTAATGTAATGTTGGTTGACTAATAAAAACATTTCGTGTTGAAGTTTCCTGAAATAGGAAAGTGGGTGCTCTTATAACCATATATTTTAGGAAAAATGGTAACATTTTAAATGAAATAATGGTGGATTTACTGGTGTATCAATTGTATAAAAAATTCTCTTGTCTTACCCCGTGGTTGGTCCAAAAAATTTTTATACAAAATTTTAAATGTTTTAAACCTGCGAGGATATCTGAATTCATCAGCATAATGGTTCTTTATACATAATCTTTGCCCCCATATCAGTGAGGCACCATCTAAACGAAGCCTTCTGTGCAGGTAAGCAAATTAACAATCTACAATTACTAATTTTAATCATTAGACTCGCAGATTTTATTTACCAAATTCTTGTCTGATTTAATTTGTGAGTAATATTGATAAGGAAGATTTTTTTTTGCATCAAAGTTCTACAGTAGAAATCTCGATTATTGGTGATGATTTCCTGCGTCTGATCTGCACATATTGAGGACCGATTATGTGATGACACAGTATCACAAAGCTGGTGTTGCGCTATCCAAAATCCGACACTCCTTCAAACAAGTGAACTGTAGATGTCTTACTCCTGCAAATGAGTAATAAATGAAGTAGTCGAATTCCGTACCGCGCAGAAGAACGTCATTTATAGCGTTTAATGTTTAGTTCAATGCACCTGCCTCTTAATCGCTAAAAATTAGTAACTCTTTAACCGATTCAATGTGTGATAGTACACAGAATTCATGAAATATTTACTTCTGTCATATCTGTACATTTAGTGAAACTTACCTCTCTGGTACGCGACATTCGGTTCACATTTTCTCAGACGCGATGTGTTATTTCTTTTAACGTTTTATTCTATGAACCTGGCCTCAAGTCAAGGACTTTGAAACATTTCTAATGGACTCATTCTTTCGTCGTTTTTAATTTAATTGTGATAGAGGACATACTCCGACAGTAACGACGCTACAAACCCACTTTCCCATGTTATAAAATCTTTTACACATTTAATAACACTTATATCTCTTCCATTTACTACTACGCATATACGTATTATTTCTATCGTTTGCTTCTAACCACTCTAATCATCTTCGTTCTAGGTTAGTTTCCTAACTGGGTATTCCATATTTTGACGCCTCTACGCAGCCGACAATTTTTAACATTTTGGCCAACGTTGGCTGTACTGGATTGATAAATTTACTAGTTACACTCTCCGTAGTTCTAATGCTTTAGGCAGCTGACGATTTATACATAACTTCGCTACCTCGATTTTCGCCAGCATTGCTACTATTCTGCATTAGTGGTTTTATTGTTTTTTTGTGAGTGTTTACAATAGCATTGTTTTGACAGGTCAGCCCGATATCGTATCCAACATCAATGTTTCCCAACTAGTGGTGCGCGTACCCCCAGGGGTCCGTGATGTTGCTTCAAGGTGTACGCGCGGTAATCTCTTGGCTTAACTAAACACTAAGATAATTGAAAAAATAAACAATTACGGAAATATTACTATCGGCTAAGTATATTGTCAAACTTTGGGTGAGTGAATTACATCTTATATCTTTAAACGAGTAATTCACACATATATATATATATATATATATATATATATATGGTTGCTTTTCATGTTTATCTAAATAGGTCTCTTTCCCGAAAAAAATGTTATTTTACAAATAACGAGGAATTCTTGTATTTCGTATCTCTCAAACGGCTCTTATCTTACCTCATCTCATAGAAGTTTCAGGCACCAGTAAGCCTATTGATCTTCGTTAAGTTTCTCTTTGGTTAGGGTAAAGAACTGTGTTCTTCAAAATGTCCAGTAAGCCTTCAAGACGAACATTTAACTTTAGTCAAACTTCAGACGTCTCTAACGATTTTAACGAAATCTTGCATATTGAACAGATGCCAAGCAAAGCTCGGTCACCCAGGTATTTTAATAACTCTTGAAAAACTGGTTTAATTTTTTTTTTTTTTGTCATTTCAGCTATTAGAAGTACGCGAGGTTAAACTCTTTCTGTAAGTGATATTCGGGGAAAAAGTAACTGGGAATCATTGTACTGGATTAACCACGGATTATAGATGCAGATATTATTAAACAATTACTTAGTCATACAGCAGCCATTTGTCATTTACCGGTCTACGTAAGTACAGGAACAAGTTTCATCTTTTTTCTTCATGACTTTACGACTAGCCGACATCGAAATCGTTAGAGGTGGGAAAATTATAGGTGCACTGAAGGGGACGGAATTCTGCTTTGGCCTTATGAGGAACCACCCTAACAGGAAAGCCTGGATGGCTGCATGGGGATTCGTATTTACGTCCTCTAGAATGCAGTGCCGGAGCATTAGCGCTAAACTTCAGTAATACAGTGCTGATCTCTCTGACTATTCTGCGGAAGAGCGTTATGCAAGCAACTTGGGCTCCGTTTGTAGCTCGTATCAGATCTACAGACTAGCATTTCAAACGTTTAAGTTGCAATGTGGCGTGATTTTCAATTAACAGTACGGTTCGTTTTTTTGTGTGTTTGTTTTAAGAAGGAAATGAAAGTTAATTATTTTCTTTCTACAGTGATAGAGGTAAGTGCAATGAGGTTCACATGTTTCAGGCAGCTTTGTTCTATATCTTCAGACTAAAATAGTGGTTCCTTGACAACATAGGTTGATCACTTTCCCATGGAGATGGTACTTTTTTTTGTCAAACTGTGTGTCTTTAAACGAGCAATTGTTATATATATATATATATATATATATATATATATATATATATATATATATAGTTCTCTTTCCTGAATTTTTTTTTTATTTTACAAATAACGAAGAATTCTTGTATTTCTCAAACGGCTCTTACCTGATCTCATAGAAGTTGCAGGTAGCAGTAAGTCTATTGATGTTAGTTAAAACATCTTTTCATTGATCAATTCACAATAGAACCTTAATTATCTTCTTTCTACCAACGATATTTACAAAATGAGTTAGATTAGAAATTATTACGTATTGGAATTGATTTGACTTATATCTGAACAATAGTTTAGATATGCTATTTCATTTTAAGAACAATTGCGCTACAGCATATACATATGAAAAAATCTTTCCATAAATAAATCTCTAAAAGGCCGTATCTATCTCATCATTTGAGAGGGCATTGCGTAAAAATGGCCGAAATTATGTGTGGTGTCTCAGACTGAAAACTTCTTCAGTATTATGTCTTACATCTTTACGTTGCAGAGTGAGGGAACAAAAAATTATAAGCTGTTCGAATCCTTCTTAGATTTATTTATTTATTTATTGAAAGGTTTATTTAACGCGGCAAGATTAGGGCTGTCACGCCCTCTCTTCATCAAACCAAACCAGGTGTCTATAAAACATATTTTACACTTTACGCAAATTAAAGTTATGCGACATTTATTTCACAATTTGCTTAAATTAAGATGATTACTGAAATACTGACTAAAATCTCAATAATAATTGATGTGTAACTTGTGAATCAGTAAGCGGAATAAATTAATGCTAGTGAAGGTTGAAAAAAAAAAAAAAAACCGGTAAATACTTAATACTAATGAAAGGTAAAGAAATACATGAAAACAGGTAATTCTAATTTTAGAGGAAATCACAACCTAGCCGCTGAAATGAGGAAGGAATTGGGAAGGGAATCCGAGATATCGGGGAGATGGTCAGTATATTTGATTTCTGGTGTCTAGTGATACTATATTGGAAAAGTGCGAACTATGTGATGTTGGAGGTGAGAGTTTTAAAGTGTTTGAGGCACTCAAGGAGACATAGAGTGTGGAATCGTGGTCGATCGCAAACGCGCAACGGTTATTAGTGATTAAGTCAAGGAGAGTCGTACTGTCGCATATGGATCTTATATAAAAGTTCTTAACGAATTCAAGATTTCTTAAGTCTACCGAACTTCAATTTCACTTAACTACGTCGCAGCAATCGAGAGAGGGTGCAAAAAAGTCTGCATCAATTCTTTTTTTTTTAATTGCAAGCGAAAATTTTGTTGCATTTATACACAGCATGAAGAGAAGAGAAGTGACGTAGTGTTAACAGACCGCTTTAAATTATTGTCCACTAGGACTGTCAGATCTTTGATGGGATCGTTACAATCTTATTCTGTTCTCTGAAGCAATGTTTTTGGGAGATCTGATATGAGGTTGCTGCCTGTCAGTTTTGAACTAGTAATAACAGTAATCTTCCAAAGATTCTTAATATAATCCCTGTCAGAGATTGTTCTCGCCATTAAATATAAAAACTTCCAGTGTTACTATAAATTTTAGAATTTGATTTAAAACCTTCTTAACGACTTTAGAATATTTATATCATCATCAGAAAATTTGAACACTCTTTGGCAGATTTCGTAACCTCCATCAAAGTTATCGGGTGTTTTTTTCTGGTTCTGCGTTACCTGAATAAGATTGTATCTAGAAAGTGATCCATTCTAAATTCGGAACGGCATAAATCAAATTATTTCTTGTACACATATTCGTATTTTTTGGTATTAAAAATAAACTGTTACTAACCAACTTAAAAAAAAATGATTCGAATGTGCGTGTTTAATGTGTGTTTTTTTTATGATATCAAATTGTGAACACGCTTTCACGAAATTTAAGACTAACGAATTTACAGTAGAAATTTAAATATTTACTTATTTTTTCTTTCAGAGATAAAATTCGTATTATGAGGCATGTCAACGAAATTTGCACTGTATGTAAGTCTCGGATTTGACTTGCAATATGTTGTAATAATTTCTTACGTTAATGTTTCACCGCTTCTGGTGATGAACAATCTCTTTTCAATTACCTAGGTCCCCGCGAGGGAAGTAAGTTCTATTGCACTGACAAAAAGGTGAGAAAAACCTAGATAAAATATCCGTGCGCATCGTACGTAGCTGAAATACATTTCTGTTGCGAAAACAGGTTACGAAAAGTTCTTTCATTTCACACCGTAACGAAACAGCAGAGCTATTACGTTCTAGGGCGTTTAATCAGTTCTTTCTGTAAGACATTCCTTTTCAGTTTTATAATTGCTTCTGCGTATGTGTCTCGTAAAGGTAAAACAGCTAGAAAGCACTGAAATAGAAAGCAGAAACTTTCCGCGTGGAAACGCCTGTATGAGGACTGTAAAAGCAAAGCAGAAATGACACAAAAGGCCCTCGGAGTCTATAGGAACAGCTGCAGACAAAACGGACACTAAATTTATAAGTCTTTTATATCGGACAGTATACTTATTTACATTATTTAATATGGCATAATGATCAAAAAGACGTAAATTAAGTAAATGATAACACACAGGAGGATAAAATTAATTATAGTGAGAAGAATCACTCGTGTAATTAACTTAGAAAAACGCAAAACCGAAATCACTGCAAAATATAATCAGCAGCTAATATGATAAAGGAGCTGGGATGGGAGTCATTGGAAGATAGGAGTAGGTTGAAGAGAGTGCTGGGAATGTACAAGGCGTATATTGGTGATAAGTAGCGTTCGGATTTTTATCACCAAAAAAAATATATAGGAATAGACATGCAAATATTATCTTAAAAACTGGTGAATATGACAGAAAAATAACAAAGTATGAGCAAACATTCAAATTAACTAAACATAAAAAAATGCTCATTTATACATCATTTATTTTATCTAGTGTTGTCACTGTCCTTAGACTTCATAATTTGCGTAAGTGCACTCGCTGCACCATTTTGAAATTAAATTTTAAATATTTTTGCTAATTTCACAAAATTTACTGAAAAGAACTCTTTCGTCTGTATCAAAATACTCCTATCCAAATTCCTTAACGTAACTCCACAACTTCGCACTTTAAAAAAATTTGTTTTCGGAATGGCGGTAATCACTGAACCACTGCAGATTTAACACTGACTACCGAGCGTGGTGGGTGAACGGTTAACGTTCTGGCCTCGCATTCGGGAGGACGAGGGTTCGAATCCCCCTCCGGGCATCCAGATTTGGGTTTTCCATGGTTTCCCAAAATCGCTCCAGGTGAATGCCAGGATGCTTCCTTCAAAAAGGCAATGACCGAATTCCTTCCCGTTCCTTGTCACCAATCCCATCCCGTCTCTAATGATCGACGAGGCGTAAAGCCCTAAAAAACTGACTGAGGGCTATTTTAAAAAATATTGGCGACAATGAGACATTGATTGGCATAGGCATGCTTCTGCTGCACTGTCGAGATTACAAGGGGGGCGGAACATTAACGTTTAAAGCGTGACTATAATGTATAACTTTAATTTTTGACTTGTGGTTTCTGACAAATTCAGCGATAGTTAGTTTTGTTTTTCTCTCCAATATATGACAGGAGTACAGTTCTTGAACCATTATCTTAATTTATTTTCATCTATAACGTAAAGCGAAATCCTGTTACTAAAAAAAATTTCCTCAAAATATGACCATAAATGTTATCGTAATATGAGCAAAACTAAGAAAAAAGGCCTGAATATGCATTTATATGTTGTATATCATTCATTTAAAAACAATCAGAATCGTTCAAATAGTGTTTAATTCAGCAATGCAGATCTAAAAGAAGGTAGGGAAGAAAATATGACTTATCATAAAGATCCAAACCCTAGTGATGAGGCATGAAAAGATAGTGGTGGATGAGTTAAGAATGGTGCTTGTAAAATTCTCGCGCATAATTGATTGAAATTCCCAAGTCTCCTTTAACTGACACATATCTAAACTAGAGCATTGCAGATCTCTCTAATGTTGGAATATAGATTATTACTTACATCTACTTTTTTGTAAGTTTTGTTTCTTACGTGTAGTTATCATTTTAAACTTGGTCTAAAAATCGTGTGTTTGGAAAGAGCATTTATCTGTTGAGATGTATACGTCTCATTAAAACGATAAGTTGAACCACATGCCTCAAGCAATAGGGATAAAAATCCCCTGGAACAGTTCATTCATGCCGGCAGCGCGTGCAATTCAAATCTTGATATTCCGTCATCAAATATCTTAAAGCTACAGTAGTTGAAATGTATACCGGATTAATCAGATGCTCATATCATTTTGTTGCTAATTCTTGTTTTATTCGTCGCTTAGCAAGTAGTGGTTTCATGGTCTCTAATCCCTTGAAGACAGATAATATATAATAATTCCGGGTGACGTAATGACCTGGTGACAGGGTTTCTATTCGCAGCACATTTCGCCCCTGTCGCCGCCGCTTTAAGGGGGTAGGTACAGTATTCAGGTTTCAAAAAAATAATTTTTTTCTTTTGATTCACAAAAATAGTTCTTACTTTTGACTTCATCTTGTTGAAAAAATTATTTAAATATCTTTGACAGTGCGGGAGTTATGCGTGACTAAGCGAAGTCCTGCACGATTGACAGCCACTTAAATCTTACTGCACTTGAAGGTAAACCAAATCTTTAACCTTAAATATCTCAAAACAGCAATTCATCAAATGGTATTAAAGATAACTTTTTTCCATATGCATAGATCTTTTTAAAATTTGCAGGACATACTCTACATACTAATTACTACAGTCCTAACCATTATTGTTTATGCAGCTTTCCCCCAATAAAAAATATGCCTTTATGTTTAAACAAAAAAAGCAATAATTTTAATTTCTTTAATTTTTTTTATTAAAAACAAATCTGGATTTAAATATTTTATATTATTGGTTCAACTTATTTCCTTGATATTAGTTTACAATATTAAAACAACATTTCTGAAAAAATTTCAAATACTATGCCTTCTGTCATTAAAACCCTTCACAACAACATATTTTTTAGTGTCAATTTCGATGGTACATTAACCTATTGTTAAACAATATTTTTATTTTAAAAATCAATTTTTATATCTAGCTATAACAGTTCTATGGAGCTATGAAATTTGAACCCTCAAATTTAAATGGATTTGGAGAAAATGACATTTCAATTCTTTTCAAATATTTGTATGTGTTAGGTGTACCGACCCCCTTAACCGAACCCGGCAATCCTACCGGGTACAGGGGACCTACAGTTTAACCTGAAATCCAAATCGCGGAAGCGTTCTAGCGTACTTTCTGACTTTGCATTCTGGAGGACGTGGGTTCGAATCCCCGTCCGCGCATCCAGATTTGGGTTTTCCATGGTTTCCCCAAATCACTCCAGGCGAATGCCGGGATGATTCCTTTATAAATGCCATGGCCGAATTCCTTCCCGTTCCTTTTCCCCAGTCCCATCCCGCCTCTAATGACCTCAGCCGTCAACGAGGCGTAAAAAAAAAAAAAAAAAAAATCTAGCGTATTTCACATTACATAGCAAGATGTGCCAGAGGTGAAGATCGGTTTACGAGCCTATTTAAATCCCCACCGAGACAGGTATTCGAACCGAGAACCATTCAATCCCCAGTCAGACATCTTTACTACCACCACGCCGCTCATGTAGACACACTTAACCTTTACGAAATGAAGTGCTACCCTCACTTTACCCATACGTAACGTCCTTATATCAGAGGCAAACTGTTTAGTGCGAACTGCTCGTCATTTTAGCAGTGGAATTCGGCGTGTATGTTGGCTCTAATACCCTAAATGTTGACGCACGGTTAAGCCCTCCGACAACAAATCTGCACCGAGAGCATTCAGAGTGATTATTCCTAATCGAAATCAATCTCAAATCGCTGCTAATGTGGCGTATACAGCGAGATGCGGCAGTCTGTTAATTTCGCGTGTTTGTATCCAGCTGTGGCGGTCGCTAGTTCGAATCCAGCGTTTAAATCCTGTGTTCTTGTTTAAATGTTGAGTCCAGCCACGTTGGACGAATAATATACATACACTCTTGGACAGTTGACATGTATAGAAGTGCCTGAATTGCAAACAACGGTATCGTAGAGAATATAGTACTGACTATTGTGTTGAGGATTGGGCGTTTGAGTCCGACCTATGACACAGGTAGGAGAAGTTCGGATAGCCCCGGACACTTAAAATTAAATGCAAATAAAAATAACACAATTTCTGTCTTTATTTTAATCTTAAAACTAAACTAGGAACTTCTGCAGTAATATTAATTATAATTTAGTAATCATAACTTTTTTAAACTAATTAAATTGAAAACACTTTCGCCTTAATTTTTTGGCAACACAAATGTTGTCGGGTAGCTCGGGACACAGTAATAGTTTTTTGGCGTTACAAAAATCACAATAATAATGGGTATCTGAAGAATCTCTATAAACACAATCTTCATGTGCCCTGTCTTTGCTTCATAGTATTGAATCCAGTAATCTTCAAAAATTTCTCCACCTACGATGCATTCGGTCTGTGTTACTTGATTTGTTTCGGAAATAGTTTGAATACTTTTCTTTGTATTCAACGTATTTATAGCGCCTTTACCTTTTTATTATATCGTTTCGCCGTTTTTACTACTTTTACTTTTTTCTGTCCTCTCCACATTTTCTATATGGTGGAGATGTTAAAATTTCACACTTTCGGATTTTTCTATCCAGCGTTACTATTTATTTGACGCATCATATTCAATAACCTCCAACGAAATTTGACACGAGCGACGAAGAACGTCTGCCACGAACAAAACACACACTAGCGTGGAACTCACTGCGCGCCAAAGCCGCATCTAGGTTGCATTTGTTTTTACACTACAGGGTGCATATTTACAATAAAGTTTAACCGACGCAGCGTGGATGGTTTGTTAGAACTTTAAATGTCCAGGGCTACCCGCCGTCCAAGTCAACCCGACCTCCCTTTTAAGATATTAACGGGACAAACGACTGTAAATTTGAGATATTTTTTGGAACATTAGTTTGGAGCACTGTTAGGGACCTGTAGAAAAGGAATGAACGGTACGGAAGATGGCGACAGTGTATGTGATCGCCGAAATATTGTACCGTAATTGCACTTCCCTAACTCGGCTAGTTTCCCAAGAACGTGAACGGCATTAAAAATATTTCTGTCTGTCTATTTCTCTGTTTGTGTGGATGAGATTCGCGCAAAATCCATGTGTCGGATTTTGTATAATGTACTGTCCCTAAGCCGGGGGAGGTGTTGAGGGGAGGGGGGTTGGGGAAAAGGGGGGGGGATAAAAAAGAGTTTGATTTATTTCGATGTTAAGTTGGAAAGTTCAGAAATTTAAAACATAAAAAATGTATACCAATTAGCATCCATTTTACGATGAACGCGAAGCATTAAAAACAATTGGTTTGATTTAATGATATTTTGAATAACGTGCAGGTCACAGTACTGAGTGGAAAATAGGGTATATTCAATTTTGGTGTGAATTCTGAAAGCTGAGAAAATTGTATTTAAATTAGCTAAACGCAAATCATTCCACAACTACTGGTTGGATTTAGTTAATTCGCGCAATATGAAAGCTTATCGCGATTTAAGCGTACGAACATCATCGAGTGATTGGGAGAAATTTTGTTTTCTCGCTGTCGATGTGTTGGCTGTGACATGATCAGTTTAGTCTCTACATTAACAGTCCACGAAACAGCTATTTTTTATATCAAGTTGTAACGCCACAGTGGGAATTATATAAATTTCTGTAAGCTAGTGAGTGTATGATATCGCAGGCGCGATGAACCATATCGCAGGAGTTTCGACTGTTGTATCGGGAGTCGGTCGTGAGAGTAAGCACGAGTCGGACGGGTTAAGTTGGCACCAGTAGTGCTCAAGTATAAGGTGAACTGTAATCCGCAAGCATCACCGCTTAATGACCGAAACGTTTAATAGAAACAGTGTGAAGAGAGAGGATATGCTGTGGACAGAGCAAGGACTGAATCGCGAGTGAATATAATTTTCGATTGGCGGTGTTGTTCGATTGCCCAGAGTGTGAAACAGGACTGTGTTTTAATGACTGTTCATGTGAATCTTTATTGGGGCTACGACTTCCTTTCATCACTGCTTTTCGCGAGCCTAGCAACTTTGGAGAAGAGGTTTTAAAAGAGTCTGGTGGCTAGGGCTGGCGAATGTATATCGTGTTTAATAAATCTTTTGTTATCCGTGAGTAACTACATGTGTGTAACGACCTTCGTCTATAGATATAGTAGTACCTGAATATTGCTTATTCAACATTTCGTTAGGCATAGACCACTGGACTGGCGACCGAGTCAATAGAATCTGCAAATGTGGAAAAGCTGGGACGGCTATACTAGTAATAGCACGTAACAACATATGAAACATTAATTTTAAATTAATCCCCACAACCGCATAACTGTGTTATTATCCTCTTTTGCTGACCTGCAGTTTGAAAGAAACATGACAGATGAAATAAATGACATACATTATGAAGTGAATTAAAAAAATATATCTGTAAATGTTTACGTGGTTTAGTCGGTCAAGTGACATTTCATAATTATTATTATTATTTTTTTTTTTTAAAAAAAAATATCTGTTTTGTGATGCATTGGTTACGTGGAACAGAGAATCAGTTCTACTGTTATAGCCGGCTAAATAGCTATAAACCCGGAGGCCAGTAAAGCCATTAAAGTTATATATCACATATCAATCCGGTATTTGTGATTAAGTATTCAATGTAGTAATAACACAAGCATTTCCATCGAGACAATTAAAGACTGGAAATAATGTTATGGATTGCAGTGCAAACAATGAATTCTTTAAATCTATCGGAAATCTCTTGTTGAGAATTAGTAATGTGAATGAAAATGTAGTACCGTTTAAGATACAATATTCTTTTACTTTAGGTTTACATCCTGTCGACGTCATTAAGGACCACCATACTGTGTGTTAGAAAATCGTATAAGTTTTGGTAAAACGTTTTATGGTTTATTCTGTTAGTGTAATTTGTAGTTATTTTTTGGGTGGAATATTTCAACGGTGTCAATATTTGTCTAGTGAACTTTGGGGAGTTTTGTTTATAAATAGCGCTGTTACCAGGGGATACTTTTTAATGACTAAGAAATAATATATGTTAAATAATATGATTGTGTACAAGGTGAACAGCATCAGCATAAGACTATGAGTAATTAAGTTGCCTAATCCGTAAGCTGGATATTGATATTGTAAATATTATTGACCTTAGTAATTAACATTGTAATGGTGTTATAGAGGATAGCCACAGTGCATCGAGTCTAAGAAAGGAAGAATGCTTTAAATTAGTGGGTTCAGAAGAGAAAGGATCATTCAATCTTTTGAATAACTGATAAATAGCGGAAAACGTGAAAAGAGTTATTTAATGTGAAGTAGATTCTTATCAGTACAACGAATTATTTTTACCAGCAGAGAGAAAGCTACCATTCACCATTTTGATATGTCAGAGATGCTAAACGGGATATAATATAAACACTTGTTACATCATAGGCTCAGAAAGCCAAGAGCGAGTGTAATGTTTTTTTGTTTTGAAAAAAAAAAAATCCTCTCTAATGTGATTTAAATAAAGCAGAGCGGTTAATAGAATCTAACAACCTGACATTTCTTAATGAAGGGTAGGTACTAGCGATGGACTTTTCTGTGCGTACAATTGTTCCTGCATCAGTGTTCTTCATTGTACTAGTATGTACTAGTGTGTGGATATGATCACGGATATAGGGGGCCCGGTTTTTTGCGGGCAAATATTTACCCGACTTGGCTAAAATACGAAGTAGACCTGTGTTTCACTTTTAAGGTTTCCTCTGTAAATTTTGGACTTATATCGTCTCTGTCCATGTTTAATACTTCTGTATGTCGCTAAATATCTAAAGATGTCAGGATAAATAGCGCAATGGTCCAACTACAGTTAACACACACCCAATGTAAAGAGCGGATAAAACTCAATTTAAAAAATCTTCTGCGTTTTTTATATTAATAACCTTAACATCAAGTCCGATGTGACCTCAGTTCTGATGTCTAAAGCAGCAATATACATACCTAACGTCGCCGAGCGGAATGACAATAGTGATTAGAAATAGCTACGACTGGGAAGGACTCGTAAGCCACAATTTTATTCCACGTATCTTCAGTCGTAAATTGTATCATACGTTGTGAACTATTTTGGCCTATTTAACCTAAATTAATATGCCACAAAAAGCAAACAGCCAATTAATTTCTTCGAAGTTGCTTAAGCTATTGAATTACGCTCATAAAATAGAATTTCGAATAACATCTCTGACCACTGTTAATTTGCTTGTGATGTTAGCGTTTGTTCACGCCAGCTCCTGCCAATAGTTATTGAAGTTAGCTCTGAGGGGCCTCCGAAATTATATGGTACATTACATATGCGAGGTTGAAAGGAGTGTTTGGCCAAAACCGACTTTTGTTTCGAAAGACAGCAAATAAACCACCATCATTTACGATCCTATCCAACCCAATTCATCATTATTAATATTGCCGTCATACGCGCCGGGAAAAGTCTGTTAAAGACTTTAGTGGTTATGAATTTTTCATCATGTCCCCTCTTGTCTTTTGCTTAGTGCTCTGCGCCTCTTCGATGTCGCGGTCATTGAAGCCGGAGTGTATTGGGGACATCTACATCTACATCTACATCTATATTCTACAGTCACAATTACTGTGGGTGGCAGAGGGTGCTAAGCACCAATCATAATTTAGTGCATTCCAATCCCGGACAGAACGAGGAAAGAAAGAATACATAAATTTATCAGTACGGGATCTTATTTCTCGAATCTTGTCCCTCCTGTCATTGCGATCTAAATATGTTGGCGAAGAAGTATTTTGTTGCACTCGTAAATTAAAGATTTTCGCATATTCTCCAACAAATTCAAACGAAAACGACATCGTCTGTCCGCCAAACAATCCCAGCCCAACCCACGTATCAGCTCTGTGACACTTACATAAGGACTGTAACTAGCAGTCACGAATCGAGCGGCTCTCCTCTGTACTTTCTCTAACGTATCAATCAATCCCTTGCGATACGGATCCCAAATTACACAATGGTATACCAAATGCGTACGAACTAGTGTTTTGTACCCATTAAAACTTCTCAAAATACGACCTATAAAACGTAGTTTAGAATTAGCTTTGCCTAAGATGGAAGTTATGTGCAAGTCCCATTTCATGTTGCTTTGTACTGTTACGCCTACATACTTCAGGGAGTCTACCGTATCAACAACTGAATTGTTAACTTTGTACTCGTGAGAAAACGGGGTCTTTTTATTACTTATTTGCATTGCCTTGCACTTTTTGCAGTTAAGTGTAAGCTGCCATTTACGGCACCATTCCGAAATAACCTCCAGATCGTGCTGAATTTCTAAGCAATCGTCAGAGCACCTCACTTCCCTATAAATAAGTGCATCATCAGCAAAAAATCGCATCCTGCAATTAACGTTGTCACCGAGATCGTTTATAAAAATTAAGAAAAGAAGTGGTCCTATTACACTTCCTTGAGGAACCCCCGAAGTAACATCTAGCTTAGAAGAGGCTTCCCCGTCAACAATGACATTCTGCGACCGACCAGTTAGAAAATCGCGTATCCATTCGCAAATCTGATCAGATATACCGTACGCTCGAATCTTCGCCAAAAGCCGGTTGTGTGGTACATGGAACGGGAAGGAATTCTGCAATGACATATAACAGGAAACATCGCGGAATTCTATTGGAGTGATTTCTGAAAACAATGGAAAAGCGAAATCTGAATGTCCAGACGGGGAATTGAACCCTCGTCCTCCAGAATGCCAAGATCGAGTACTGTTATCCTGCTGCCAAGTCCATAATGATTGAAATTACTTCCCCAAACCGAGTTCGAACCAACTAACCCTTGAGTCAAGTGACTGATACCGCTACGGTATCTTAGTGACTAGGTGGATCAGAAATTCATTTAAAGTATTTTAAAATTTTTTAAAATTGTTGTTGGGAAAAGTGGATGCCACATCCTGGTAAAGAAAGACAATTAAGAATTGTATATCTCTGGTCAGCATAAAAAATAATCGATCAGGATGTTGTTAGGTTCCAACGTTAAAGACTCAACTGTAGACCTTACGCTACACGGCTATTAGAAGAAACGTTTGCATAGATTCTGTGCGAGAGTTATAGCTAAATAGTATTGGGTCTATGAAAGTAATTGCTGCCCTGCTATTTCTGCAAATTACATTTCACCCCCTGTCGATATGAAGCAATATCATATTTACTACATCACACAAAGCGGCTGCAATTTGAATCATTACTTCAACTTCGATAAACATATTGGTGGGGTACGCTGACATCCATTATATGAATTTAAACATCGGTAACGTAACTATGCTTCACCAAATCTATCAAATAATTAATGAAAAATGATGGCAAACACGAAACTGATATTGCAATAGTTGATGAGTCGTCTGCTTCGGTTAGAACAGCATTTCTCGAACTTTTCCAACCATTGAACCATTAACATATTAGAAATACATATTCGTACCATTAGCTTATATGGGCCTCATTTTTTTAACTATATGCGTTTTATTAACATTTGAGACATGTTGTATTGTACCCTTGTAACAAAATGAAGCTAAAAACATGTTTCGAAATACTTTGAAAAAAAATTATAAGATGAGCTGTTGAGAGTAAATTATATATTTAACACTTAATATTTATTAACCAAATTAATAATAATATAATGAACCTGTAATTGAAGAGATCAAATTACAGAAAATAAATAAATATCAAAGAATTTGTGTTATTCTTCATTGTTAATTTATTTTTTGTTATGATATGGTTAATTCTGTCTGAGTTGTAGATATTGCATTTTCTATATTTTTCCTTCATGGCAACTTCATATGTTGCCAGTCTCTATGTCTTGCTGTATCTTTTTGTTCTACATCCAGTAGTCCAAAATTCTTGCCACCCAACTTACTTCAATCTTCGTTCTTAAAATCTCATACAGTGTTTCGCTATTATGTTATTTTGTATAAATACTTTCTACCCTAATCACTATCCCCTTAGGTCTACATTTCGCAATTTTTTAAAATTATTTATGAAAACTATTATACTTTTCGCTTACCAGCCTATGCATCAACTAAAATCTGTGAAGGAAGAAATTCACCTTGGTACTTATAAATCCAATCTATTAACAAGCAGAATTTGTCGTTGTTAATAGTGTTTCAATAAACCTTTTTGAGGCGTGAACTTAGATTTTAGTTCCTCTGTATATGATTTCATGAAAAAGTTTTTATAAACACACAACGTAGACGCACTGCTATAAACGCTTTCTCATTCGATGCAATGTCGCTGCAAGCAATTTTTTTCGCAGTTGCTCGCTGAATTGATTTTTTTATTAAAACAACAATCACGCTGTTTTGAATGCCATATTGCAGTACCCACTCCGCCTTTGGAAGTTTCCATCAGTGACGATTGTTACATGTTATTTTCGGATGCGGTGTACCGATTTTTGAAGATGTTGCTTCTAAGAATCTCAAAGTTATACCTTACTTCTACTCACGATTTTAGCCTGGTTTTAAGATATTTAACAGTAGCGGAATATTACTGCTTCTTTTATTATGGATGTAACATCGAAAATGTAAATACTTTTTCTTCTTTTCGACTTTGTCTAACAGTGCGCATTGGAATATAACTTGAAACTTTCTTATCTTTTATCTCCTCTCAGTATTTCTTGATTCATTCACTTCGCTGTCTCCTTTTTTTCTTTCCTATGTTTCTGTACTTTCTCCTGGAAACAAGATCTAAGCTATTTTTTTTTTTATAAACACAAAGATGTACAATATATTTCTCATTTGCATCTTGAGTCCATCAAAAGAAATGTTCTTTATCTGAAAGCGGAGATAATATTTTCTATTAGATTTTAGGTGTGGGCAAGGGTTTCCAAATAATTCTGATCTCTTGGTTGTGCTTTTTTGTGGTGTCCAGAATCCTTAGACCCAGACCCGCAGCTGAAAGCGAGGGAAAATTCTCCTTTCAATTCACTTCCTGAAGTAGTTCCGTTCCGTGGTGTTAAATACTTTCTCTGTTGTTTAACATGCAATCATTCTCTCCCAAGCATAGCAATCCAATAGGTCGAGATTGATTAGATGCTATTGTGACACGTAGCGTTCTAACATAGATTATCTGGTTCGGAGCCCTGTGGTTGAAGTGATTTTCACCATCGTGACTTAGTGTGTACCAAAAACCTGGGAATGAGGACATAGGGCATTGTTTATGGCAAGTGGGACGTTAAAACTTGTGCCCCTGCTTGTATCTTTTCGAAAATAAGGACTGAAGTGGCAACCTTACTATTTCACCATCTCCCTTCTGAAAGACCTCCTTCAAAGCAAACAATCCCGATGCCCCTAGACGAGCCGTAAGATTCGGGCCTGGTTTGTGTAGAACGTAGGTTGAAATCTCGTTTCGAACAACCAGATTTTGATTTTCCATCATTTCGCGTAATAACTCAAGGTGAATATCGAGATTGTCCCTGCAGAAGGCCATGTCCGAATTCCGCCAGTTCTTTTTCACAAATCCTTTCCCTTCCAAAATAATCTAAACGAGGCATAAAGCCCTAAACAAAAGGAAACAAATACATACTGCACTGAACAAAAGCATATCGCAGTTACCCACAAACGAACGGTAACAGTTAATAACACTTCCACACTGAAAAAAGCGGTAACAGTTAACACCGAGCGTGGTGGGTGAACGGTTAACGTTCTGGCCTCGCATTCAGGAGAACGTGGGTTCGAATCGCCGTCCGGGCATCCAGATTTGGGTTGTCCTGTTTTTCCAAAGTCATTCCAGTCGAATGCCGGGATGCTTACTTCAAAAGGCAATGGCCGAATTCCTTCCCGTTCCTTGTCGCCACTCCCATTCCGCCTCTAATAACCTCGACGTCGACAAGGCGTAAAGCTTTAAGTAAAAATAACAGGTAACAGTTCCCCAGGTGTTGGGATGTAACATTTCCATAGCAACAACCTTCCTCCAGCTACCAATATATCACGATACTGCTCCTAAACATAAACTCCTCCACTTTGTAAACCCAGTGCTGTGCGTTAGGCGGTTATAACTCCAGGTTATCAGATGCATCAAGTTAAACTGCACACGCCATTCAATTTTTACGTGAATAACCCAACCCTGAGATTATTTTATCGTGCCCACAGCTCGGTTTGAAATTCATTTCTGTGAACAAAGAATACTATATAATGAAAGGCTACTTTGGTCCCTATATCACCATATCCAAAAAGCTAAAGCCTTTTTAACGAACTAACTGTGGCCAGAGAAAATACTGTAAAATAGATATTATGAATGATATTTAATAACAATCCTATTTAGCTGAGAGACTGCGAATAAATGAATTGCGATAGTACTGAACAAAAAGTATGTACTGTGTTTAAATCAACACCTTAATTATTAGATACATTTTAAACGTTTATTTATATTCTGTCGATATAGATGTTTTCTTACACTCTATGTCCAGAGATATCACTGTTCCAGTAAACCAAGGAATAAGTACCGAATTACATCATTTTTGAGGTTGATTGTTATACAGTGATTGTTATAAAAAAAAAACTAATTTCGTGAATCAACTACGTTCAAATCAAAGGCCAGAATACTACGTTAAATCCGTTATTTTTTGCGCAATTATAAGTTATTAATATCCGAAAGAGATTTTTTCGCTGTAATCTTTGTCACTATTACACTGAACTCAGTACAATGAACTTTGCCTACGATCCGCCGTTTCGAAGCTGGCATCCCAACAACGAAAGACGAATATCGGAAAATTATCTATGTGATCTATCGATGACCTAACAATATTTTGGACCGGTGACCTTTGCGACGCCAGGTCTACGTGCTAGCCACTTCGCTGCGTGGCTATACCCTGGCTTATTTTGTGCTATTTTTAATATTCGGAGCAAGTAGACGTAAAACAAAAGGTGGAACAATCCCTCAGAAATCTTAGACACAGATTCTCCGCCTAGTGCGCAAACAGCGCTACGTTTTCGTTCCAGAGAACTTTCTCGAGATGAGGACTCGTTTTATTAATTTCTGCTGCGTAAATTACAAACTTTGTTCAGGCTCTGGTGGAGAAGAACGTTGCAGACGCGTCTGCAGATGTTTATCTTCAGTTTCATTATCGTGAGATGTACAGTTAAAATGGCACCTGGCTCTTACTGGAAATACACAACTTTCGAGGTACGGGGAATTGTGAGGTTAAACTGCGAGGTTTCATCTTGAACAACACGAACTACGAGCGCTGGGCAGGTAGAAAATGTTTATGCTCTTTTTATGCGAGAACAGCTGATTCATTTCACATCAAGTACTTTTTTAATGTGTAGAAAAAGTGATGCTACAATAACCCTAGGATCCATCTTCCCACAAAGTGCCGTACTATAAATTATGTAGATTAGTATCTCAGAAATATACGCTGCAGTGATTAATTGTGAATATATAAATTTTTCTATGCACGTGTGGTGTTTGATGTATGATAATATTTTAAATGAACTGTATTTAAAAAAAAGAAACAGTACAGTGTCTTTAATGTTATTCAGTTGATTGTAAATAAGAATATTTTGTTAGTTATAATATTCTGAATTGGATATTGGTTAATTGGAATTGTTTACTTAGTTAGTATAGTGTTTAAATACCTGAAAATATTTTCTGTTTTCATTTTAAAGTGTTTCTTCGTGATTCTAAATAGTTTTGTATAAATTTTTATTTTTGGAACGATTACTATTATTTGTCAGTGCTCCAGAAGCGTCGGGGGGGGGGGGGGGAAGGGCTGCGTTTCTGAATTTTTCTTTTTTTTTTTTAATTCTACCACACCTATTTCAGTGTAATAGTATGTCGGGCGGAAATAACTTTCCCGCAGTGCTGGTACAGCGCTATGTCGTTTGTTTATTAGCAATGTGTTTTAAATCATGGGGAGAAGTCTAATGTTTTATTCTTGTATATGTTTGCTGACTGTTTTGACGCAATAAAAGTAAAAAAGTTTATCGTTGGTGTTATAATTCGAGATGATACCTATCATTGAGAAATTGAAGAATTTTAGTAACATACTTTAGGGGTTATGTAAACCTGGACTGTTTTGACGCAATAAAAGTAAAAAAGTCCATCGTTGGTGTTATAATTCGAGATGATACCTATCAATGAGAAATTGAAGAATTTTAGTAACATACTTTAGGGCTTATGTAAACCTGCTGGAAACCAGGCAAAACGCCTGTAAACCTACGTAAGCCGGTAATTAGCTGTAATCTTCTACACCAATTATTTTCCGAGTGGTTTCATATTGCTTCTGCTACAGGACTGAGTAATTAGTTGTAATTATATCAACCAAGTTCCGAGTGGTTTAAAGTTGCTTTAACCAAAGATGTGTTTAGCAAAGGCGATAAGGTAATACCAATTGTCTATCATGTATATTATTTTTGTTCTCAAATGCCCCTTTTTCTCAACTACTTGTGAGACCCATTCATCAGTCATTGCCATGACAAAGTAAAACGAGATTATAAATAAATGTATAAATTAATGTATTAGTATAGAAGGGTTTCACAGCGTAGTAGCATGTTTAGGTATTCGGATAAATTTAAGCGTTTTTATTGTAAAATAGTTATTTGTAGTTGGCAGTACTGTACTTACTAGCCGAGGAGATGTGGGCGAGTTTATGTATAGGCAGGGCTGTAATAAATTCTGTATCTGTTTATATACGTACAAATGTGTTAAACAAATTGTGCAGATAGAAAGTACTGGTTCACTTAATTTCGTATTGATTCCATTCATGCTAGATATAAAGTGTAATTCAGAACAGTTTTTTTTATTTAAGTATAATACGGGGCGAGGTAGTTTAACCGTGTGTTACAAACACTTTGGGGCCATGTGTTGTCTTCAGCGGGCTTTCTGCCTTCAACTTGTTGATGTTAATTAGTGAGGAGGACCTCGCATACTAAAAAAGCTACAATGACGAATAAAGTATTAGTAGACATGATTGTTTACCCAATAATGGCATAGCAAACTCGTCCATGTTATACGGTAACACATTATTTATCTGGAAATTGGAGGTAAAAATGTTTCCACGGGTGGCCTGTGCACAGTTAACGTTACTGCAACGCATACGTAGGATAGCCGAAACTTACTGCGCAGAAAAGTCGCCGTAACTCCAGGGACTAACAGTAGCTGACATTACTTATCTATACTAACATTATAAATGCGAAAGCAACTGTGTTTGTCTGTCTGTTTGTTAAGTTTCCAAGGCTAAATGGCTAATCCGATCGTCATGAAATTTAACAAAGCGATGCTATTTGCAATTAGGAAGGACATAGGATACTTTTTACTGTATGGATAATACATATTGTGATGGAATTTTGAAAAACTAACTGAAAAGTGACAGACAGATGCATATAATATATAACTCTCTGTAATGCTTACTGATAGCACAGTGGATAAGGCGTTTGCTTTCTGATGTTCCGCGTGTCGTCATCAGTTCAAATCCTGGAGGGAACAAAAAATTTTAAGCTTTGTTTTTGATCGTTTTAACCACGCGGGAAACTTTCGTTGTAAGGATTCCATGTTAAAATGTAGGCCTTATAAATTCATGGGTGGAATGTGTGGCAAATCTTAGTCGGTCGCACAATGCCTTAAGCGTTTACTTTTTTACACTATACTGGTCCTTTAGGCTTTTTTTCTCTCGCAGTCAGTTTCTGTGTGATCTACACTAATAACATTATAAATGCGAAAGTAATTCTGAGTCTCTCTGTTGTGGCGACTAAATGGATATAACGATATTGACGTAATTTGACAAGGAAATACTTTGTATCTTTAGGGAGGACACATGATACTTTTTCGGTAAGATTAACAGTTTTAGTAATAAAGTTTTGATAACTTGTCGTACGGTGACACACAGACGGATGTAATGTTAAATCGGTCACTGAGGCTGTGCCTCTCTCCCAGACAAAACTTATTATTTAGTATAGATGTCGATTTGCGCTGCACTGTACAGTTGCTTTCTTTCTGGCATCAGTTTATTTTTTTCTTCTTTTTTGACATGCCTCGCAGGCGTAAACCAGATTAAAGGTGTAGCAGAACACAAGCAGCTAAATTTATTAGAACCCAAGAATCTGATGCTCATATTGAAGAAAGAAGACCAAGCTGAAACTGAAGCTGCCCTCAGTTAACCCTCTCCTCCCGTCATCTTCATGCACCTTTGTTTTTTCCTGTTTTTAAACATGTTGGAAATTGATTCTCTTCACAAGAGGTTCGGTGGTAGAATGGTAAGGTGATGGCTTCTCCATAGTATTACGCCGAATCGGTGTTGTATGGGACAAATCGTTCGTAACTTACAGCTTTCTATATCCAGTTCTAGCAACGGAATTCTAAGTTCACGCGTACGAAGGCGCTGGTAACATTTAGTTTCCTGTATAAATAATACTTTCATATCGGTCTCCGATAGTGACTAAAAACGCAAGGTGATTAGATTCTGACGTCAAATATTGTATACTAGTTCGTACCCGCGACTTCGTACGCATGGATTAAATTTTTTTTGCCAGAATTGAATATAGAAAGTTGTTGGTAACGAAGGATTGGACCCAAACAACACCGAGTCGGCATAATATGACAGGAAAGCTATCACTATATCATTCTACCGTCGAACCTGCCTCTTGAAGAGAATCAGTTTCCAACATATTTCTGTCACCATTCGATAAGGTCTCAAAATTTCGTGACTACAACAGACTCCGTCGCCATCTTCTGGTGAAGTTGATGGAGACGGAGGATGAGATCGCCGAAATATCGTGTGGAAACATCTTACTTACTCGGCTAGTCTCCCGAGAAGACTACATCCATTCTCAACGCCGAGAAAGACTTCGTTCCTATACAACACTATGGAACTTTTTTTTAGGAAGATCTTAGAGTGAAGAAAAATTTCACGGGATGTTACCACTGCCTTAAAGAACTACTACAATGCAACAACCGTAAATATACCCTAACTGGAGCGATGAAAGCAATAAGGGGACGTCCATATATTATGTAGGGTGAAACAGGGGAGGGGTCTGACGGAATCTGACCAAATATCACCAAGTGGGAGGGTGGGGGGGAGGTCGGGGGGAAACTGACGTGTGGTTTTCAAATTCTTGAAGGACAGTTGAGTTATTTAAAAAAGGTCTGAAGAAAACTACGACGTGGATCAGAAAGGGGGAGGACTTCATCTTAGTTGGGTCAGCCCAGATCCCAACAAATCTCACAAGAGGGGGGGGAGGGGGTCCGGATATCTGGAAAATTTCAGGGACGCCCCTAAAGTATTTACTTTTACTTCGTTAAAATGATGCGACGTGGCTTCCATTTTATTCCATATGTATTTAGGTAAAATGGGATGCTGCAGAATACCTTATCACCGCATTCAAGCCGTTATTTTGACGTGCATAGAAGTTATTTGTATTCGGTGTAAGTAGATGGTTTCGCTATATTCTCTGTCACTGTTGTAGAAAGCTAAAAGTAATAAACTGCCAGAACTAAGCTAGTTTTTTTAGAATAGCGTAAGTCTGCGACAAATAAGGCAGGCCATAGGGGGGGGGGGGGGGAAGACTCACTTAGTTCGATAATTCCAGAGAGCTGGTGCTGTACGTAATTTTTATCGGCTGCCGCTTTGACTTTAAACTAAATTAAAACTTTATACTTCAAATATGGAAGCATTTCGCCGGATTCCCTCACTCCGGATTCCAATTACCCACCATCACTGCTGCGTGTTGACCGGAGGTAAACCAACATTCCATTTCAACTCCGTGTGGAGGTAGATACCGTTTCTGACAGTTGGCAGCGAACAAAGCTTCAAACGCATATGATAATGCGAAGCTTCTTTTAATGTAAACAAAGATTTCTTTTACATTTAAAAAAAAAAAAAAAAAAAGCAGAGCCTGGTTACCATTGCCGAAGCTTTGATTACATCAATTGACTTCCTCCACAAAGCCCACCCTAACAGCACAAACATAGATTAAGTCGTTGCTTTCATTCCATATAACTGAGTGTCATAATCAAGGTTCGTATATTTATGACCAAAGGTGGTGTAACGGCTAACGTTCTGGCCTCGCATTCGGGAGGACGGCGGTTCGAATCCCCGTCCGGGCATCCAAACTTGGGTTTTCCATAGTTTCCCCAAATCACTCCAGGTGAATGCCGGGATGCTTCTTTCAAAAGGCCATGGCCTATTTCCTTCCTATTCCTTGCCCCCCATCCTTTCCCGTCTCTAAAGACCTAGTTGTTATAGGAGACGTTAAGCAGTTAATTTAAAAAAATTATGATCAAAACAATAGAGAATTATGCATGCAAATTCTCTCCTTTAAAACGATGAATAAGACCTAAAAATAACAAAATATGACAAAACATTTAAACTTACTATACATCAAAACAAACCAATTATAAACGATTTATTTTATCTAATAGCAACTGTCACTTTCATGTGGATATCATAATTTATTTTCTTGTACTCAATACACCATTCGGAAATTAAATTTTAAATCGTTTTGTTGGAGTCACCTTAAATGAGAGAAGAACTCTCTCATTTGTACTAAACTACTACTCTCGATATTCCTTTACGCGACTCCATGATTTCGCACTATCAAAAAATTTTTTTCGGCATGGCGGTACTCACTGATCTACTACAGATTTAACTATGACAGGAATATTTTCAAAAGTGTTGGCGACAGTGAGACACTTAAGGCCTGGTTACACAGTGCGAGCTAGCATGCGAGCTGGTCTAGTCAGTTACTGCAGTGCAGCTACTCGCACCGTGTGACCGCTTCGTACGAGTTACTGTCACGTGGGAGTCGGTCAGTAGCTCGCATGCGAGTTACTACAACATTTTTTGATTTTACTCGCCACTCGTCTTCCCCCACCACGCCACCAGCAGTAGCTCGCACGTGACTCGGACGTCAACTTGCACGGTTTTTGCGAAATGACAGTAGCTCGTAAGCCCGGGACCACGCCAGGTGCATTAGTCGTTGTTTTTGTTAAAAACAGAACAAAAATGGTGGATAGATGGACTTCCGAACAAAATATAATTTTTTTGGAGCATTACAAGGACTAAACCAACTTATGGAATTGTTTAGATCCGAATTATAAGAACAGTAATTTGCGTAAAACCTCGCTTGAACACATTTGCGTGGAATTCGGTTCACAAGACACGAATGACGTAACAAAAAGGATAAACAAAAAATTACGTTCTACGTATAACCAGGAGTTACTGAAAATTGAAAAAAGCAAAAAAGTGGACGTGGCACTGATGAGCTCTATAAACCATCCATCAACGATGCTATAGATTACATTATGAAAATAATTAATCTAAAAGAAAAACAAACAAGTAATCTGGTATTTTATTATTATAATGTATTTATATTATAATATTATCATATATTATATTATAATATTATTTTGTCAAGTAACCGCTCCCTCGGCACTAAAGTAATTTTTCTCGAATTTTCTCTGCTATTGCTTTCGATCTATTTTTGATCCGCGAGCAATGGTTGCTTTATAATTCATGAATTTCTGACCTCCACAGCCAAAAATTGATTTGAAAGTTCATGATGTCTTCATAATCTGTCATTCCTGGTGGTGTATAGGTTCTTGATGCAGTGACACGTAACCAGTTGTGTGACGTACATGCACATAAGATCTTCATCGCAGTGTGCTCTTTAACTTGAACTGGTTTTCCCAACACGCGACAACGAGATGCTAGGATTCCAAACCCATTCTCAACGATTCTTGTTGCTCTGCTCAATCTATAATTATAAATCTTTTATCTGTTAGTTGGTGTATGTTTGTAGGCTTTAGTAAGTACGGCGATCTTCATTATATAGTTCTTTAAATATTATCTGCGTTGCCTCTTTCCTTTGCATCCAATTCTTGACCCATATCGTTCTGTTTTTCTTCTTTTTTTGAACAGCACTTTCAGTATTTCACCGCATTTTTGTAACTGTTTTATTACGTATGATCAGTCGTGTATTTTGCGACAACATTGCGCGAGACCTATGAATAGCTACTGTCATGCGAGTACACAGGGGCAGTAGCTGTCTAGTTTCACGCCAGCAGCTCGCACTTGTGTGACCGGGCGAGACGAGTCGAGCTACTGTCATGCGAGTGGACAGGGGCAGTAGCTGTCCACTGCCAGGTCAGCAACTCGTACTGTGTAACCTCGCCCTTACTGACGCGGATCGACTGCTGTTGCTGCGTTGTTGAGATTAAATGACGGACGGAACATTAACGTTCAGAGTGAGACAATAGTGTATAACTTTATTTCGTTGTTGGTGAATTCTGAGCAATCAGTTTTGTTTTATCCTCCAGTATATAATAGGAGTACAGTTCTTTGAATAATTACGTTAATTTTTTTTCATCCATAATTTCTAGTAAAACTTCTACTATTAGAAATTATTAGATTTTTCTTCAGAATATGACCATAAATATTATCGTAATAAGACCAATACCATGAAGATGGCTTCAATATGCATTTACGTGCTATATAAAATACATTTAAGTAAAATGGGAAACGTTTAATCAATCTTTAAATCAGCATTAGAGCTCAAAAGAAAGGCAAGGAAAAAATATGACTTGTCATAACGATGAGACCTCTAGTCATAAAGTTTCGAATAAATGTCATCTTTATTCATGGTCAGTGGATTATTTTGGACATTTCAGCTACTATCCTCAGTCGTCCTACAAAATTTCTCTTATTTACGTTGTAATATCTGGGCACTATTGTGTTTATCGACAATAGTGCCCAGATATCAAACATTTATCTAACATTTAAATTTCAATCCAACTGAAACCCAGGAGAATCTAGTTTAAAGTCTGAAGAATCCTAAATACAATTTCTAAATTATCAGCTACATAATTTTTTACGAAACCATTGTCGCTTTTGAAATTGCGATAGAAAACGATGCACTCAGTAAAGCGCTTGAATTAATGGAAAGACCTGCATTTGAATATTTACTGAATTCTTCCGGCTGAAGTAGGAGACAGCGATAAGAGGACTTCTTTATTGTTCAGAAATAGATTAAGACTGTAGTAAAAGTAACCACGCTTTGATTAGGGTGATCTCATGTCAATTTAAATTAATGGAAAACTAAACGAATGATTAATCCATAAAGGTATATTACTTTAAGATCGTTCTTTACCTAAAAACCTTACATCCTCTTGGAAACTGAATTTTAACTTCTTATTAAATTGGAGATCAATTTTAGAAAATCCAATATGACAACAACCTTGACATGGCAGAAAAGAAATTAATTACACACATAATCGTACTTGAATGCTGGTCTTATTATATCTCAAGGCTAAGTACTTTCTACTGCGAGAAACAATTTATATTTCTAACGTGATTCACGCAAAATTACTACAAGGATACACACACACAGCCACCTTTCTCTCCCATTTCTTCAGAAGTCAGTGTTTTATTGGAGTTATTATCCTTCGATAGTTTCTCCTATTATAAAAGGTGATCAATACTTCTCTGTTGGTTTGTGTTTGTGTTGGTGTATTAATTGATTAAACTCAATAGCCTTTTGTGTCGGTCCGCTGAAATATCAAACTGGTCGATATTTTTGACCATTGGATTGTTTGTTTTTTGGGAGCAGCTGTAGAATATTTTTTCCAGCAGCCTGAATCTATCGAGGAGTGTAGGCAGTGCAGTAGCCTCGTGCATGATATCGGTCGGGAAATGACGTGGTAAATGTAGGCCTCTCTTCAAGGCCCGGTTGTGAATAACTTGCAGTATTTGTTTTTGATGGTTTGCAGCGTATGCCCGTATTAATTACAGGGAATGAGTATTACATTATTGGTCTGATTAGGGTGGTATATTTTTACTCCTGTAGTTGGAGGCTGTAGGCTATTGAGATTGATGAGAGGGTAGAGTTGTTGCAACCTCGCACTAGCTCGGCGTCGAATTCATGCAGCCTATGATACCAGAAATAAAATGAAGTATTTTTCATCTTTATGCGACTTTTGGGAGATGATAAATAAGTGCATAATCTGTCTGTTTATTACAATGAACGTGAATCAAGTCTAGTCAGATCGTGAAGTGGTTTTGGAAAATTTACAGCTCATGGTAAATGGAGTAATATGGGATATGTTCAGTTCTGATGTGACACCGAAGAGCTGTAAAAGTATCAACAGATTGGTATTTATCTATCTTTGAATGTGGCTCTTGAAACAACTGCTTACCGGATTTCTATATTAACCCTACAGTGCCATGAGTATGTTTCATTTTGGTATTGCTAAGAAATTAATGTAAAATTTTGCTTAATTACTGCTGATTCAAAGGAAAATTGTTTCTGATAGTCGAAATTTTTACCGATATACGTACCAACGGCGCGTATTACTCTGAATTCAAAACTATGTTCTCCTTTGACGTGATATGTGGTTCTGATTATACGTTAGACAGATTGTTCCTGTTTCCTGGAAGGATTACACGGGTTAGTTTCGATGGCTGCGGCAGAGGTGGATTGAGAAGCCATAAGAAGTTTTGTCACTAGGTAATTATAACCATACAAAAATATTATTATTCACTTGCAGTTGTGATAATTATCTATGAGTCCACGCGAGCGGAGGCGTAATTAGTGGTCTTATGTTAAGCCACGTCCACAGCAAAAGTAACACAGAGGAACAATCTTGTTGAAGTTGGTTGTTCCTGCCACTGGTTCCGTCATGTTTCCCAATGTTTCTCATTGTTCATGTCAACAAAAACAAAAGCTCTTTGAAGTTAACTGTTTCCAGAAGTAGCGGCGAGGCTAAACGGAAATACAGGAACATTGGTAGCCGGCCCCGTGCTGGCTTCGCGTTGCATGGGGCATCGGTTCGAGTCCAGCCTAGGACATGGGTGGTGTTAACTAAGTGTTGTGTCTGTCCTGTGCTATCCTGTCACTTGTTATCATCAATAATAACACGATAATATTTACACACTCGAGGATTAAACCAAACACAGTTGCTATGGCTATAAGGCCAAAAACCAGTTTGTTTTAAAAAAATTTAAAAAAGAACATCGGTAAATATTAACGATTTTAAAACTGTTGTTAGTTTGGTGTAGACAGCTTTTTTCTTCCTTGATAACAGAAATACGGACAGACGTGATCGGTATGGGCTTAGCCCATGCTGTATACATTGTGCCAAGACAGTATTATTATATCTATACCGAGCCTGGAGGTGTAACGGATCGCGTTCTGGCCTCGCATTCGGGAGGACGGCGGTTCGAATCCCCGTCCGGGCATCCAGATTGGGGTTTTCCATGATTTCCCAAATCACTCCAGGCAAATGTAGGGATGCTTCCTTAAAAAGGACATGGCCAAATTCCTTCCCATTCCTTGCCCCCATCATTTCCCCTCTCTAAAGACCTCGCTGTTGAGAGACGTGAAGCAGGTAAAATAAAATAAAAAAAAATATAGCTATCTGATTTTAAGCAACATTAAACCTATCTTTTGGTTAAGTCGCTCTTTGAGGAAACAACTCTAATTATTAATTTTGATTTTATTAATGTACTGTGGCTTGTGTTTTGAAACATGCTGGATTAGTTAATTTGCTGGTGGAGGGAACAGTCGAATGTAAGAACTGTAGAGGAAGACAGAGATTAGAATGTATGAAGCAGATAATTCAGGACGTGGGTTGTAAGGGATATGTAGAGATGAAGAGGTTAGCACAAAAAAGGAAGGGGTGGAGGAATGCATCAAACCAGTCGAAAGACAGACGACCAAAAAAAAAAACTACAGCTAAAGTAGGAATAACTTAATACTATATTTACAAGGAGCTTAACTAACAGGGGTACCTGTTGTTACCTCGGTTGATTATGTACCGCTACAAAAATGTTCCAGTGGGCGAGAAAATATTTGAAAGATTCGATTCAATTATATCGAAATACAGAAAGTTGGTGGGAATGATTTGATTCAAATTACAAAGATCGTTAAAAAAAAATGAAACAAAAAGAAAAGTAAAACCGCTAAGGGTACAGTGGAATGTAACCATTCTAAATCAGTGCTACTCATTCAAATAAATTAATATGTCCCAATAATAGACGTTTTGTTGAATCCATGTGGCGTTCGACTCTGTGCTGGTTTCTCTCTAAAAGCTTGGCCTCATCCCGTACGGTTTCGTTTTTCCTTCTTATTCAAAATAATAAAACTTGCAGCAGGTTATGATAAAATATTGTCGCAACACGTCATCGCATAGCAACTAAATTATAACAGTGACAAATTGATTTTATTTGGCTCAGAAAAACGACGATTGTTGCAGACAGTAAACTGTAACGGAAATAAACTGTCCTTAATTGGGTTTTCTGGTGTGGACGGACTGTTTCGGACAGTTTCGATTATTTTGTTTCTACAAACAGACCGCATCAGTTAGTAAGAAGATGTTATTCTGTGTTTCTCTGGTGTGGACGCATCTTTTGAAACAGACTGATTTTCTGGCGTTTTTCGTAAATGTTTACGAATGACGCTGCGTGGTGTATTTATAACGATTGCACATTGTCAGTCATTTAGTTCATTTCTGAGAATTGAGATCCTTTTAGAATTTTCGTTACGTTTGCTACATTATTGACTATCAACTGATTATAAATACGAAGAACAAATCGTTCATGTTTCGTAGAAGTCTTCAGCTCTATTATTAAAAAAGAATTGAACAACATCACTGGCAACAACTAATATATGTTTGTTCCAGAATCACTTCCCTACGGTTGGAGAAATTTTGATTAAATTTAGTTGTGGTAACTTAATACCAATCGATTTCAGGTAGTTTGGGGATGAGTCATTCAAATACGCACAGCAAATGGACCAATGGATTCAACCTATCAAATTATTCCGAGATAAATCTTATCTAATCAAACCTCCAGGGCCAAATCCCTATGTCGTTTATATAACACTAACTAAAGAGTAGGTCTCTTGTTAGTATCAATCTATTAAACTGATTATCTCGGAGAGAGATAAACATTGGTTAATTTTGCATTTATATATTTTTCGTAGGAATTTTTAGAGTTTTGATGAATGGACATGATTTAAAAGAATTGTAATTTGATTAAAAATCAGTACAGTCTCTGAAATACTAATTACAGGCAATAATTAAAAATGTTCTGCAAGCTAAAAATGGTTTTGAATGTGATTTTCAATGTTTAGAATTATATTATTTTGTCTGTTTGTTGTTTAAATGCCTGTAAACAGTTTCAATTTTCGTTATAAACGATTCTAAGCAGTTTTATATCAGTTATAACTGCTTTCGTAAGATTTATATGGTTGGAGAGATTCTCAGTATTTAAGCTCACAAAACCTAGGGAGGACGAGTTAGCTTCGAACGGTGTTAACACGAGGCCACATTATTTGAACTATTAATTTGCTTTTAATCTTTGGAAGTGGTCTGAGGCTTCGTTCTCGTATCTTTTTGCTAAGTGTTTCGACGGGATAAAAGTCACATCAAAAAGATAATAGGCAGTGTTGCCCCCATACTTTGGTGTAAGTTAAAATCACCTGGTGATATGAGAATTAACGAGTAAATCTTCTCAAATCAATATAAAAGCCTTAGGTTTCAAGTCGTTTAAAAGCTACCCCTGTGGAGCGTCAGAAGTGACAGCCTGAAAGCAGTGGTCTGGAATTTTATTTATTCGCAGTTGCTTAAAAAAAAAAAAGTTATTAAATAACGCTAAAATCTTTGATTTTTTTGTAATGTTGTAAACATTTCTACTACACCTTGATCCATTTCATAATCCTATTCATTATTAACAAATAGATTTAAACAAAATACATATATGTATTAATTACTAATTTCTAATTTTAACTTAAAGGGAACAAATATTGAACCACTACAATAACATAAACAGGTAACCTAGATTCTTGGCGTCCTATAATAGCCACATCTATGCCCAGCGAATATAGCGGAAATACCAACACTGGCCGAACAAAAGTAATCAAACAGGGCAATCCAGTTTGATTCCTGTGTATTTATGTTATATTACAATGATACAAGTATGGAAAGAGCAATGCTAGGGTTTACAAGAAGAGACAGGAAAAGGGCCGTGCACATTCGTTCAATAACTAAAGTAACAGACGTCTTAAAAAGAGTCATGACCCAAAAATGGCAGTGGGCCGGTCATGTTGCTCGCAAAAGAGATGAAAGATGGACTACGGTAGTGCTGGATTGGATACCGAGAAACCTGAAAAGAGCAAGAGGAAGACCCCCGGATTGCTGGGATAAGGATATACGTCGAGTTACAGGCGTGAACTGGAAGAGGGTGGCTCAAGATCGATCGGCCTGGAAAGAACTACGACAAAACTATGTAGAATTAAATTATAATATATAGCTCATTAGACTTAAAGAGGTTACATCCTGAAAAAAGGATCGATATAGCTGCAATAATAATAATAACAATAACAATGATACACTAAACATAGACTGTAGTGACATTTACTAGACGAGCATACATACATATAGAATTGGTTAAATTTGATTTAAAAGGCTAGGAGTTGTAAAATATTTACACTTTAAAATTAGAAGAGAGATCAATTAACATATAATAAAGATTTCAAGAACAAGCCTGATATTTAGCTTGATGCGCCATTTTCTCAGCCAGTAATATTGATTTTCAGTTGATTGATCAATTTTTTATTGATGCAACGTTGATGTCAGAGTGTAAGGCCTCGTATCCACTTGAGAACGCTCAGGCGAATGAGCCGCTCAGTGAAGCGAGCGGCTCAAGTGTGGACGCCTGAGCACGCTCGCAACGAACGACAGCGAGCGCACTCGGGGCGAGCCGATCGGTTGTCGGTATTTTGGAATGCTCAAAGGCGAGTCAGTGTTTGTTCGGCGCTCAGTGTGGACGGTATTTGGCGGTTTCTACAATGAGCGCGAGCACGTGGGACAATGAAACTTGCTTAACTCTAAATGATGCGTATGAATCAAAGAGGGTGTTATGGGACAGCTCCAGTATTATAATCGAACTAAAAAATAAGGTGCATGGAGTGAAATCAGCGAGATATGAAACTTTGGTATTGATGATGTAAAGAAAAAAATAACAAGTCAGCTAGGGTCATTCAGGCGAGAACGATCAAAACAGAAGAGAACTTCTATAACGGGAAGTGGTAAGTCTTTTTTAATAATATTTCTCACACCGGAACGGATTTTGATTGAATTTGGTGTTACGAAATTCAGATCCTAAGTGCCTAAAATCATATTGATTTTGTGCCAGGCAATATAATTGTTTTACCAATTTTTATTAAAAACTTGAAATCAATGCCATAGTTAAAAAAAACAACATAAAAATAACCTTTAAATCTATATTTGTAAACACAAATTAAAAATAGGTACCAGCCTTCATATAATTTTGGAGTGACTCAATAAAGCCATCACAGACTGCTCGTACTAAACGAATGATGCTTTGTTTATATACTTTGAACATATACTGCAGACTTGTGTAGGGACTTCCTAATGCTAGGAATCTTAAAGTTATTATAAATTTTATGTTCTGGTGGGATCGCCTCACGCATAGGCGTATCGTGCATTTTAATATTATGTCAAACTAATGACAGCAAATGTTCAAAATCGATCTCGTTAAGTTTTGAAAAAGCTCATTCTTCTAAAGTCAATTCGCGAATTAAATTATTAAGATAATTTATTCGCTGACGATGACTTTCTCTAATCCATCAACTTGGTAATTTTCTTCTCTGTTTTGACATCGTATGGATAATAATAAAGGCCGCAGCTACGCGTGACGACACGTCAATAGCCGAGCGTTTTCTGAGCACTGAAACCAGGCTCATTGGACCAAAATTTCCTTTTCCTTGAGCACACTCGAACGAGCGCGCTCAAATGAATGAGCGGCTCATTCGCCTGAGCGTTCTCAAGTGGATACGAGGCTTAAGGTAAAAACCACAGTATTCTCAGCGTACATAGCGATCCTAATAATATTAAAAATGAAAAAGTTTGGATGGATGGATGTTCGGATGGTAGGACGTTTTTGCCTCAATCATGCCTTCATTACTTAACAGTTTGATATTAAATTTTGCACGGGCTTAGTACATTGTCTGGATAGTGACAAGGATAGTTTTCTTCTTTGGAAACTGTCATTACCAATTCGCATTTCGCCAACACCAAAGAGCTTCCTATTTCGTAGATAGTACTGCCACGTTCACTCTTACGTAAATCGCAAACCAAACACTGCTCTTTTGGTCATCAAAACTGTAAAAATGGATGCACATGATAAACTAATATTTCCGGAGCAGGAAATATAAATCAGTAGCTAACCCTAAAAATTTTAAAAGCCGTATGTACTTTATTTTCTGATAATTTGCACGTGAACATACTGTAGGGAGATTGTGAGGCTGAAAATAAAAGATTATATTTACGTAGCCCGAACATTACTAAACAAAAAGAAATAACTATAATCGTATTGCCATCTATTGATAGATTACAGTACCTACTAAATACGTGGATAACACAAAAATTTAAATCTACCGAGCGTGGTGGGTGAGCAGTTAACGCTCTGGACTCGCACTTGGGAGGACGCTAGTTCGAATCCCCATCTGGGCATCCAGATTTGGGTTTTCCATGGTTTCTCCAAATCATTCCTGGCGAATGCCGGGATGCTTCCTTCAAAAGGGCATGGCTGAATTCCTTCCTGTTTCTTGTCCTCAGTCCCATTCCACCTCTAATCACTTCGACGTCGACGAGGGGTAAAGCTATAAGTAAATAAATAAATAAATCTTAAAGCAGAAATTGGTTGTGTTTTGAATTAAACTGTAGTCAAGTTATTACTTTATTTTCGTGATTCGTTGAAACATCGAAGTTTCACTCCATAGCGAAATCATTTGTGCTAGATTTCAAAGAGCTGTATAAGCAAAGGCTGTGGTTAGATTCAAATTGCTATTAATATTCCATGCAGTATAGTGGCTTTTGAGCGAAGAAGGTGACTGCCATATCGAATTCTGACTATAATGACCTCAGAATCGGCTCTTCATTACTTAACAGATTGATATTAAATTTTTCACGGGCTTAGTATATTGTCTGGATAGTGACAAGGATAGTTTTCTTCTTTGGAAACTGTCATTACCAATTCGCAATCGGCTTGAGACGTATATTGCTGCAGAATCGTATCTTTTGGCGTACATTACACCTTCGTTACCTTAAGCCTAGAAAGCAGTTAACCATATTTTCGCAAAGGAGAAACTTTTATGCTGGCCATGCTTTAAAGTGGTTTAAAGTTTAAACAGTAACCAAAACTCGGGAACTGCACCACTTTCGGTACCTGCCAGAAACTGGTACTAACCTGTTGAAATTTACATCAGTAGCTTCGTCAACATGTCCTCTTCACGTTTTGCGATCATACATTCCGAAAAAGTTGCCAGGAATTTAATTAAAAATGCCGAAATATGACATGACGAACAGCCGTTACATGCCGCCAACGTTGAAAAAAATCAGTGACAATCTCTTAAAATGTTGATTTAATCCTTTGTTGTAATGTTTTCATGCCTTTTCAACTCTACTCCTTTGTAAAAAGTCGCACAAAACTGACAAACACGCAATATTTATCCTAGTTGTTATACGGTGATGACCGCCATCTTACATAGCAACGAGCAACCAGAGATAATCGATTGCTTCCATTGTAAACAAACCCGACTTCGCCACATAGCCAAAATTTTGTAATTTTTTATCACTTGGTCCAGGCCGTATTTCAACCTAACCACGATTTCTATGACAAAACTAAACTGTTTAGGTTGAAATGATCCCTGTACCGATAATTTGTATGTTATTTTAGCAGTGCTGAAAGCATTTAGCAGTTGCTCAGCCTTTCATATTTTGGCATTTTTAATTAAATTCCTGGCGACTTTTCCGGAATGTATGATCGCAAAACGTGAAGAGGACATGTTGACGAAGCTACTGATGTAAATTTCAACAGGTTAGTACCAGTTTCTGGCAGGTTCCGAAAGTGGTGCAGTTCCCCAAAACTCTTATACTATAACACACTTTCAAGAGGACGAAGTAGCCGGTAATTGCTAGTATATATATAGATTAAACAAAAGTGGTCCTAAGATCCAGCCTTGAGGAACTCCAACTCTTATTATTTTTTCAGCAGATATTACATTTTCTGTACGTATTGAGAAGGATCGGGTTTTACTGGTCCAGCGAAGTAATCGGGGAGCATGGCGTCACAACGTTACAGATATCATGGCCGTTCAAACATAGCCGTTTATGAGTACTGATTGTTTTTTATTTTTCTCTCTTACGCAAGGCTGTGATAATAAAAAGACAGGACTCACTACGGTATATAAGTTCTGTTCCAGCGTGCAGTAGACCTTAACTTTAACGGAAGGTTGAACTGAGTGCGCTGTTGAAAGTGCACAAACTTTGCTTTGTATTTCTTAACATTATATCCGAGGAATTTGCCCTCTTTTCGGTGCCGTCAAACTAGCTTTGTTCCGCGCGCGCACACGACTGCTCTGACTAACTGGTTTAATGAACTCCTCCTCTCCTCGGCTGTGCTTTTTACTGCCAGTTCGTAATCTGGCTGGTAATTAATCTTAAACTCATACAGAGTTTAACCACCTGAAACTTTATCTCTCCGAGCTGCAGTCTCTTTCTGTACAGCCCACTGCGGTTACCAGCGCCGATTCCACCCCCGGCCAGAGGCCATTGTTCTTCATTACCTGTGCAAATGTAGCACCATACCTATTTCTTTCCACACTAATCTCATATTTTCTTTTACAGCAATTAAGTTTTAACAAAAAATTATGACGCACTCTAAACCTGTAAAAACAATGTTTGTAATTATTATAATGTTGTTGAGTAACTAAACGGGTAACCACAAGGATTTGACCTCGCGTTCTCCTAAATGCTAGGCCAGAGCTTTACCGCAGTTTCGGTTAATAATAATTATTGTAACAATAATGGATAAAACCGCTATGGAATGCAGGCTCTGGAGGCAATCTCCCTACACTCCCGTCTATCGCCTTTGCTTTTCCCACCTGCCTTTGCCCTCTACTAATTTGAACTTATAATGCATTCACTGTTTTTAGTAAATTATTCATCATTTACCTTGACAATTTATTCCAATCTGTTACACCCTTTCCTACGGAAGATAATTTTCCACAACTTTATGCCTGAAATCAAGTGGAGTTGTGGTCATGGTCATCTTTACCCTTCCACACACCTCCCTTAACTTATCCCACCAATATCTTTCTATGCCTCATCACCAATATAGGCCTTGTAAACTCCCAAGACACTTTTCACCCTCCTTCCATCTTCCAATGAATCCCATTCAGCTCCTTTATCATATTAGTTACCGATTGTATTTTGCAGTAATTTGTAAAGAAAAATCTAGCAGCCCTTCTCTGTACCACATCGAACTCCTGTATTTGATACCCAATCTGTGCATCCCATAATACACCACCATATTCCACCAGTGGTCTGACCAAAATTTTGAACACCAGTTCCCTTACGTTTCTAGTACATCCACTCATTACGCTTTCCAACAGTTGAAAGATTTGGAACCCTTTCCCTACTACCGAGCGTGGTTGTGTAACGGTTAGCGTTCTGGCCTCACATTCCTGAGGACGGCGGTTCGAATCACCGTCCGGGCATCCAGGTTTTCTATGGTTTACCCAAATCACTCCAGGCGAATGCCGGGATGGTTCCTTGAAAAGGCCATGGCCGAATTCGTTCTTTTACCTTGCCCCCCATTCTTTCCCGTCTCTAAAGGACCTCGTTGTTAGAGAGACGTTAAGCAGATAAAAAAAAAACATTCCCTACTACCTGTCCAATGTTCCTGCCCAGTAAATTTAGTTATCTAATTTTATGCCAAGGTATTTACATTTCGAGACTTCATTAAGCAGCTCCTTATCCACTTTATAATCATAGTCATGTCAGAAATCGGTGTACACCTCTTTTTAACCGACTTCAAAAAAGGAGGAGGTTCTCAATTCGTCTGAATTTTTTTTTTGGATGTATGTTCAGCGATATCTTCGCCAATTTTGAACCGATTTAAATGAAAGTTTTATAGTGGATAGAGTATGCCTCCAAAGTGGTCCAATATGAATTTAATTGAGAAACCACCCCTTCTACCCCTTTACACCCCTTAACTTTTATACAAATCCACACTTTTTATCCGATTTCAATGGAACTTTGGACATGTATAGTTAAAAATAAAGAGAAAAATGCTGTCCAAATTTAGTTTGAAAAAACTGAACCCCTGTCACCCTATCCACCCCTTAATTTTTGCCAATGTTCTTTATACAAATCTAAAGTTGACACCATTTAACTGATCTCCATTAAAGTTGGCATATACATGTAATTTTTCATGGAAAAGGTTTATGACCCAAAAAAAATAAAAAAACACCCCTCTCTCCCTTTACACTCCTTAATTTTTATACAAACCCACATTTTTTATCCGATTTCAATGGAACTTTGGACATGTATAGTTAAAAATAAAGAGAAAAATGCTGTCCAAATTTGGTTTGAAAAAACTGAACCCCTCTCACCCTATCCACCCCTTAATTTTTGCCAATGTTATTTATATAAAACTGTAGTCGACATCATTTAACTGATCTCCATTAAAGTTGTCATATACATGTAATATTTCATGGACTAGGTTTCTGACCAAAAAATAAAAAAAGCCACCCCATCTCCCCCTTTACACCCCTTAATTATAAGAAGCCTATATTTCATATCTGATTTTGATTGAACTTTGCCAATGTATACTTTCAAACAAACAGAAAAATCTTGTCAACATTTGGTCTGCCAAGGCTCAACCCCTCTCCCTCCTACCAATCCCTTAATTTTTGACAATTTTTTTTATATAAAAAGCTACAGTCGCCAGCGTTTGACCTATTACCATGAAAGTTGGCGCTTATATGTATTTTTTCACGAGGAAGGTTTCTGACCAAAAAGTCAAGAAAACACCCCCACTCCCCATTAAACCGTATAATTTCTATTCAAACCCACAGTTTTTATCCAGTTAGATAGAACTTAGCAAACTTTTACTGTAAAACAAAGAGAAAAATAATGTCAGCTTTTGGTTTGCAAAAACTGAACCCTTTTCCCCGTTTCCGCCCCTTCACTTTTGTCAATTTTCTTTTTGAAAAGCTACAGTTGACACCATCTGACCGATCCGTATGAAAGTTAGCACAGATATGTATTTTTTTTATGGAAAAGATTTCTGACCAAAAAATAAAAAAACTACCCTAGCTCCCCTTTTACATCCCTGCATGTTTGTACAAACACACATTTTAATCCGATTTCGGTGGAACTTCGCATGTGTATACTTCAAAGCAAATAGAAAAAAAAAAAACATACTACTCACATTACTTTGACAAAAACACAAACCCTATTCCCCTTTCTACCCCTTTAATTACTGTCAATGTTCGTTATATAAAGTTACCGTTTCTATTTGATTTTGAAGGCAGTGTGCACATGTATATTTCAAAACAAACAGAAAAATACTGTCTGCATTTGGTTTAGAGAAGCCAAACCTCTCTCCCCCTTTCCGCCCCTTTAATCTACACAAAGCACAGTTCCTATCTGATTCTGAAGAAAATTTGCACACATATACTTTAAAAAATACATAACAATTGTGTTTAAATTAGGTTGCAGAAGCCCAACCCCTCTTCCCTTCTACCCCCACCCCTCCTAATTTTCAATGATCTTTATAAATACCTAACGTTTTCATCAGATTTCGATGGAACACTGCAAATGTATACTTAAGAGCAAAGAGAAACATTCTGTTTACAAAACCCAACCGCTCACTCCCTTACCCCATTTTATTTTTGTAAATGTTCTTTACACAAAGCTACAGTTTTTATCTGGTTTCGATGGAACTTTGCACATGCATACTTTAAAACAAACAAAAAAATACTGTCCACACTACCTTAACAAAAACCAAACTACTCTTCACCTCCACACCCTTAATTTTTTTTTATACAAATCTAAAATTTTTATATGATATCAATAGAAATTTACAAACGTATACTTTAAATCAATCAGGAAAGACAGTCTACATTTGGTATAGAATAGAACAATCCCTCTTTTCCTTTACCCCCATCGTTTATAATTTACAAAATCCACAGTTTTAAGTACTGTCAAAATCAATTAATCTAAAATGTATGTGTCCTAAAGTTTCAACATGTACTTCAGATTCAATTTGGACCCCGATCTTTTACGTTGTGAAAACCAATTAAATATCTATATTTTCTGTGTGATGCCGGAACGAACAGATATATTCCAGAGACTGATTTGTGTATGTGGTATGTATTAATGCCCAGATGTTACATGTTTCGATTGTCGAGCAGCAGCTTAAACAGATGTTATGATTAGATCGAAACACAGCTTGGATCAAAATGTAAACTGACATTCCTTAACACAGCAACCAATTCACCCCATTCTGAAAGTTGTTGTAACGACAGATTTTTTTAAAAAAAAGCATTCGCTTTAACCACTGAGCTACCAGGAAGTTCGCAAAATGAGAACTTCTGAGGCATATTTAAATACAAATTAAGTATAATACCACTAAAAATTTAAAAATAAAATAATTGTTTAAAAAACATAAAAACCGGCTTCAATAAAAGGGCACTACAAATTTTAAAAATATCTTTATACCTTGCTTAGAGGAAAGTAAATTTAAATGGACAATATTTTATATAACTGTTATTGAAGTTTTTACATTAATTAGTTATTTTTGGAGTCGGTGCCAGCCAAAGCAAGAGAAACAAAAAGATAAAAACAATAATACATAAAAATCATGTTACTACTTATCTACAATTAATTCTAGAAACATTTTTCAACAAAAGTGAAACATATAGATGATACACCGATATTATACTAATTATAAAGTGTTTACTGCCAACTGACACTCTAGCGCCAGAGATATACCTGGATAACCAACGAGGCCGAGCCACAGATAACATACCGTTAATTTGTTTCCCTAAGCTGTCTCCCGCAATAAAACTATCTTCCTCACGACATGCTGTAAAATATTTTGAATTTTTGTTTGTACTCTCGGTTCGCCACGAACACCAAATATAGTTCAGTAATTCGATCTGCGCGATCTGAGAGCTGGCACCGACTCCAAAAATAACTAATTAATGTAAAAATTTCAATAACAGTTATATAAAATATTGTCCATTTAAATTTACTTTCCTCTAAGCAAGGTATAAAGATATTTTTAAAATTTTTAGTGCCCTTTTTTGAAGGCGGTTTTTATAGTTTTTTAAACAATTATTTTAATAAAATAAAAACACAAAATTACAACTGTAAGTCATGTGATACGAAACACCAATCAGAGCCCATGACGTCATACGATATATATCTCCTTGCGCCTGTTTAGCTTCCGTGTATACCCGTCTGTTGACAAACTGTGCATCGTATATTTAAGGTTTTTAAGGTTTCATTGCTGGTTATAAATCTATTAAACTACTTATATTTGAAGTGTAAGTTGGATTTACCAAGGGGAAAAAGCTCTAATTTTTCCAAAATTGATGTGATTATATGATTCCTCAGACTTCCACGGCCATCTTTATTCATGTTTAATTGACTTTCGGGTTTTGCCGCGTTGTTTATTTTCATGGAGGATAGCAGCCGAAAGCTTAGGTAATGAAAATAAACAACGCGGCAAAACCCGAAAGTCAATTAAACATGATGTGATTATGTTAGGAATTAGTTTTGCATTCAACAGCAGAGTGTTCTGCAGAATTCCGGAATGTCAAAACGTGTAAGTAAGTGGATCTATTCTCTTAGTCATATTATCATATTACGACAAACGTTAGAATATAAGGTATTTTAGAATGGTGTGTGTTATTGACGCATTTTACTTAATACAAATATGTAATTTGTGATTTTAGTCATTGGGTCTATATTTCGAATATTTCATTTTAAATTTTTTAATTAAAAAAAAAGATTGTTGCTGGGCTTAAGCTTGTGTAGTTGCTAAGCGTTAATCTAATTACTACTTAAAATTGTACTTTAAATTACTGGCACGGCGGAAAAAGATTAAAAGTCTGTTTATATTCGTTGTATTTCCAACAGTAACGTTACAAACGTAAAAGAACAAAGTTTTTCCTTTCTGTATTAGCGGTTTTACACGTTGATCAATCACTAAAAATTTAGTTTGTTAATATTTTCAAAAAAAAAAATAAAATATATATTCGCAAATATTGTCTTATTCAGGTTGAACTATTTTTCGGGATCGTTGAAAGTATGAAAACGTACAATAAACGTATTGCAGATTTCGTCCGCTGTATATACAAACGGTACAAACACTTGAAAGCAGGTTTGCAACATTGTAAAGGGATTTCAAAAACAACAGAGTTACTTATGAGCAAAACGTTAGTATAATTTAATATCAAATTCGCGACATAGTTTGTTGGAATACAACGTAGTTTTAAGCGTATTTGTAGCACTGGCCATATATAATACTCCAAGTAATTTTCCATATCGTTTGGCAACTGTAATAAAAAAAAATGTTTACAACCAACGGCGTTTTAACTTCCGAAAATATAATTTACTTATCGATAAAATTTTAAGTTTTACATATAACAAAATATTAAGTTGCGTAGCTTGTTAAACATAATAAAATATTAGGTACAAACTTACGTCAAAGTAGTATTCACAAAAATATATTGAAGACTTTGTAAGCAAATATGCTGGATCGCACTGTGCAAGCTTTAACCACTTTTTCGGCATACTTTCCTTGTGTGGTAATAAACAAACCATCTGTCTGGTGTTTTAAATGTCGTGTTTATACACTGAAGCACTACACACCACTTGCAAACTGTGGAAGTCATTTTATCCATGAAATAAGCAAGCCGCCATTTGTTTACACCGGCACGAGCAGGGATGTGACGTCACAAGAGACGACATGACAGTTTCCAGCGTTTTGGCGCCAGTATTGAAATCAACATACAAGAATGCAAAATTTTGCCTCTTCCCTTTTGTGTTTTCAGGAAATATATACATATATATTTGGGTTATAATAGACGCACAACTACAATGTTGACTACTTTCTCAAAAATAGTGAAGTACCCCATTAAGAATGGGATATATAAAGTACATCTGCTGTCCTGTCCAAAAATCGGGAAGAATGTATCCCAGTTTGACCTTCGATCAGCTACTGGCAAAGCCATCCCTTTGGCGGAAAAACTAACTCACAGTTGATGCTGTCGTTAACACGAGAAGGAAAAGAAGACTGTCGATGGAAACAGGCAGGGAAGTTGAAGAAGAGCCTTAGTGAATATATGACTAAGATTGGGGGCTGAATTCCCGGATCCCAACTTCCGCTATCCGCGAAACAGCGATTACCATTCGTTATGAGACTATGCATCGCCAATGTGAATGGAGGCCCTTCTCCTGCATCCACTTTCTTTCGCGCTGTCCGTACGAACCTTTGTTAGAAAATATGATTTTCTGTTGCTGTTCCCAACTCGGGTGGTCCGATTACGAAATGTTGCTGCACCACGTTCCCGTAATTGCTGCACCGAAAATGTCGTTAGAAAGGGAGTCGTTGGAACTCTCCTCTGGACTTTTTCTCGTCACGCTGACCAATGGTCAGTCCTGGCTTCCCCATGATTTAACAACTAGCCCAAAAACTATCACGTACACTCTTTGGAAAAAAAATTGACTGTGGGCGCCTGAGACTAAGTCAATTATTTTGCACTATGTGGCATTACTGGAGAGTTTGTTACAAGCATTGACTTAAGGAAAAGAATAACAGATGGCGCTGAGTTCAATACCCGCAATGATGCCACATTGTGCGAAATAAGGGACTTAGTCTCAGGCGCCCCAAGTCAATTTTTTTTTTTTTTCCAAAGAGTGTACATTCCAGAATCCACTTAACTGATTTGGGCACCCACAAAATATGGAAATTCGTGGTAAATTCCCTGCTTATGAGTACGTTAAGCTTGCTGCATACCTTTCACTTCAATAGTTTCCCAATGTGTAAACAGAGATGTTACCTTCAAAGGTCAATGGTCGAATTCCTTCGTGTTCCACCGAGCGTGGTGGGTGAGTGGTTAATGCTCTGGCCTCGCATTCGGGAGGACGCCGGTTCGAATCTTCATCCGGGAATCCAGATTTTGGTTTTCCATGGTTTGCCCAAATCTCTCCAGGCGAATGCGGCGATGCTTTCTTCAAATGGCCATGTCGGAATTCCTTCCCGTTCCTTCTCTCCAATCCCACCCCGCCTCAAATGAACTCGACGTCTACTAGGCGTAAAGCCATAAGAAGAAAAAAATCCTTCGCTTTCCTCTTAGTTCTCATCCTTTTCGGACTCTATTGATCTCAATATCGACAACCTGTAAAGCACGAATTGAAAATATACCATATAGATATTCCAAAACATGAGAAACTAATGTTTCTGTGTTCTAAAATAGATCAAACTAATATCAGTTTCACGCGTCTGTCCAGTATGTCACCTTCAATTTAACAGGTCGCACACCATACGCAATAAAGGTAAACATCAATAATTAATAATCAGATATTTTGTACGGATGAACTGCAGGTCCAGTACCAGACGCTTGTAGCGGCTATTACAGCCAGTTGTGGGAGCGTAGTAAATAGGCCGCTGTTTTCGCGTCCGGCTTCAGATATGTCTGATATCAGGAATTCTTATTTGCTCGTAATATAACTAACCAAAGTCGATCCCAATTACGTAAAGCAATTTGCCAACTAACTCAGGCAGAACGCAATCAGATTATTATAATCGTCGCTACAGCTGGTAAGCCAGCGTTAATTGTTCTCTCGCAGCTGTTATATTACATTCAAACTATAAATATTTATCGCAGATTATCGCAGATCACAATGTTTATTCTTGGATTTGGATGCGCAAATATTTGACTCATGTACCTGTATATTATTTACGTTTAAGGTACTATTATTTCGATGATCCATTAGTTCACACTCCACTTAATTTTAATTAGGGAGCGTGCATAAACCACGTAGCTCCATTGGCCGCCTGTGAAGTGTGAACCCCCCCTACCCCCACGTAGCACGTAGGTTTTTTCCCTTTTGATTCCAGAAGGCATTTTGTACTGTTTTCTCTTGTAAGACTATTGTAAATTAAATACGGAGATAATTAACTGAGGGAAATTTCACATGCTGCTGTGAGTTCTATTCCTCATTTTTACTGTGAAAAAATGTTATGAAAGGAAAGCTACGTGGCCTGGCTCGGAACACCTCCTCCCCCCACGTAGCTCAGCGTAGCTTTCCAGCCAACCCCTCCCCCCTGGACCGAGCCACGTAGTTTGTGCACGGTTCCTTTTTACTGAGACGTATTTCAACGCTCACCATTCCGGTTACAGTTCACTATCTTTCTTCTTACTATCTTAATAAACCTTCATGTTATACCTGAAATTCTTTTATGATTTCTTACTTTAAATGAAATCAACAACATTGTGAAATTTTTCTACAACCCTTCATACATTACTCCACTCTATATATATAACTTTTTTCAGACTATGAAAAATAAACATATCACAACCTCAATATCAATAATGTCCCCTTGAGCCTCAGCCGTACGTATTCTTTATAATTCAGTATCCTTTTATATTCCGGTATCTCTCAATCGGTTCCATGTCCTATCGTACATTTCTCCTCACTCAATTGTATTCATTCAATCATTCTTCATTCTTCCTATTTACTATGTAATATTAATGACCAGCCGTCACATTTTCTCCTTACTATCAGATATTCTACAAAAACGTGTTATTAATATTTTATACCACCACTTTATACTTACTATACATAAAAATAAACATTTTTCAATCTTATTTTTTAACATTTTACAACGTAACGAGACGTATGACCATTATTATTGGATGGAGGACTTAACTGAGTAAAGCTCCGCAAAGCCTGTAACCATCACATACCTGATACGTCTGTTCTCTTTGTTTCGGCAGGTAACGTGGCCAATAATTCTGATCTACAATTTCATGTAATTTTCCATGGTGACGTCACACATTTTCAACTTTAAATTTTGAACTAGATTAAAACAGTGTATCGAACGTCACACCGAGCGTGGTGGTGTAACGGATAGCGTTCTGGCCTCGCATTCGGGAGGACGGCGGTTCGAATCCCCGTTCAGGCATCCAGAATTGGGTTTTTCATGGTTTCCCAAATCACTCTAGGCGAGTGCCGGGATGCTTCCTTCAAAAGGCCATGGGCGAATTCCTTCCTATTCCTTGGCCCCATCCTTTCCCGTCTCTAAAGACCTCACTGTTGAGAGACGTAAAGCAGTTAAAAACAAAAATCGAACGTCACATTACGAAGGTTGTGACCGGCTGCCTCTTTATCACGCTACGAAACACGATGTGGATCCATTCTCACCCCCTACCTCCTTTTAACATATGACTGAACTAATAGTTTTTTTTTTAACTGCTTAACATCTCTTAACAGCGAGGTCTTTAGAGACGGAAAAGAATGGAGGGCAAGGAATGGGAAGGAATTCGACCATGGCCTTTTGAAGGAAGCATCCCGGCATTTGCCTGGAGTGATTTGGAAAATCATGAAAAACCCAAATCTGGATGCCCGGACGCGGATTCGAACCACCGTCCTCCCGAATGGCCCCCAATTAATACCTGTCAATAGAACTGAAACTACTATAGCGCGATCAGTTTAAGCCCAGCATCCTTAACGAATTTATTTTCCGCCAGTGTCGCTCATCGCGCTTAGGCGCCGCACAGTGCATCAGGAAAGTACACGAACCCGGGACCCCGCATACCGTCCGTCCTGATTAGGATTTTAAGAGATATTCCGCAGACGAATTTGAGAATGGTTCCCAACTTCCGCCTCATAAACTACACATTTCACATACAAAAAATTCAATTATCGCACACAGAACACAGTTAAACACTTCGCAAACAGTGGCAACACATCACTTCCCCAATTATTACGTAGTACCACCTGGCAGTAGATATAACATACTTGTCGTCCTCAAGGGCATGTGGCAGCAAAACCACAGCTCCTAGTTTGACCACGTCAACGATGAGTAAAATTCATCGAAGGCATCCTACCATTGATGATGGGCGTGGCAAGGCTTAGAGTGATCGTAGACGCCCGACACCCTCTACATGGATATACACCAGCGCCATCGAGACTAAAGTTTCGATCAAGCTTCTTGGGACTTCAAAGCCACTAAATGCAGCACCAACCAATGAAAGAATATTGGCTTGGGAGAAGAAAGTGCAATATGATATCGAATGGATCAAGCCCAAAGAGGGTCTACAACCAGGTTTGAACTACAATGGCTCATATTGAAAGTCATTAGAGGCGGGAAGGGACTGGGGGCAAGAAACGGGAAGTAAATCGGCTATGGCCTTTTTGAAGGAAGCATCCCGGCATTCGCCTGGAGTGATTTGCGGAAACCATTGAAATTAGGCTTCGAGCAGGAGTTGGCCATTCCAAAGATACTCTTGCCTAATGGGGATACCTGGCAGAACAGCCAGATACATATTCGTGCGGGAGGACAGAAACTACAGCTGTTCTAATCGGAATTAACGTATCCCAATTTGACCTTCAGTCAGCTACTGACAAAGCCATCGCATTGGCGGAAAATCTACCTCACATTTGATGCTGTCATCGAAACGAGAAGAAAAAGAAGAAGACTGACGATGGGAACAGGCAGGAAAGTTGAAGAAGATCCTTAGTGAATATATCGACTAAGATTGGGGGCTGACTTCCCGGATCCCTACTTCCCCTATCCGCGAAACAGCGATTACCATTCGTTATGAGACTATGCATCGCCAATGTGAATGGAGGCCCTTCTCCTGCATCCAATCACTTTCGCGTTTTCTTTTGCTGTCCCCAACTCGGGAGGTCCGGTTAAGAAATGTTGCTGCACCACGTTCCTGTAACTGCTGCACCGAAAATGTCGTTAGAAAGGGAGTTGTTGGAACTCTCCTCTGGACTTTTTCTCGTCACGCTGACCAATGGTCAGTCCTGGCTTCCCCATGATTTAACAACTAGCCCAAAAACTATCACGTACACTCTTTGGAAAAAAAATTGACTGTGGGCGCCTGAGACTAAGTCAATTATTTTGCACTATGTGGCATTACTGGAGAGTTTGTTACAAGCATTGACTTAAGGAAAAGAATAACAGATGGCGCTGAGTTCAATACCCGCAATGATGCCACATTGTGCGAAATAAGGGACTTAGTCTCAGGCGCCCCAAGTCAATTTTTTTTTTTTTTTGCCAAAGAGTGTACATTCCAGAATTCACTTAACTGATTTGGGCACTCACGAAATATGGAAATTCGTGGTAAATTCCCTGCTTATGAGTACGTTAAGCTTGCTGCATACCTTTCACTTCAATAGTTTCCCAATGTGTAAACAGAGATGTTACCTTCAAAGGTCAATGGTCGAATTCCTTCGTGTTCCACCGAGCGTGGTGGGTGAGTGGTTAATGATCTGGCCTCGCATTCGGGAGGACGCTGGTTCGAATCTCCGTCCGGGCATCCAGATTTTCGATTTCCTTGGTTCCCTAAATCACTCCAGGCGAATGCGGTGATGCTTTCTTCAAATGGCCATGTCCGAATTCCTTCCCGTTCCTTGTCTCCAATCCCATCCCGCCTCTAATGAACTCAACGTCTACGAGGCGTAAAGCCATAAGAAGTAAAAAATCCTTCGCTTTCCTCTTAGTTCCCATCCTTTTTGTGCTCTAACGATCTCAATATCGACAACAAGTAAAACACGAAGTGAAAATATACCATACAGATATTCCACAACATGAGAAACTAATGTTTCTGTGCTCTAAAATAGATCAAACGAATAACATCAATTTCACGCGTCTGTCCAATATGTCACCTTCAATTTAACAGGTCGCACACCATACGCAATAAAGGTAAACATCAATAATTAATAAACAGAGTTAAGTATCAGATATTTTGTACGGATGAACTGCAGGTCCAGTACCAGACGCTTGTAGCGGCTATTATAGCCGGTTGTGGGAGCGTAGTAAATAGGCCGCTGCTTTCGCGTATTGTCCTGTTCGAATTCGGCTTCTGATATGTGTGATTTTAGGAATTCTTATTTGCTCGTAAGGGAGCGTGCATAAACTACGTGGCTTTGTCCAGAGGGGGGGAGGGGTTGGTTAGAAGGCTACGCTGGGTTACGAGGGGGAGGGAGAGTTCCGAGCCAGGCCACGTAGCTTTCCTTTCATAACATTTTTTAAGGTTAAAATGAGGAACAGAACTCACAACAGCATGTGAATATTTATTTCCCACAGTAAATTATCTCCTTATGTAATTTACAATAGTGTGACAAGAGAAAACAGTAAGAACCAAAGTCGATCCCAATTACGCAAAACAATTTGCCAACCAACTCATGCAGAACGTAATCAGATTATTATAATCGTCTAGTGTTGCAAATTGAAAAAAAATGTTTTTTTTCAGCTTCCTGGAAAAAAAAAAAAAAAAAAAAAAAACTTAGCACCCTTGGTTTTTTTTTTCAAAAATTTTGTTTCAGAAAACAATATTTTTGATTAATTATAGTTTCATTTACGGAACTTACATATTACAAGTGTGTTTTAAATCTTACTGAATCATATAATGTTTTACATAATTATTCATAAATGTATCTACATAGGTAACATAATTTTATTCATCCTCTGTCAGTACCACATTGACTAGTATCAGTATTACAATCACGAGTTCAGTCGGTGTCGGAATGTTCTGATTCTTCTTCTGTCTCCTCTATATCCATAAGTTCAGAAGTAGTTACATTTTCTTTTACTGATTGTTCTTGTACTGGACACAAAAGCTTTTGAGATTGCAATTTTTAATTGTGAGCGAAGTACACACTGTGCTTAAAGACTGCGCCGATAGTTCTGTATAACGGTCTTTTAAGTTTGAATTTAAATCTATTATCATACAAAATAGGAGAATTGTTTCTTTTCAATCGTTGGTTTACGCCAACAGTTGCAAGGAAACGATTCATAATTACTGACAATTAAATGACTCAGTATCAATATACGCTGAGAGTTAACAAGTATAAGTAATAAAAAGAGGCAAAAAACCGTAGATAAATTTTAAATTCCTAATTTTTTGAAAAGATCCAGAGGTCTACATATAAATTCGTAGGGCTAGCAGCACTAGTTCAAATAACTAGTATCAATCCAAACAATGGGGAACGGGGATTCCTTCTCGCGCAACCTAGCCTCTTCGGGAAGTCCCCGTTCATAAAAGAAAATTTCAGTCAATGTTGCCAATATTTTCATATTTTTTATTTCTACTGAACCAGAAAAATATATCAGATTTAAAAATGAAGAAAAGTACTTAGAATAAACTCTAAAACAGTCATATTAAACAATAAATGCCTTACAAATGTGAGATTTAGTAGTTATGAAAAAAAACGTGTCCCAGAAAAAAAAAACATGGTGTCTTTTTTCAAAGTTTTTTTTTTCATGTTTTTTTTTTTTCAAGCCAGAATTTTTTTTTTTTTACAACACTATAATCGTCTCTACAGCTGGTAAGCCAGCGTTAATTGTTCTCTCGCAGCTGTTGTATTGCATTTCTGCTATAAATTGTTATCGCAGGTCTAACTATATATGAGCCCCTTAAAGCCCAAGTGGTGTAAGTCCAATTTTTGTTTTTTTGGAGTTAATGTTTCAGAAGTGTTCAGCAAGTTGCATTCTGTTTAAAGCACAAGTGATGTAAATTCTAGTTCCCTTAACAACCTTATAGTTAGCAGCACTAGTTTATGCAGTCAATGCAGCCATCTGTTGGGTAAAAGCTAAAGTGGTGTATATTGGAGATACACCACTGTGCCTGTAACTGTTTGCAGTTCAACCACTTTTTGCTCATCTAGAAATGTTGTAACCAGGTAAACTAAAAAACATTTTAATAACCTAGATGTAAAAGATTTAAGTTTTGATGTGTCATTATGAGCAGTGATGAGAGAAGTGTTACTGAGCCAAGCATTAAGGCAGATAATGAAGCAAGTGATGAATGTATTCCAGCAGATTCTGAATTCATCTTCGCCAAGCAGAAAAAGCTCATAATGCCATGAACGAGGGCACTCAACAGTCCATTAATAATAGCTCTTAATATACATTTTCCTATGATTTGGAAAAGTCTCTTCCTTTTCCTAAACTATCATGTCAAGTGCCCTATTACAAATGCAATAATGTTTATAATTTGGGATGCCATGAGCTTTCCTCAAAATTAGGATTTATGTATTGTTGTAATGAGATAAATGGATCACAAAGTTCCCAAGAAATTAGTGCATGTTTGGTCAAGCACATTGAAAACAGGGCTTCAGCTGCGAAAAATATTTTAATGTCTAGTGACACCTGTGCCAAGCAAAATAGAAACTGGAATGTTTCCATGGCGATGAAACTTGTTCTGAGTGAAGATAATAACATTGAAGTTATTGACCAGAAGTTTATGAGAAGTGGTTATTCTTATTTGCCCAACGACTGTGATTTTGCCTCAATAGCAAACTACAGCAGTATTTAGCAGATATATCATCACAATGATTGGTACTGTCATTGCAAAATCTAGGAAGAAAAATCCTTTTTACATAACAGTGATGACTCATGGTGACTTTTTGTCTGTTGGAAATCTTTTACAACATATCACCAAAAGAAAGGTTGATATGGAAAAACATCCTTTATCATTGCTACAAATGCAGTGGATCCAGTCTCGAAAGGAAAAAACATTTTCAATTTTTTCATAGAAACTCTTTCCAAAGAAATGCCCTTTTCAGAACTAAACTTCAAACCTGGACCTAAAAGAGGCAGACCTGTTAATCTTACTAATGTATCTCAAGAATAACTGTACAGAAATCAAAGATCTGTAACAAAAGAGAAGAAAAAGGACATGCAAGACATTCATTCCACCCATCTGTCATCCTTACTTTTATAGTCTATCGACTCAAGATGATGCTGCAGACATTGGGCCACTAGATGCAGAGTAAGAAATGTATAAACAGTAGAATAAAAAATAGATGTTGCAGTAAAATACTGTATTCTTTCCCCCTTCTTTAAAGAGAATCTGTTCCCTGTTTATATCACAAGTGGTGTAACTCCAAACAAAGCCCCCCCAAAAAAGAAAACATTTTAAAAGTTTTTAAAACTGCCAGCATAAGTTAGAATAACTCTTTAATGATACATTGTTGAGAAAAAAACTTCAAAATATATAAAACGAATTTTTTTATTAAAACTGCAGTAAAACATTAATTTTCTCGAAACTTGATTCATGTGAGTTACACCACTTGGGCTTTAAGGGGCTCATATATTTGGATTTATTTGAGCATAGATTTGAATCGTAAATATTATTTACGTCTATGGTACTACTAATTCAATGATACATTCGTTCACACTCTTTTGATTTTAATTAGGGAGCGTGCATAAATCACGTAACTCCATTTCGACCTCCTGTGAACCCCCCCACGTAGCTTTTTTTCCCTTTTGATTCCAGAAGGCATTTTGTGCTGTTTTTTCTTGTCAGACTATTGTAAATTACATACGGAAATAATTAACTGAGGGAAATAAATATTCACATGCTGTTGTGAGTTCTGTCCTCATTTTAACTGTGAAAAATGTTATGAAAGGAAAGCTACGTGGCCTGGCTCGGAACCTCCCCTCCTCCCTCCCACCAAGTAGCCTTTAAGCCAACCCCTCCCCTCCCTGGACCGAGTTTGTGCACTGTCCCTAAGCACTGATATTAGTGGGTGAGTTGCCAACGCTCTGGCCATGCATTCGGTAGGACGTGCGTTAGAATCCCCGTCCGGGCATCCAAATTTAGGTTTTCAGTGGTTTCTCCCAAATCACTCCAGGCGAATGCTGCGATGCTTCCTACAAAAGGAGATGGCCGAATTCCTTTCTGTTCCTTGTCCCCCATCCTTCCCCGCCTCTAATGATCTCGACATCGACGAGGCATAAAGCTATAATAACAAAATTAATTAGCAATGTTCTGATTTAAGGATAGGGTCTTATAGGGAAGTTGTTTTCTAGGAGCATTTAAATTCCTTAACTGAAATGAACGCATAGTGAAAAATGTCACAAATGTAGGGAGAAATTCAATCGGGTTATGACTTTCACAAAATAGTTAAACTACATGTTGTTTTTCAATCACAAAAAGAAAAAATAAGAAAATAAGTACGACTCCGGTGGCAGTTTTCCGACATGCCTAATTTCCCATGTATTTCTTAAAATAATCTCCATAAGTAATTTCCTCACCCAACTATTTCTATGTTAACGAATTTTAATTTTGAATTCTTTCGGTGTTTTAGCCTTTTATTTTGCATTTTCCTTCGTAATTTATTCCAATCCGTGGTTGCAGACTTTTTTCCCTTTCCCTGATGCCTTAAATCGAGTGCCAGCTTGTGGTCACGTTGTTCTTTCACTATCCATCCACAGCTTCTAATTCTTGTACTAATATCCTTCCTAGCCCGATCATCAATATACGCCTAGTACACTCCCGGCCCCTTGTTCGCCTTTTTTCTGTCTTCCAATCAAGCCTTTTTTCATATTAGTAACTGATCGTATTCAGCGGTAATTTCCACAAATTAATCTAGCTGTCCTCCTTTGCACCTTCTGTACCTGATAACCAAAATGAGGGTCCCGTACTACATCACGATTTGCAGGCAATGGTCTGATCAGTGTTTTATAACAAATTTCACTCACTTCTCTAGTAGATACCCGTATTTCTTCCTCCATAAAATAAAGCATTTCAAACATCTTTTTACCACCTGCCGAAAGTGTCCTGTGAATGTGAGTTTTTCATCAAATATTATACCAATACATTTACACTTCAAGTCTTCAACAACAATTTCCTTCTCCGATCTGAAATCATACACAACCTTTAGATTTTTACCTGTGAACCTATTAAGCTGACAGTTGTTAGCCTTTATTTTTATTCCCATGGTGTCCTACCCATTTATATGTCATGTAAATATCACCATGCAGCTTTCACAGACTTTTCCCGTTTTGATCTTATTTTATACCATTATATAATCTGGAAACACATTTTCCCTCATTGTAATAGATTCAGTTATACTAGACGAATATAGATAAAAACCGGTTCAATGTAGGCCCTAATCATATTATATTTTGCCTACATCATGTCCTACCTTTAGCTCACGTCGTATTAGTGTATTAGATTCGTTACTAAATCAGTCAGCACCCGTTACTATCGCATCGTTACTTTTGATACAATCTGGTGCTAGTATGAAGCACTGCATTGATTCGCGTCGCGTACGGAATACTGGATGACTTCGTTACTATCGTATCGTTTCGTTACTCGTTGCTTTTGATACAATCGACCTCTAGCATGACGAATCGCTTCGAGTTGCTCCGCGTCCGGGATATGGAACGACTTCGTACTTACTTTGTAAAGTTTAAGTAAATTGTTCATTTAGAAAAGCCTGTTTAAGTAAAATTTCACTGTAAAATAAAACAGAAGTTAAAATATCACAACTTAGAATAAAACGTATTTCGTAAATATTTGAATCAATAAAATCCCACTAAGGTACAATCAATTAGAAAAAACAGTAACTATCACAAATCATATATCCAAATTTTCTACTTACAATTTATACACTGTAAATTTTAAAGATAAACAAAAGCAGAACTACAAAATAATTCTTTACGTTGTCAAAATTACTTAACTCGATAAAATATCAACACGTAGCAGTAAATAATATTAATTTTATTAAAATAATGTACGCGCAACATGTTTTTACTTATACATTTTCCCTTGTAACGAAAGGAGTACAAATCCAACTTCCCTGAAATATGCGACGCACGATGTTCAAATATTCATTCTCTCGTTCAGATTCATTTAATCGCTGGGTGAACAGTTCCAGTTCCACATGATGCATGTTTGTCATATCCGTTCGTTTATCGAAACAAACTGTCATCTATACCACAATGCGAGTAACGAAATGAATTCGTGAGTAACATTTCGGTACTTCGAGTCAGGCGGTGTACTCGATACTCAGTAAGGAATTCATATTTTTATTTATTTATTTATTTTCCATATGCAACATAGCCCAGCACTTAGTATCTAATCGGGGCCCCTATTTCCACTCTTTTACATTTATATATATTTGTATCTTATATATATATCTATATATATATATATATATAACATATAAACAATGAATGAAAGAAAATTTTGATTCAATTTCCAGTAACTATTACATCTACTGTTATTAAACAGAATGGGTACCACACCACTACTAAATCTACTACTACTGCTATTGTCCCTAATATTACTACTAACATTACTACTACTACTACTACTACTACTATTACTACTACTACTAATACTACTATTACCACCACCAATTGTCACAGCCGCACTTCGGTCCACTATTGTTCATTTTTCTTGGTGTTGTGTGCGCTCCAAAGGCAGAGTCCCTTGGAACCGGCAGTAAAGTCAGCCGCCCAGGCCATCAAGAGTTGACCTCCTGGAATACCAAGACGGCCCCAGTTGTCGCTCAGAAGACGGCCTCTCTGAAGCACACTGAAGTTCCTCCGACGATTGATGTTGCTCATTGTCGTAGGATATCTTCCGTCAATCCGGTGTAATTGTGTTCTCCTCTTCTGCCATCTGTGGCCTTTGATTTCGCTCGGCATTTTTCCTTTTTTTTATAAATTTCTCCTTCCAAAATTTTGAGGATAGATCAGCTGCCTCGTCCAGAAAATGCCACAAACTTTCGTCGCGCAGTATGTCAAATATTCTCCTACCTTGCAGCCGAGCTTGTTGGTGTTCTCTCAAACTGGCTGTTGTTTCACACTCCCATACCACGTGCTCCGGCGTACTCTCTTCACCACATTCGCACCTGTATGAGTCCACAATATTTCGACTTTGGAGCCACCTATTGTATGGCCCCTGACCTGTAATGTAGTGTAACAATCGAGGAGAGGGTTGAAGGTACTTCAACTTTAACCTCTCCTCTACGGATGGGAACATATCATATGCTCTTCGACCTGTTTCACTGTTGTTCCATTCTTGTTGCCATTCCGCCAGTAGAAGCTTCCGAATGTGCATCTCCGATGTTGCTTCGCTGCCTACAATTTCTGCTACCTTATCTTGTTTCCCTTTTCTGAGCCAGTATATGGCACCCCGTTTCCTTACTTCAAGGTCCAGTGGCCATACACCAATGGCAACGGTTAATGAATTTGTTGCCACGGTTCTGTATGCTCCTATCAATCTTAAAAGTATTCCTCGTTGGACACGTCTGACTCGCCGTTTTAGTTTTACTTTTCTTAGATGCTTTGCCCACACACTTGCTGAGTAGCCCACTAAAGAGGATAAAATTGCGTCATGGTATAGTCTTATTGTTTGGACTGGAACAGTAAATTTTCGTTGGCCAATATTAATGATTTTATTCATGACCGCCACTGCTCTTGCTATTGTCTTCTCTAAGTGGGCTTCGAAGTTTAAACGTTCATCCAATTGAATGCCTAAGTACCTGCACACTGGGTTTCTACGAATTGATTTACCGTCGGTTCTTAAAAAAAAAAAAAAAAAAAAAAAAAAAAAAAAAAAAAAAAAAAAAAAAAAAAAAAAAAAAAAAAAAAAAAAAAGTTGGTTTTCGAGTCAGCCTGCCCTTGAGCATCATAAATGTTGTTTTATGTGGTGCTAAACTCAGTTTGACTTTACTGCACCATTGGCTAAGGCAGTTAAGTACTAGATTACTATTGTACTCAATTTCTGCTCTTCTTGCTCCTTCCATGAGTAGTAAAATGTCATCAGCAAAAGCTATTAGACCTAGAAGTTCAGGTATTCTTTGTAATAGTTCAATCACTGGTTCCATCCCTATATCCCAGAATATGGGACCACAAACGGAACCTTGCGGGCATCCTTTAGTAAGGATCTTCGTGATGAACGAGTTCTGGCATCTCAAGGAAGCAGTTCTAAATCTGTAATAGTCCCTGAAGGTGTAAAATAATCTTCTTGGACAACCAATCTCCCTCAGCCGTTCAAACAGGAATTCATACTGTTTGCTACAGTTCTGATTGACAGCTGCCTCCACCTGCTTGGCATCAACGGGATTATACCGTCCAGGTGATGTGTATTACGTGGCTGACCGCGGCCTCTTATTCAGGAGGAGGTGGGTTCGAATCCCCGTCCGGGATTCCATGGTTATCCCAAATCACTCCAGGCGAATGCCGGGATACTCCCTTCAAAAAAGGCCGTGGCAGAATTCTTTCCCGATCCATGTTGCTAATTCCATCCCGCCTCTAATGACCTAGACGTCGATGAAGCATAAAGCCATAAAAAATATACCTCGCCACTGAATCGCAGAGACCCGGGGCTGAAGGGCGAGGTACGTGTCACTGTGTATCTGCGATGTAGCTGTAAATTTTGCTGCTGCACTTTCTGTATGTCGTCCTGACAGTTTCATCTGAACGACAACGTGATTTCAGATGAATTGGTAACCAGGTGATTCATACTTTCGCCAATGTACAGGTCAATTACGTAGTAACTTAAAATTTCAGGTTGCTTCCATAAATTGGAACTCGCAGATTCAAACATATTTATGATTCCCGACGATTCTTATCAGACTTTTTTCCAAGACGTATAAACAAATCGTAAGAATCCTGTTGTCTCTGATCTAAGTGTACGAAAGGTTTGTCAGAGTCGAAAATTCTCGAAAACAATAAATGGGTTTAGACAAGCATTGCATATTGCTAAATTGTATTTTAACAATCTGAATGCCGTCAATATTAGGAGTACGCAAAGTACTCAGAGGTGTTTGTTCGCTTTCCTTTGTGCCCATCTTATATTCATACGCTTGCTGTGTTCTTCTTTTCTCTCATCTGACCATTTTTTTTACTTATGGCTTTACGCCTAGTCGACGTCAAGGTCATTAGAGGCCAGCTGGGACTGGGCCAAGGATCGGAAAGAAATTCGACCATGGTCTTTTGAAGGAAGCATCCCGGCATTCACCTGGAGTGATTTGGGGAAACCATGAAAAACCCAAATCTGGATGCCCGGACGGGGATTCGAACCGGCGTCCTCCCGAATGTGAGGCCAGAGCGTTAACCACTCACCCACCACGCTCAGTCAGCTCATGTTGTTCCAGGTCTTTTCTTTTCTCTTTCCTCCCGGTGAACTTGTCACTTGTGAATTTTGGGTTTAAATGTCTATCTGCTTTCGACATCTTTTAGAACGATTCCTACTAATCTGAGGTCTTTCTTGATTTCGCCAATCCATTTTATTGTATCTGATATTGCTTTACATCTGTATTCATAGAATTCAACTATTTGTCTTGTCAGTCTGTTATGGTTCATTTTTTTATTGATGTATCAGTAAAACTTTAGTCTGCGTTTTCTAATATCACTGTGAATGTCTGCATATAGTAAGATTTCTTGATTACTTTTGAGTCTGTATTGGTCGCCTATCTATTTTGGGCCCAACATTTTCCTTATAATTTTGCGTTATTTTTTTTCTCAATGTTGTTTTGTATCTTTTTTCCTGATCAAAATAAGTGTTTCTGATCCATACAGACATTATGGTTTAATAACTGTATGGTAAAGTCTCAATTTTGTGTGCTTGGAGATTTTTTTGTTGTTGTAGAGTTTTTGTATTAGGTGATAAGCCGTTTCCATCTTCTGGCATCTAATTTCATTAGCTTTTGCTTTGGTTCCATTATCTTGGATTGTTTCGTCGAGATACTTGAAGTATGGGACTCGTTTAATTTTTCATACTTTTTTTTCTCCATGTATTTTGATTTATTTTTTTTAATGCAAGTCATAAATTCTGTTTTTTTTTTTTCAAATGGGTTTATTATTGGCTGTACAATCCGACCATATCGTAGCCGCGTAGCTTAATCTGGTAATCTCAGCGAATATAGAGAACCGAGAATTTAATGTAGAAACCGAACCACGGAAACGATCTGTCGTATTTCACATTACACAGCAAGCTGTGCCAGAGTTGCCTACGAAAATCGCAGCCGAGGCCCGGATTCGAACCGGGGACCATTCGATCAACAGTCAAACGCCTTAACCACTGAGCCACCAGACCCCTAAGGAGAAAATTACGGAGAAACTTTAAACAGTAATGTGAAATCAATAAAAGTTAGAAATAATGCAAAATACAGTGAAATACACTCACGTTATGCTGAGGTTCCGCTGTTACAAAATGTTGTAAAATAGAATTAAAAGTAGCAAAAGTTACTGTTTGGTTATAACTCCTGCAATTGAAATTCACAAACTAGTGCAAATCGTTTATGGTGATTAACTTATTGATTTAAGTGTTCTGACACACTGGATAAGCCACCTAATAGAAAGGCCGGGCAGAGTGAGTGACAAGTGTACGTATAGAATGGACCGAAATATTGATGCCACGAAATATCTCGAAAACGAAATATTTGAGGAAACAAATGTTTAAAGTAAAAGTTAATTGAAGTTGAGAGTGAGGCAAAATTTATTATTTATATTTTGTTTTGATTACGTTTTCAGGATTATTTCAGGGTAAACATAATTTTTAAAATAGAAACAATCATATAAGTTGTTTTGTTCATTCTTATTCGTTGAACGATTGTAAATAAATTTAATGTCAACCATATTCCGATATAGCTCTTAGTTTGACAGATATTTTACCATCAAACGTAGATCTAACGTAGTTTCTTCATAGAAAACGTTTACAGCGACGTATCAACGGCTCCAACAAACGTGAAGGCGGGGGTACAAATGCCTGAGTCAATATTTATTGAAGGACATGTATCAGCTATCATTTATACGTAAAAATAAGTACATTATTACTGTTATTATTAACATTACGAATATGAGACACTAATTGGTAGCAAGGAGCATATTCGGTGCCAAGGAAAAACCAAAGAGAATTGTTGAAGATGGACAGACCGAGGTTTAAAATTGATCAATTCTAATGAAAATTATAATTTTTTGACGAACAATTTAAGAATGACAATATAAATGCAGAGAGACTGCCAAAGGCTATGAAACAGTTGCAAAAGTGTTGTGTAAATTATTTGACTTCAAATGTTAAGAAGTTGATTTATGTAAAGACAGCTACTGCTGCAGCTAATGAAAAGTATGTTTCTGCAAAAGTTAATGGTAAATTCAGCGCAACGTCTACTAGAAGTCACTTAAAAAATTTGTGATTAAGTATACATAGGAAAGTGTAATATTGATTGTATAGTAGATGTTTTCCTGAAGAAAGAGAATCAATTTAGGATACAGGACACGTTTCCTCTTCAGATAAAAAGGTCAGGCACAAAAGACAAAAGGGTGGAGTCTTTTCAAGTGTAAATGAAGGCATCATTCCTGTTAGAAGAAACCAAAGAACACTATTAAGATGAAAGTAGAATAATTTAGATTTAAGCTGAAAGACAACCTGCTATAGTAAATTGTCCGTAGTTAGGTGAAGATATTTGAATATGGACCGCGGAAGAAGGTTATATCTTCCAGTATGAAATTCTCAAACATCTAGCGATGCTAGAAGGACTGTCACTTATAATTTATATAAAGAGACTCCATTTCATAACATTTGTTGTCTTAATCACCTTAAAGGAAAGCTGTCAAGAGTGGTGGAAAGAAAGGTTAGCAACGCTGAATAAACAGATTAGGTTTTCACGAAGCAGCTTATCACCAAAAACGGGAAACTAGAGTTTGTTTCTTTGATCGCAGATCCATAAATTACGCAGTTACTCAGCCATTTAGTTTTAAACTGTTATAACAGTTATCTAATTCTGAAAGGAGGGTAACTGCGGTTTTTGAAGGAAATGAAAGACTATGGTGAGGAATACGATAAAAATTCATTTTAATTCTTGCTACTATTTTGATGTTTTGTGTCAAGAAATAACAAGAACGAGTTGATAAATAAATCCGTAGAGATTCCCTCTGTAATGTAGTGAAATGTTAAACTCTGTTGAGTAAGTTTATGGAGAGTAACAATAGATCCTTGAGTGAAATACAATAACAGAAACAATTAACGTAACTCTGAAATGCTGCAGCAGAATTTTATTTTAATTCTTTGAATTAATATTTGGAGACTAGCTCGTATCTTACTGAAGCTTATGAATCGTCAGGAAATAAATTTAAAAAGAAAAAAGTGTGTTATTGTATGTTACAGGAAACCACATCATGGAGGTGCAACTATATTTTGTTTTAGTGCTTCTGAATATGATTTTAATTTTCTCTTTTGCTCAACAATTCTTGGGCGCTCACCATGGTAAATCACTTTCTTTATCATCTATCACTGTCACATCAGTTTACTTCCTATTTCAGTTTACCTATGGACTCGTTTAATACTAACAGATCTGTATTTATGAAAACTCATGCGCAATGCAATAACATGCCAGGTATTCAGAACACAGCTGTTTTTTTTTTTTTTTTTTTCGCCGACAACAACTCTTACGTTAGCCAGATTTCAATTATTTTGAAAGCTATTTATAGAAACATAATACCTGCCACCCCTCGTGCAACTTTTCTTGTGTTAAGAAACATTGATTCACTCTGGCAATTTATCATGTATCTTTGCTTGGATAAATATATTGCAAGCTGTGTCTGTTTGTTAGGAATTTCACCACACAAAAACTAGGGAATAGACTTTGAAGGGGCTTTGACAGTTAAAAATATCGGTGTCAAGCTTAAAATTTGCGCTACGTCTTATAACTAACTACGTTACCGGGCACCAAAGTGCAAGAAAATGTAATCTATTCTTAACGCGAACATATGCGAACCAGAGATTGTAAATACAAAAGTGACTAGAGATTTCTCAATTCATCAAAGATAAACAATCCAATTAATGTATAAATTCATAATAAGACAATGAAAATTACTACGTTCGTTATTTTTACCTTTAAAATAACATTTGAGAATTCATAAAACCGTGATTTTAATTATGAAAGCACCTAAATGAAATAATTAATTGTAATATTAATGAATTAAATTAGTAATTAAAGTTTTATTGGAAATGATAACCATTGTTTGAGGCAAATCGATGGAATTTTCAAATTATTTTTTTGTCTCATTTCTTTATTTCTGGCGCATTAAAGAAACGTTTGCGACTTAACGAAACTGTGATTTCTTTTACTTTTGACAATTATGAACACGCCTACACAAAGATTTTAAATGTGAGATTGATGATTTTAAGCAGTAATTCAAGTTTATCTGAAATGCTACTCATTATTTGAAGCCTATCGATATAATTTTCACAGTTTGAAGTTTCTGGTTTGACTTTATCTATTCTTCCTAATTTCGAACATTAATATTTGTCAGTCTAACTCTACTAACCCGATTTGATGAAATTTTCGTCGTTTTAAAACTGATAGCATAATTTAAAATCTACGTTATCTTTTATGACTGCACATTACTGAAAATCTTATTAATAAATCATAATCTATTCTTGACGTGGACAGATACGCACTAAAGATTCTTAATACAATCGCCGCCAGGGACTGCATGCTATATCCAAGATAACAAACAATCAATTCACCCCAAAATTTCGTATTAACATAACTGAAATTATTGCCTGTACCTCTATTTGTTATCTTTGGAATTAAAACTTGTTTGCTATGCTCCACACCACAGATTAAATCCTACCCTAATTTATTTTGTCCCAGGCTGCATTTCAAAATCAACATCTTCCGCTCTTACTTATGATTGAAAATTATAATATCAACCTTAAGCGCATTTGTCCACACGGCTAGGGCAAAGCTGCTGCATAATGCTTGTTATTTACATAAATACGTATAGTGTGCCAGTGTAATCAATCAATGAACGACCAACATTCTTGTCTCTAACGGCTGCCAAAGCGAGGATACAACTCACACTTCGATTAATTAAAATTTTATGCCTTCCATATTGTTTTACTCACGCTTACGTTTGTTTTCAATTTTTCATTGCTTTTTTTTCTCCCTTGCAATTCCACTTGTGTTATTCATCCCGTGTTCGACAACTTTGATTATTTGTATCCATATTGCTATCCTAAGACCATGTACTGGGTTTATCAACACGTGGACAGTAGAAGTGTGTTGTTTCTAACAATAATGTTAACTTAGGCTTTGGGTGTATTGACATCAACCTGGAACAGAATTATTTTCTAATTAGATCCGGAAATTAGATTAATTTAATACCAAAAAATAATCTGGGCTATAATTCTGAGAATTTTTATTTATTGGATTGTTTTATCTTGGATGTTACGCGTAATAAATGGGCGCGATTGTATTAAGAATCTTTGGTGCGAATATGTACACATTAACAACAGATTACACAGCTTCACAAAAGTACGTTTCTGCGTGAATATAGCTACTTCCTTGGGTTACAGTACACTATCTCAGCCTTTAAAATGGCTAGTTAACTCCTAGTTTCAATCTCTTGCATTTCTAGCATGCCTAGGCGGATATAATGCGAAATTTCATTTTTGCTATTGAATAACCAGTTACACTGCATTTTAATTAATACTTGAGATTAGTTTCCACCAAGCTACATTGTGAGGTTACCTTGTGGAACAGAAATTTTGTTATTATCCTGAATTTTAAATACCTCGCAAATGTGCTTTTGACAATTTTTTGATATTTTTTGGTGAAGCATTATTTTCTACTAATAAGTGGCTTATGAATCAATGAATACAAACTGCCGATTTTAATTATTTCTGTGTATAATGTAAGCTTTTCCATTTTAGGGGGGGGGGGGGCTGCAGAACCGAAAATTGTTTACATTCTATAACTTTAAAGAGACACTCAACATCAACGAGATAGATGCTTGGGAGACATTTGAAATTGTAGCTAAGAGATTTTTAGGTAAAAAAAAAAAAAGAAAACTGTGTTCGTAATATTAATGATCTCGTAGAAAAATACCGTCAGTTGTTTATTACCAAGCGTGGTGGTGAGCGATAACGCTCTGGCTTCGTATTCGGGATGACGCATGTTCGAATCCCCGTCCTGGCATTCAGATTTGGGTTTTCCATGGTTTCCCCAAATCACTCAAGACGAATGCCGGGGTGCTTCCTTCAAAAGCCCAGGGCTGAATTCCTTCCCGTTCTTTTTCCTCAATCTTTTACCGCCTATAATGACCTCGACATCGACGAGGCATAAAGCCATACGCAAAAAAAGGAATCATCCATTTTGTAATACGTCTTTGAAGAATCACTTTTTTTTTACTCTCATCTTGATTTTAACCCCAACAACTGGGGAGATATAAATTACAAACACGGTGAAGGGTTTCACCAGGAAAACTCAATGGTGGAGGAGTCATACCGGTTTTTTTTAATGCTCACTGACTACATGTCAAGAACAAGTACACAAGCGGCATTCTAAGTTGAAACGTTCAAAAACAGAATAAACAACCATAACTGATACAAATCTGAAATTTTTTCAAAAATAAAGCATTATATCAGTGCATGATGTTTTTTTTTTTTTTTTTTTTTTTTTTTTTAAACCATTACTAACATTTACTATGTAAGACTATTTTTTTAAATAAAATCTTTGTTTATTACCACTTGTTTTGTAATATGTCAGTTCATATATAGGCTACCACACATCGCGTATCATTATTACGAGAGCTAGAAGATTTTAAAATGGTCATATTCTTCTTAATAACTCTACAAGTAATTATAATTCGTAAACTTCAGTCATTATTTTCTTCCTTTGTTTTAAACACTATTATTATTTATTGCTTGGTAACAAAAGAGGCTGTTATGTTGAAGTACATACTGAACCATAATGACAACTGGCGTTTCGTGTAGCGGTAAAAACTGCGAGTAAGTTGTTTTTTTATCATAATTTCTAGAATTCAGCTTTTAATTTATGTTTCCCCTACTTTTAACTGTTTCAGAAATTTGAAGAAAGAAAGTTACGTAAAAAATCCAGTAACAATATTAAGAGAACCAAAATAACCAAATCCAAAATCCTTTATCACTAAAAACCGTAGTTTAAACTGACAAATATCAGTAAAACTAAATTTCAAACGCCACAAAAATCGAGTAATAGACCAAACAGTAGAATAAAGTTGTTACGAACTTTCTGCCTTACTGAAGTGTTTAACATTGATAGAGTTGCCACCTCTGGTGGGGATTGTATCAGCTATTTTTAATGTTGAGTCATGACACATATCACAGAGTTCAAGCTAGATTCTAAGTTTTCAAATTGTGGAAACCACAAAGAATTCCATAGTTTTTACGTGGTGAAACACGCCCATAGAATGTGTCCCACTCCAGATTTGTATATGAAGAGAAGAGATTAATCGATAGAACAACTTACTAATTGATCTGGATGAATTGAACATTGATGGAATACAAATTAAAGAAGGTAAATAATTTTTGCTATTTGGGTTCAATTTTAGAAAGAGAGGGAAAATCAAATACGGATTTTAATAAAAGGATTACTAATGGCCGGAAAGTATCGGAATGTTAAATTCAAATCAATGGAGCAGGAATCGTATGAACAGAACAAAAAGAATTATATATAAGTCATTTTTTGAAAGTATAGTCTTACAAGGATCAGAAACCTGGACAATCAATCCAAAAACATTAAGAACTTGAAAGCATTAGAAATGGATTTCTGGAGAAGATCTGCAAGAATTTCAAGAAAAGGAAAAGTAAGAAATACCAAAATAATAAGGCTAATGGAAGTTAAAGAAGATATATATGAAGTTATAGAACGAAAAAGATTGGAATGGTATGGCCATGTAAGAAGGATGGAAGACAGTAGGATACAAAAACTTTTACAGGAATGGGCAGTTGTAGGAAGGAGGAAAAGAGGATGGCCTATGTATACCTTTCTCCAAAGTATACAAACAGCAGTGAGAAGATTTGGTGTGGAAGAGGAAGATATACAACACCAATCAGGAGAAATATTTTGAAAAGATGAAGTCAAGTTCTGTGCTCCGAGTTTTTATTGATATGTTCCTCTGTAGTGATAATAATAATATATTATGATTAATATATCTACTGCCAAAGCAAAAACAGTGCCGATACTTGTCATTAGTATGGGTTGCGAGATATCTTTTTTTACTGCTATTTTCTCTATATTTTTAGCGTCGATAATTGAAAAAATCCTAGTCGGTCTTACTACTCCTTCCAGTTTCTTTACAATTTCTTCTGCACTTGAAAGCACGCTCTGGACGATAAATGTGTGGCTCCATAATATTGTCACACACATTTTTTGGCTATCACCTCGCAGATTAAATTTAGTTATACACTTCTCTGTGAAATCAAAGTACCTGTTGTTTTGTAACAACTACTATTTCTTAACACTTAGAATCAACTCAAATAAATACACTTCTCGCATTCATGAAGTCAAATACAAACAACGGCGCTTTAAAACATTCATCAATCTCACCGCCATCATTCTTATATCACTACGCATATCTTTGGCTAAAAAAAACTAACAATACCATTACAGTCTACCAACTTTAACACAACAAAACATATTATGAAAACTTAAATTTACCCCTTTTTACACATACTACTACACTGTACGGCCTTATATTTAAAAAAAAATCATACTTTGCATAAAAACGAAGACATATAATTATTACTATTATTATTATTATTTCAATGTCTGATGAAGTGGATCCTCACAAGGTCACATATCGAATTAAAGTCAATAGAAATATTAATCAGCGTTTCAGCTAACCATAAAAAAGAATTTTTGCTTCAAAATCCCTGATTCGTATTTAAAGAATAGGTCTAATAGTTCTTGATGCAACAGCGATAATTCTTTCCGTAAGTCTTAACGATATCTGATCGAGGTGCTGCTACTATAAAATTCAATTAACCTAAGTGCGGCTCTGCGATTTGCAGTAGAATTAATATTTGAATAGCTCGCAGGGGTAAAAGCGACCACCCGCAACGAACTGTTTGCCTTAGAAAGAGATATTAAAAAACAGAGCGTCCCGGCGCTATAATTAGTTTACTGATTTATCATTTGCTGGAGCCGATAAACCGCAGCCCCATTAAATAATTAAACGCACGCACTTTGTCCTGATGATGAACCTGGATTTTTAATTAGCGGTGTCCCGACCGAAACCGCTGCGGAGATTTTAATTTTTCATTTCGTTTTGGTGGTGCAATTTATCGGTTCGGTAGCTTTGGTAGTGGCTGCAATGAACACCAGACAGAAATAATGGTGATCGAAATGTTGCAAAACATATCCGCCATATTTTGTCGTGTATTGTCAAGTAACTGTGACTTAGGAAATTTAGTAGTCCTAAACAAATTTTTGAAAGTAGTCTAATGATGTGTTTCATTTTTATCTCTGTCTTACTGAAAGAATTCTAGTTTTAAGAAGAATTACAGAACTTCTAACAACATGTATGAAACTCAACCAAAGACTATTCGCTTCACCCGCCTTTTTGTTTTCAGTACCCATAAGGAGACGAAGCTTTGTTGAAATAAATTTCAGTCTTACAATTTTCACCTGTTTTTTCCACAATTTTTTTCTCTATCGTCAGTTTATTAGTCCTGCTTTAAGAAATTCATTGTGCCTAAACCAATTTTGGAAACAAGTCTAAAGGTGCGTTTTATTTATAAATCTTACTGAAAGAATTTTAGTTGAATTACCAAGAACCTAAGAAAATATAGGAGTTATAACAACTGACAGTTGTTTCATATGCTTTATGTGGTTCGGCACCTAGATGGAAACGAATCACTATTGAAATAAGTTTTAGACCTGCAATTTTTCACGTTTCGTTGAATCAAAATCGAAAATTGTACAGCATAGTAGAAATAAAGAAGGTAGAAAAACATTTTTGTACAACAGCGTGTGAATTACAGCTGTTTGGATCTCATTAAGAATAATAAGAAGTTTTTCAATTAATTTCATTAATAAAAAAAAAACAAGAGCGGCCATCGAAGTTGATAACGTTACATCCTTTTTGTTCCCCTGTCGATCTCAATAACGCTGATATCTAAAATCATAAATTTCTTAGCAAATACCGAACATGCCTTGTTTCAAAATGAATAGAACCAAAAAAAAACCCTCACTCCACTATATATAAAAATCTATAAGCTGTTGTTTCATAGCAATTTATTAGCTAAGTAATCAAAAGAAATCTACATATCCGATTTGGATGTGGTTTCCTCAGTCTGGAAGCTTACGATCTAACCTTAAATCTGCGGTATGGTTTACGGGCGGAACAATAAATGCTAATATGTTCGTAATCGGAACAATAGGCGCCAAAGATCATACTACGTCAATGATAGAAACATCTTTCTTAACCTGAAGAGATACCACTCAAATATTATAATTCATCAAATAAGGACACATCTCTTTGGATTCTGTTAATAATGTCGACGACTACGAAACTTTGGTTATTTATTTTGTCAGTTTAATGAAATACACTACGTTATAATACATGGAAAAAAGTAAATCCAACCATTCAGAGATCTAGAGGACTCCTCAGTATTTAGAAACAGCTAGAACCTTGGAAACCTCAAATTGACACTTAGGTGGTTTTCTTTTTTAATTTGGCTGTTATGCATGTTATATAGCAAACCTATTACCTAAATAAATAACTTAAATGTGTTCCTTTATCAATATTACAAATACACAAAAGTCAAGATCTTTCTCGCACTTCTTTCATGTTTGACAAGTCATAGAAAAAATTATACATATTATACCTTTCATTTCAGTAAAAATAATGGCATGCATATAAGCAAAGTCACTAGATTTTTATTTTTAACCGGGCATCCGTAATACCTAAAGAAACCGTTCTGTTTCAGAAAGTGAAGTGAATACACATAGTACATTGCAGACGTGGTCAAAGGAAAATCTCTTAGCTTTTGTCACTAAACCACCACCAGACTTGGCCTATATTTACAAGAATTTTTTTTGTGGGTTATATATTAACTACTATTTTTTCTATTGTAACCTTATTTGTCAATACAAAAAATTTCTACTGCCTGTATTTCATCAGATCAAATTTTATCATTTAGTTTTGTCGTGAATTTCGTCAGTTCTAATAGACTTCTAAGCGTTTGTTTAGGTTGCTTTTTTAACATCTTGTTTCCCTCTTATGTTTGTTAATAGCTTCCCTTGCATATACTGAAGGCGAACATGTGCTTCATCTCATTATTTTTTTCTTTTTTTTTTAGCGTGCTCTTCAACTTATCTATAGGTTCTAAACTGAAACACAATGAATCATATATCTGAATTCCTAATTTATTTTACTATTAGTGGAGAGAGTGATCTTCAAATGAGCTTCTTACCTGAAACTTTGTTTTAAACCACGTAACTCCGTTCGGTTGCCTATTACGTTCATACCTCAATTTCTCCTATTAATAGATAAACTATAAGCAGCTGGTAGCATTGTATGACGTGGTTAAACGTGTGTTGAGTGATTTTTATGAAAAAGTAGAGTTACAGCGAAGTTACAGCGAAATCTTGACAACGCATTAGTAAAAAAATATAATTATTTTTTATTTTTATTCGTCATTCTCGATCCATACATCCCTGGTGAGGAATATTCTCTATGCTACGTAATAATAAAAATGTTCTGAATAAAAAGCAACTAATACATATTTTTATTATTATTTTTCTCCTAAACTTGGTTGGTGCGCACTTTTTATGTTGGGAAATTATACTAAACAGTTTTCCCTTTACTTTCCCCAGTGAATGTATTGTATTTAACGGTTTACTGTTTTGCCTGGATGGCTGTAATGAGCGTATGTTTATCATAATGCGTTTCTTGTGTCTTGAATAAATGAAAGCTGAAAGAAAATTAATAGTGGTGTCAGCCCATTCGGTTCTACTCTTCCGAATGATACCTAGGGTATCGCCAATCTAAATATATCCATCTGACGGACGACTTACCATCAACAGTATCGTATGCCCTCATTTCATACCCACAGTGGAGACAATTTCGATTTAACCCAGGACTTTGGTGCACAATATGTTAATTATGAACTTTGCGCCACTAACTCTCCTATACACCCGACCAAGAAATGATAATGAATTTTTTTCCGCTAGATCTCGAACAAACTAACACCGTGTCAACCAACTGCGCATATTAATAATTATTAGTAACAGTCGTACACCTACTATTTTGAATTTGATTCTCCGAATATTCTGACATATTATCAACACAGAGAGTGGTGGGTGAACGGTTATCGTTCTGGCCCCGCATGGGAGGACGCCGGTTTGACTCCCCGTCCGGGCATCCAGATTTGGGTTTTCCATGGTTTCCCAAAATCACTCCAGGCGAATACTCGCATACTTTCTTCAAAAGGTCATGGTCGAATTCCTTCGCGTTCTTGTCCCCAATCCAATCCCGCCTCTAATGACCTCGACGTCGATGAATCATAAAGTCATAAGTAAAAAAAAAATTATTATCAACGTTATTATCTACCAACTTCAATACGTAAATGCTTCACTCTATTTTAATGAAAGAATGAAGATGGCTCAAGTTATCTTCCATTACAGTGCAACCTATTAAATAGTTACATTCTACCTTCTCTTACAATGTAATTCAATTACCGGACCGAACTATGCATTCGGTTTAGTTACCTTTAGCTAAACACGGATTGGCTGAAACCGAATTTGGATTATTCCATTCCTCGTGGCCTCGGGGACGGAGGCAGCACACGCATAGTGTTTGTACAGTAAACCCGACGGTGTTTACTTTACGCCTCCGAGCGGCATCAGCTGCCCCGAGACGGAAACTCAACTCGTTCACTTGAGACGTATGCAATCTCCAAATTTAAATGTTTCTCTTGTGAGCGTAAATCAACAAAATCATGGATGGTTCGCACGGCTTACTTATTATGAATCCGGGAAACCTCTGGGAAATGAGTAGAACGTCGGTCATACGACCCTTTAATTTATAAAATGTTAAGCAATAATATTGAATAATATTTATGTTGTGTGTAGTGAATATAAAGTGATGTTATAATATATGAATTAGAAGTTTTTGTTAAGAATCTTTGACAACAAAGAAATATTGTTTGTGCTGAGGAGGGAGGTTATGTGGATTATTATAAAAGAATAATGAAGATGGATGGATTGAATGGAAGTTATTGAGCAGATATGGAGTATCTAAAATTTTATATGGTGCCGGTAGGGACTTTCTGGGCTATAATAGATACTGAATTATGAATAATTTTTTATGGTTGCTAGCCAAAGAAAATATTGATGCTGTTGAAGTTGTGAAATGTTTGTTGTTCGTACTGCGTAAATTTATGTACAGGAAGAATTCAAAAAATATATTATACTATTATTGATTTTATTTAAAAGGAGAAATCGTGAAATAATTCCAGGTACAGTGTAAAAGTTAATTTCCGGCGGTAAGTAGGATGTAAAGGAATATTAAATACATCTTAGTGTAAAAAGATATCGAGACACGTATTTCCTCCCTGAGGGAAGATACTAGGGATCAATATAAGGTAAAAGGAAATTTTTAATATTATTAATAATCGTTGTTAAATGACCAGAAACAGAATTTGAATATTATTTAATTGAGATGGAAAGGGTATAAACTGGTAGTTTAAGTAAAAGGATTCTGAAATCAGGTATAAGCCGAAAGGTGTAGGTTATAAGTCGCTATTCAATAACAGATGTCTCCCCTTAAATTACATTTCCTCTCTAGGAAACTAACAACTTGTCAAATTTTTATAACGGGTAAATTTTTCGTCTCCGTTATTGAAAGAAGGTTCAGTTCTTTACTTTCTGTTTCCTTGAGAAGAAGGTTTCATTGTAGTTCGGTCTCTATTCCTCTTAAACGAAGATGTAGGAAAATACTGGTGTCTAGGAATGGTAAGTAAAGCGGCCGTGCTCTTTTGAAAGAACAATTACAGGATTTGTAGTGGTCTCGAGAAACCATGGAAAATCGAAAACGCTATGACCGGATCGGGACACGAACCCACGTCCTCCTAAATTTTTAATTTAATTATTTTCAATTTGTGAATCTCGATGGAGTACACTCTCCGATGGCAATCCTCCCAGTCATCTAATTACCCCTTTTTATTGTTTTAAAATTATCTTATATAATTTGTGAGATAAATTCCTCCCTATCTACTTTTGCGATTTACAAATTTTCATTTTAAATTCCTTCGGCATTTTTGGTAAATTATTCGGTAATTCACTTGGTAACTTATTCCAATTCCTGACACAATTATCTACAAAAGAAAATTTTCGCAACTCCCTTATGCATGAAATCGAGTGGCAACTTGTTGTCATGGTCATCTTACAAACTGACCAAGACAAATGTAATTTTTGTTTATGAAACATTCATTGCATCAAAGCAGTTCCCACTCGGAGAGCCAATTGTGGCGCTATTTTAACTCTGAGTTGCTCGCCGTCCCAACTTTCCACTTGGGTTGGATTAATTTAATTTTTAACTTTTTTAAATTTTTAAAGTGCCAGTTCCAAGCCTCCGCCTTCTTGTCCAGACTTGGTAGGATGTTTTCGTTATTGTTCCGAATCTCTTTGTGTTTTCCTTCTTTTGTTTTTTTTTAGGTTCTCTTTGATTTTGTATTAAGACCATTTACCAAAAGTGTTCTAGAAATGCCAGAAGCTATATGCTCACTATTATTTATGCCCTTTTACCTCTCAAGGATCGTATGCGACTGCTATTAAGGACATGTAAGCTACGTCATTTAAAGAAACATTTATTTTTGCGAACATGTGTCGGACTGTAGAGCAAAGTGACATTTTTATCTTATATGGGGCACTGTATACTTAAATATACACGTATTAGCAGCTTATACCAACAATTAACATATAAAACAGAGCAAGGAAGTATTCTGCCGGATTGTGAGACTAAAATATGATATTTCCAACCGTACCTCCGCCTTCTTCCTCATGTGTCAAAGCATCCGTACTGGTGTGCTGATCAGGAGCTACAGCTGACCGTCAATCTGAAGAAGACCATGGACCTAGCGGTCGAAACATCTTATTTTTGCAACACAATCCGGCGGTACACCCGTGAAGGTTTCATTGTAATCATAAGCCGGTAGAATTTCCTTCGTATATACAAAATTCTTTCAGTCCAGCTTATTAAATTAGTTTCGGATCACACAGGGGCCAAAAAAGTATATTTAGCTATTATTATCGTCTGTCTATGAAATCATCCAACGAAGACTAAAGAAAGGATTTAAACTAAACTAATCACTGTGATAGCTTGGATCATGGATGAAGATGTAGGAAACATTTATTCCAATAACGTACAAAGTTCCAAATGATACAAATGTCAAAATTGGAATTCTTTTGTTTAGTCCGGCTGAACGCAGAACATACAAAAACAGAACAAGGTTAATTCCTATTAAAGAAAAACGCCTTACTAGGTACGCTGATAAAAACTATAGGTTCTTGAGAACAAAGGTTGTTTGTTGAATACGTGAAGCGTAAATATCTTGGCATGACATTTGACAGTAAATTCAACTGGACAGGACACATTGAACAGGTGGTAAGAAAGAGTTTAATAATCCTTCAGTGATTTAAGACAGTGATGAAGAAATTGGATTATAAAATTTGGTTAGATCATTGCCTGAATTGAACGGTGTAGTATGGGATCCGTATTTTGGGTATGTAACACAGAGGTTGTAGGGAGTTCCAGGACGATTAGATTTGTATAGGGAAATTACTGCAGAATACAACCAGCAACTAATATGACAAATGAAATAGATTCATTGCAGGATAGGAGAAGCGTGAAGAGAATGCTGGGAGTGTACAAGGCATGTATTGGTGATGAGATTGAGAAGAATATTGGTAGAAAAATTGCTAGTAGTGCATAGAAGGGAAATATGATCCTTACGACAAGCGGGAAAACCATTTCAGTCATAGGGTAGAGGGAAAATCTTATTTTGCAGGTAATGCATTTGGATTGGAATAAATAACCATATTATGCACTGAATAGTTTACAAACAAAATTCCCATGGGACCAAAGTAGGTGGATGGGGAAATTACTCTCAAAGATTTTAAGATGTTAAACTAATAAGAAAAAAAAAAGAAGATCCCTTGAGATAGTCACCAGTTCGTGAGCTTCATTCAACTTAAATTAAATCACTACATACCAATGTAACCCGTGACCTTTTTTGCGTATCTTCACGCGTCTTGAATAGTGCCAGTTACTAGGGTCAAAGAGTATGACAGGTTGACCTGATCTGAACAAATACGAATATTACCTTTATTTCACCCTTAGACTGAATAAAATCTGTTGAGTTTGAAGAACTCAGAAGTATTAATAGACATATGTATTAAACACGGACAGAGACGATCGCATTATCGTATAATTGTTTCAAACGTCGGGACTCCAAGTTGTTGAAATACAAATTTGACTTGTATTTGACCCATAAAGTTCACTCTGCAAAATCTGAAGAATTTCTGTTTGCTTCGAAAGCATCACGTTGTTTTTTTTTTTTTTTTAATTGAGACTGGACAAACATTCATAATGTAATCTTTGGTCATAGTGTCTGTAACGGCCAGAGAACTTATTACAGATTAGTTATGCCAGAATACTCTATTCGGTTACATATTTTGTCTGATGTCCAGTTTAAATAATCTAATTATTAACGTACAGGGAACATGAACAAAGACTATTAACGAAATTGGCCAGTTGTTGTTTGTTGTTTTAAAGTTATTTTTATGTTGCTTTCATTAGCAACATGTTACTGCAAAGCAGTTCCAAGTTTTTTTCAGCCATAAAGTATATCGATATTTTAACTTTGAAATGCTACGAAAAGCAAACTTCAATGAATGTATCATGGTAATAAATTTGGTAGCAGTTGCTTAGCTGTTAAATTGTGTATCTAAACTCGATTTTTTTCTAATGATATCTCTGGTGGCTGTTAATTTGCGAGTGAAGTGAAATGAAGGCTGACACGTGACACCGTTCTCCAGGCAACAGCTGCAGAGGTAATGGTGTGAGTGAGTGAGCTTAGGAAATTATCTAGTAGATGAGTACACTGTCTCGCGTTTGTCGAGGTTCAGGTGAGAATGTTACGTATATTACAGGACAAAAGTGACGCACTTAAGCTACTGAGATATTGATTGATTTCGTTGTTAATAAGCAGCAAAAGAATAGCATGAGTGTTTTCTTTAAAAATAGCTTACCAAATTTGGAAACGAGCAGAGATTATGATTGGCCAACATTTCGGTTCATCGGGCCTGAATTTTGAAACCTGTAAACATTCATCCACTTTTCATCTAGTTACGCATTCATACATACATAAATCACACCACACTGGTTCCCAATCAGAATGCGGGATGTGTATTGATGGCAGTAAACAGGTACTTCATATTTATTGGCACTTCCGTATCAGATGTTATTGATTTATGTAATATTAATGTCCAGGTGATTGAATACCGTATTCACACAATTTAAGAATAATCCGCTTATTCGCTTCAATCAGTGAACACTTCCAGGGAATATACGGAAATGACAGCTAAAAAGTTCTGTATTTTTTCACTGAAATTTAGATTTTTTCATGTAATAATTTTTATTTCTGCTCTCAGATTATCATTTAGTTCGATATTTTCTCCTTTCAGTGAGTTTGTTGCAGTTTCTCATATTCTGTCCTCCATTTCTCTTTCATCTTCTCTTGCAGACATAGCTTACTGCAATTCTTGCGCACCTGTTCTCCTGGATCTGTCTCCTTTTCTGCTTTCCGGGGACCCCGTACCATATTCTTACTTGCACCTTCTTTTACCCATCCTTTATAATCTACCATATCATCCTAGCCTCCTTCGTCCTTACTGTTAGTACTTTCCTTTCTCCTCATTCTGTCCGTTACGGTTCTGTTTTACTTGTGATTCAACCACGATCCTCCTTTCATTTCTAATTTCAATAATATTCTATAATTAATTTCTTCACGTAAAACTTCGATACTTTATTCGTTTTCAAATACTATTACATCCTAAAAACAATTTATTTTTTTAACAAGCCACAGAGCGCGATAAAAATGACTGGTTGAACAGAACGTTCCCATAAATCATTTGTTCTCCTTTGCTCAACAAAATACAATTGTTATTTATTTATTTGTCGTATGACAATTTAGATACTGTTAAAAACATTGAATAAAATATATACACTAACACTTTACAAGATTAAAGACATATATCTAGTTTATTAACATAGTTTATTGATTCCTGAGTTGCCAGCAGGAAGTCCACAGAATCACCACTGTAAGATCTTATCGGACATTCTTCAATAATATGACCAATAGTCTGAATCTCTCCGCATTCGAATTAGAGGGATAGTTGCTTGACCCACTTGTACAGGGACTGTGCGCAGCTGCCGTGCCGACTTCTGATTCTGTAGAGTGCGGAACAAGTTTTACGAACATTTGTTATAAAAAAACGCTCAACACAATTCTTCGCGTTTTACAAAACGTTACAGTTGTAACTTTTTCCCAGGCTAAATTTCAACCTTACCACAAACTGAGATATTAAACAAAGCTTCAATCACACGTTTTGCACTGTAGTATAAGCTTTAATCGCGGTCAAGGTTACCATAAATTACGATTGGTGTGGAACTACATCCACTCCAATGAAGTAACGTTTCAATATCATGGCGTGACGTAAATTATTTTTAAAAAGCTTGAATAACTCATACCTATGACACACGACGAATTCTAATATTTCTATTCGGAAATGAAAGATTCCGTTGCATACCAATTAATACATTCACTTCATCACGTTATAAACGTGAGCCCATATTTTCTTACCTTACTATAAAAGCGGTCAAAAAATATCACGAAAACATCTACATTGATCAACCAGAACATTATGACCACCTAATTACTAGTATATTAGTCCACCTTTCAAACACAATACAGCAGCGATTCAGCGTAGCATGGATTTTCCAAGTCCTTGGTAGGCTTCCAGAGGTATCTGACACCAGATTTCTAAGCAAAGGTCACGAAATTCCTTTAATTTACGAACCAGCGGTTTGTGGGCGCTGCACCTGGGAACTAGCATCTTGGAAACGGAGAGGCTGGTTGGCTGTTCGCTTTCTATTGTAGTGAGCATCTATGGAAAGTGTTTGAAGGACTGTGATACCACGAGTAGGCGGTGAACACCAACGCAGCATTACAGAGCGTGGAAGTCGGAGGTTTGCCGGCTCTGTAAAGCAGGATATGGAGTGAACTGTGGCAGATCCGACGGAAGAGTACAATTCTGATGCTTCCAGAAGTGTTTCAGAGAGCAAGAATCGCGATTCTGCCGCAGATCACCCCCTATCCTGCTTTACACAGTGGGCAAGCCTCCGACCTCCACGTTCTGTGATGTGGCGTGAGTGTCCACCACATTGTCACTTGCTCGTGGTTTCACCGTCCTTCAAACACTTTCCATAGATGCTCACTACAATAGAAAGCGAACAGCCAAGCAGCCTCTCCGTTTCCAAGGTGCTCGTTCCCAGTCGCAGCGCCCACAAACCGCGGGCCCATAATTAAAGGGAATTTCGTGACCTTTGCTTAGTAATCTGGTGTCAGATACCTCTGGAAGCCTACCAAGGACATGTAGAATCCTTGCTACGCTGAATCGCTGCTGTATTCGGTTCATAAGGCGGACCAGTATGCTAGTAAGTAGGTGGTAATAATGTTTAGGCTAATCAGTGTACATTGATTGAATATAATTAAACAAACCGCAACTTGTTCTGTCAACTCTTTTCTTGGCACTTACATAACTAAATAAAATTGTCATCGAATAAAGTTACTAACCGAGTTTTTATCTAAACATCTCTGGCCTTTGTTAGATCGGCAACGAAGGCCGGAGCGTGACATCAGCGCTGACTCAGTGACCAAGGTTAGCCTTTTATTAGTATTATATCATCCAATTATTTCCTTCCTGTCTTGTAAACACTCCACCTTTCGGCGACTGAAATGTAGCATTGCGTGTTAAGTGAGTCATAGCACCGTCTGAACGAATCCCCCCTACCGGATGGTCCGCCCTACAGCTCACCAGCCGTCCTTTATGAGCGCTATCGAACAGACGGCTCCCCTCCATACGTCATGCGATCGAAGAGACTAGGCAGAAAGAGCGGTGCCGTCTGCAGCCCGCTGGCCCTGATGTCCTGTGATGTACGGCGCGGTCCGGCCGTCCCATTAGAAATGCAGATACGGGGCGGCCGTCTCGCGGCTGACGTCAGCTGGAACATTGATTGCCGGAGGGTAAGCGGCGAGGCGGCTCGGCGCAGAGCCGGCCTGTGCAGATGTGCGTCGGGTCGGCCTACCCAGCAGGCGGCTCCGATACAACTGCGCTGCGGCGCAGCCTACACTGAGTGGGGCACCCGCAGACACACCGGCTATAAGGGAGCCATAAACTATGTAATTAGATTTATGAAGAGGGCGGGATTGAGTAGAAAGCTACATTGGGCTACGTGGGGTAATTGGGGTGTGGTTCCGAGCAAACCCACGTAACTTCTCATTAATATTATTTCTTCTTCTTCTTTCGAATAACCCATTTTGATGGTGCGATAAATCAACTTTGGCTATGTTTCTTTGTATTTAATTTTCTTTGCTTCCAAACTTCCTTGACTATTTGAGAGTGTTGTTCCTTTTCATCCTTGTAGTATATCGCTACACTAGATGGTGTATTCGTGTTAAGCTGGACCACCGGCTCAGGCAGGTGGGCAAGTGAACAAAGGGTGACAGGGCTGCTCTGGAATGCGGCCTTGAGCAGGTAGCGAGGGCCGTTACATGTGTGTGGAGAGGACAGTAGGCTGCGGGCAGTGTGGTTGCGTGGGTGGCAGCCGAGAGATGGGTGAATGCGATGTGAGCGGCTAAGGTTAGCTCGTACTGTTGTGGTGCTCTGTGTTCCATGTCGCCTGCGGAGCGGATGAGGCAACCGACGAACGTACAGATGGGTCGTCGCCGATGGAAGACCACTGGAAGCCGACCTGGCGCCTTCGAAATATGGTAAACACAGAGTGATCTTGATAAAAAAAACCCGAAGTGTCGTATTGAGGATAAAAAACCTGCACCCTATAGATTCTCATTGACCCGTTGTGCTTAGTGGACGGACACTTAACAACACCTACGGACTGATATGTGTATACTATCATATTATTCGTGTACTGATGCATTGTATTGGAAAAGGAATTGTCATACTAAATATCAATGTTAGTTGTAAGTGAAATGGTGTTGCCGACCTGTACAGCACAATTCCAATTCCTCTTTTCATTAAGGTCATATAATAATAATGGTTTCATTGTTAATCAATTAATTAAAAGAAAAAGTAATTTAGATTAAAAGGGGAGTACAAGTTGTACGCTTCATCCTGGGTTCATTTTCTTCCCTTTACGTATTTCTGTCTTTCCTGAAAACCTGCCTTTTGAATTCCTTCTCTGAAGAGTGTTCTGTTGTCTATTACATCTGTTTTCAGAAAGAACAAACAGAAGAATTCTGGGAAATTATTTTAAACTCTTTAGACCAAATTCCGTCGAAAAATACAATCATACTACTTGGAGACTTGAATGCAGAAATCGGCGAAGAAAGTCAACATAGGTCTACAGTAGGAAAATTTCCAGCACATACAAGAACTACAGAAAATGGAGAAAGACTTATTCATATTATTTATTAGTCCTGTTATTACAGTACAAATAAGGTACAGATCACACAACAGCATACGAATGTTTATTTTCGTCATTTAATTATCTCCGTACGTAATTTACGATAGTATGACAAGAGCAAACAGTGCAAAATATCTTCTGGAACAAATAGGAGAAAAAAGCTGCGGGCCAAGTGGGGGGAGAGGGGGTTAAATCGAAAGCCACGTAAGGCTATTTTGGGGAGGGGGGCGAGGAGGAGTTCACAGGAGACCAAAGCGGAGCTACGTAGTTTATAGAGGATCCCTAAGGTAGGGCTACAATGCCGACACGTCCGGTGAGCTCATACGCCTTCGCGATATCATATTTTAACGGTGATATTGTCGCGTTGCAACCGGGGCAGGTGTGAATTCGAAGGTTACTTGTCAATGAACACAGCACTTAAACTGAGAACAGGTTTATTGAGAACTCAAACATACACGCAGCACTGACTGCCTCTTGGGCAGAATGCTCTTCTATTTATACACAGATAGAATGTACTAGAGATTACAAGAGTAGTTAACAAGTAGAAGTTACAAGTGACCTTAGGAAACATGTAGAATCTTCTGGAAATAATAAACAGAATTAAATAATTTTTGTCAGTGGGCGGGATTGAACCGGCGACCTTCGGTACCGCAATTCGTGACGCTACCCGCTGCGCCATGCTGGCAGACGGTACACTGGCGTTTATGCGGCATTGCTCCCTCTCCTGAGGAAAACAGCGTCCCGCTGTTAGATTTCTTTTGGGGCACGCTGAAGTGTCCTGGATCTTGATCTTGTCGTGGGTCCTCTGTATGGCAGTTCTGGAGGGCCCCTCCTGGTTGTACTATTATCTTCCTGTCCGACTTCCTCAGTATCCAAACCGTCCTCAGAGTCCTTGAACAAGAAGCTGGTTGTGCCTAGCTGCTCGTCAGGATTGTAGTAAGGCTTCATGCGGAGGACGTGAACAATGTCCCTTCGCTTTCGTCGTTTCGAAGACGGCTCATAATCCTCGACTTCGTATGTGACGTCTGACCGGCGGCGTATGACACGATACGGACCAAAGTACCGCTTCAGTAACTTTTCTGATAGCCCAACCTTCCGGACAGGGGTAAAAATCCATACGAGATCTCCTGGGTTGTACGCAACAGGTCGGTGCTTGCCGTCATACCGCTGACGGTCCTTCTCCTGGGTGGCCAGTGTTCGTATGCGAGCCAGCTGTCTTGCTTCTTCGACCCTGGTAATGAGCTGTTTTATATAGTCATCCTGAGTGTCGTCCGGCTGGAATGGGAACAGCGTATCCATTGTGGTCTCAGCTTCACGGCCATGGAGCAGAAAAAACGGAGTGAAGCCTGTCGTATCTTGCCTTGCTGTATTATAAGCAAATGTGACCACTGGCAGTATTGTATCCCAATCCTTCTGCTCAACATCCACATACATCGACAGCATATCGGCTAATGTCTTGTTGAAGCGTTCTGTGAGACCGTTTGTCTGAGGGTGGTATGCAGTTGTCATCCTGTGGACAATGTCGCATCTTGACATGACCTCTGATACTAGTCTTGACTGGAATACCTTTCCACGATCGGATATCATCACACGTGGTGCTCCATGCTTCAAAATAATGTCTTCTACTAGAAATTTTGCAACCTCTGGAGCTTCTGCAGTCGGCACAGGTTTGGTGACAGCGTAGCGCGTGAGGTAGTCGGTGCAGACTATTATCCATCGGTTACCGGCTGTCGACTTCGGGAACCTCCCTAAAAGGTCGATCCCAATTCGGTGGAATGGAACTGCTGCAGGCGGAATTGGTACTAGATGACCTGGAGGTAATTGCGGCACATGTTTCCGTCGCTGGCACTCTTTACAGTGACTCACATAATGCTTGACAGATCGGTAGAGACCCTTCCAGTAATACCTGCGTCGGATTCGGTCCAGGGTCTTCACAAATCCCAGATGACCGGATATTGGAGCGTCGTGGAAATACTTGAGAATAGCTGGCTGGAGATGAGCTGGAACGACCAGAAGCCACTTGGGGCCTAGTGGATCGTAGTTGTTCTTATACAATGTCCCATCTATCAATTGAAACTCTCCTTTGGCCGGTTCTCCTTTCTCCAAGGCGTCTATGGTTCTTAATAACTCTGAATCTTCCCTCTGTTCAGCTGCAACGTCACCTAATTCAGCGAGGGCTGAAATTCCATTCATGCTGTTGTGTTCTATTAAAGGATTCCTTGAAAGGCTGTCGGCATCCTTGTGTTTGCGTCCGTTTTTGAATACCACCGTGACGTCGTACTCTTGAAGTCTAAGTGCCCATCTTGCTAGTCGACCTGATGGATCCTTCAAGCTGGTTAGCCAACATAAAGAATGGTGGTCTGTCACGACGGTGAAAGGTTTGCCGAATAAATACGGACGAAACTTGTTGATAGCCCAGACAACTGCGAGGCATTCTTTCTCAGTTGTAGAGTAGTTTATCTCGGGCTTAGAGAATACTCTTGATGCATAGGCTATCACCTTCTCAGCACCTTCCTGAATTTGCACAAGCACTGCACCGATCCCATAACCGCTGGCGTCAGTGTGAAGTTCAGTTTCTGCATTCTCGTCGTATAAGGCTAGAACTGGTGCGGAAGTTAGAGCCTCCTTAAGTGCCTGGAAAGATCTTTCTTTAGTTTCATCCCAGTAAAACTTGGCGTCTCCCTGCAAAAGTTCTTGCAGTGGACGTGCCATGTTACAGAATCCTTTTATGAAACGCCGGAAGTATGAGCACAGCCCAAGAAAGCTTCTCACATCACGAATGTGCTGAGGAGTTGGAAATTCCATGACTGCCCTTACTTTATCTGGATCAGCGCGGACGCCATCTCCGTTGACCAGGTGCCCCAGGATTTTTATCTCTCTGGCGACGAAGAGGCACTTCTTCGGATTGAGGCGGAGTCCTGCAGTCTGAACACACTTCAGCACCGTTGACAGGCGACTCAGATGTTCCTCAAATGTTTTCGAGGAAAACAACAATGTCATCTAAATAACAAAGACACGTCGTCCACTTAAGGTGTCGAAGTAAGTTGTCCATCATGCGTTCGAATGTGGCCGGAGCGTTGCATAATCCGAATGGCATTACTTTGAATTCATAGAGGCCATCAGGTGTAATAAAAGCCGTCTTTTCTCTGTCAGCTTCGTCAACCTCGATTTGCCAGTAGCCTGTCTGCATGTCCATGGTTGAGAAGTATGTAGCTCCTTTCAAGCAGTCTAAGGCGTCGTCGATGCGCGGCAGTGGGTAGACATCTTTCTTTGTGATTTTGTTCAGCCGCCGATAGTCGACACAGAATCGCCACGTACCATCCTTCTTCTTTACGAGGACCACCGGAGATGACCAAGGACTCTCCGAAGGTTGAATAATGTCATTATGCAACATCTTCTCCACTTCCTCTCGAATTATTCGCCTTTCGACTGGTGACAATCGGTACGAGCGCTGGCTAATGGGCGGATGATCCCCAGTATTGATACGATGCTTTATCGTGGGCCGTTTCGTCTGACCTTTTTTTTGCTGGGGTGTGAATACACCAGAGAATTGGCGTAGTATAGCTAACACCCGGTGGTGTTGTTCCTTGGTCAGGCCGGACCCTATTGGCAGTTCCATAGTGTTTCCTCCAGCGTGTTGTCGGTACTAGTAACAGAGCATGGATCTTCAGTTAATGACGTTGAGCTCGCCCTCCTGGACTGGTTCAGCTGTCCCTATGCACATTCCCTTGGGGATAATTTGTGACTGCTCGTGACAGTTGGTGATCCAAATGTCTCCTCGACCACCGATAATGCTTATGATAGCCGCTGGTATGAAGATTTCTTTCGTGAGCCTAATAAACTTTCTACTATCGACAAGCACTTCAAGGTTGCGGTCGTCCGTGTTTTTGACTGGGACTCTTCTCATTGCGAACGGCGGGATGGTCACGTTGTCAACGGCGAATAACTTCCCAGAAGATTCTGTGTTACGTGTACCCGTCGCAACGACTTCTTCAATTTGCAGCTCAGACGTTCCACAGTCAATGACAGCTTGGGATGCCTTAAGGAAGTCCCATCCAAGGATGACATTATGACTACATTCTGTTAAAATGACAAATTCAACTGGCTGGGTCCTGTTGTTGATGGTTATTCTCGCGACACAAGCTCCAGCTGGCTGGACGTACTTTCCATTTGCGACCTTTAGCACAGTTGCCCCCGTATCACGGAACATTGTCTTCTTTAGTGTGCGACGATAATTGTCCGACAATACGGAGAAAGAAGCTCCTGAATCAACCAGCGCCCGGACAGGTTGGCCGTCGATTATAACGTTGATGAGATTTCCCGACATCTTAGTGACTGTCATCCATGGAGGATTTTCATCTGCGGCGGCCTCACCTCCGTAGATGGTCGCCTTGCTTAGTTTTCCTGCGTGCGGCGGCTAGGGGAGCGGCTGGTAGCTCTGTCCGGCGACGATGAACGGCAGCGGCGCGTCGGGGATCGACCTCGTCTAGGGTACGGCGATGGGCTTCTTCCCGTAGGTCGACCGAACTCGTCAGCGGGTGGCTGCCTGGGGTAGAACTGTTCGATGGCGGACGTCTTGCGGCAAAATAATCGTCAAATACTCGTCTTCTCTCTCTGCAGTAGCGTATGACATGTCCAGGGCGCCCACAGTGGAAACATACTGGCGCGTTGTCTTCTGTCCTCCAGACGTCCGTTCGTCTGCGGGACGTCATAGGTGCCGGAGGATTTGGTTGTGGCCGTGTCGGCCGGTTCCTAGGCTGCCGTTTGGCAGCTGCAGCATACGTCATATCAGGGCGAGGCCATTCTTCACGTCGAGTGCGATTGGCTCGGCAGACAGGAGCTATTGTCTGAAATACCTCTTTTTCCGCCGCGTCGGCTCCTTCATGACCCACTGGGCTTACATCCATGGCCATGATCTGATGCTCACTCGGTTCAAGAGTCCCAGCTGCCATGAACTGTTGTAATTCTTCTCTCACAATTTGTCGTATGAGAGACGCAAAGTCGTGCTGGTCTTCCACAACTGCCATAGGGACTACGTTGGGAAGTCTGTCATACTTCTTTCGCCCAACCCTCCTTTGTTGCATCTCCTCAATCCGCTGGCACCACTTGATGAACTCTTCCGTCGTAGCGACGTCTTTTATCAGAAGAGCTTGGTACATGTCTTCTGCAATACCTTTCATTAGGTGCGTGATTTTGTCGGCTTCAGTCATATTCGGGTTGACTACGTTGCATAGGGCCAAAACATCCTGTATGTAAGATTGCGTCGGCTCCCCATGTCGTTGGGCCCGGTTCTTCAGTTGTTCTTCCGCCGAGCGGATTTGTCGCTGGTGGTCCCCAAACGTTTTCTTAAGTTCCGTCTGGAACATTTCCCAGTTATTCAGTTTTCTTCGTTGTTCTCGAACCACTGCTGGGCGGTTCCGTCCAGATAGAAATAAACATTTGCCAAGCACATGGTATGATCCCACCTGTTGTACTTGGCGACTCGGTCGAACCCTTTTAGCCATTTGTTAGGATCCTGTCCAGCGTCTCCAGAGAACACCGATGGGTGTCGAATGTGCAGCTGGCTTGCCGCCATGGGTTTCCTAATGACGCGGACTTTCGGAAGGACGTACTGAGTATATCCTTTGTAGTCCGGTTCCAGTCCGTGTAGGCGGCGACTTTTACGTTGCCTAATCGGAGCCACGACGATGCAGCTGTTGCACAGGGTACCCGGCGTCTCCACCAAACTATGTCGCGTTGGAACCGGGCAGGTGTGAATTCGAAGGTTACTTGTCAATGAACACAGCACTTAAACTGAGAACAGGTTTATTGAGAACTCAAACATACACGCAGCACTGACTGCCTCTTGGGCAGAATGCTCTTCTATTTATACACAGATAGAACGTACTAGAGATTACAAGAGTAGTTAAATGAAATGTGTAGAAGTTACAAGTGACCTTAGGAAACATGTAGAATCTTCTGGAAATAATAAACAGAATTAAATAATTTTTGTCAGTGGGCGGGATTGAACCGGCGACCTTCGGTACCGCAATTCGTGACGCTACCCGCTGCGCCATGCTGGCAGACGGTACACTGGCGTTCATGCGGCAAATATAGTCCTCAACAAAATTCAATTTTAAATTTGACAACATGCTATTTGGCATTATGATGGACATAGCATACTTTTTTCTGTACAAATAATACATGTCGTCATATAATTTAGAAAATTACTTAATGGCGATAGACAGACATGTAGGCTGTGTAAGTCTCTGTATTACCTTTACATGTAGCGGTCTGGTAGCTCAGTGGTTAAAGTGCTTGCTCACTGATGTTTGCAGCATGGTCTCTGGTTCAAATCCCCATGGAGGCAAAGATTTTTTAAAAATGTTTTTGATCGTATGTGGACCGTCAGTTGTTCGGATTGCATGTTAAACTGTAGATATCACAAATTTAGGGGTGCAATGCGAGGCAAATCGTAGGTAGTATAGCAATGCTGTAGGTGAACACTTTATGTTATATTGATCCCTCATGCATTGTTTCTCTCGCAGTCAGTGTGTGCGTTATTTCTACTAATAATTCTATAAATCCAGAAGTAAGTCTCTGTCTTTATGTTATATTTTGACGACTAAAAGACTATCCCTACAGTGATGGAATTTGACAAGGAAATACGTTTCATATGTAGGAAGAGCACAGGACATTTTTTTGAATATATATCATCCTTTATTCTTCATATTTCAAGTAGTTACAGATGTAGAGTCTTGATTAAAAGAAAAACTAAACAAAGAGGTTTTGTCGACAGTTACAGAGTGTACGGTAGAGACATTAAAGCAATTGGTGGAGGGGTTTCCATACTGATTAGCAAAAACTATTACAGTTCACCGGTATTATATATCATAACCATGAGATACTATGGGCAGAAAATAATGAAGGTGTTGGCTGCTTATCAAAGTGGAAGAATAAGTGATGAAGATAAGGTTCTGGGGGAGAAATTAAATTCTTACTCAGATTTCAGAGGTATGAATCGTATGGTCATTATTGGGGGGGATTTAAGCTTACCAGGTGTATATATATTTTTTTTTAACTACTTTACGTCTCTCAGCAGCGATGGGGGGGCAGGGATAGGGGCAAGGAATGGGAAGGAATTCAGCCATGGTCTTTTGAAGGAAGCATCCCGGCATTAGCCTGGAGTGATTTGGGAAAACCATGGAAAACCCAAATCTGGATGCCTGGACGGAGATTCGAACCGCCGTCCTCCCGAATGCGAGGCGAGAACGCTAACCCTTACACCGCCACGCTCGGTACACCAGGTGTAAATTGGGTAGGAAGTAAGATTAATATCACAAGGCAACAGAGATCTACAATACATTAATAAGGGAAGGAGGGTTTACACAATGCATAGAGCAGAACACTAGGGGGCAAAACATGTTGGATATTCCTAATAAAGCCAGATGATAATCTTGTGGGGTATCAAGTACCGAAGGAATAAGTGATCATGAATTAGTTCTCATGGATAGTAGACGATTTAGTAAACCAGTAACCTAAATTGAAGGGGGGACATAGAGAGGCCCAGATTGATAGAGTTTCAGTAGACCTATCAAAGGCTTTTGACAGAGTGAGCCATAAAATGGTGGTAAATAGGGTAAAACTATTGGAGCAGATGAGAAAATGATTTGCTGGGTAGAAGAATTTTTAAAAGGTAGTAAGCAAAAAGTTAGCACGGATATGCAATATAAAAAGAAGTGGAAGTAAAGTGGGCACAGGGTAGCGAGTTGGGAACGTTGCGGTTCATTATTCTAATGAATGATTGTGTTAATGGTTTTCAAACAGAAATTAGATTCTTTGCAGATGATATAATGCTATATAAAAAGATCAAAATGGTAGAGGACTTGAAACAGCTGCAGGGTGATCTGGACAAGATATCTAGTTAGGTTGGTAAACATGGGATGAAGATAAATGCAAAGAGGCAACCTATTAGAAACACACATGAAAAACTATGGTTGATTATGATTATAAGTGGGCAAATAATTGCTTGTTGAAGACTTGAAATGTAAATACCTTGGCATAACATTTTATACGAGGCGTATTTTTTAAGTAAGTACCGTTTTGTCACCACCGTGGCTGCAGCGCTACGGTCGGCGTCCTGCGCATGTGGACTGGGTACCTGCATCTCTTGCCTATGCACTGATGCCATTACAGTCTAATTCTTCCTTGTTTACGTTGTTCACTGAGTGTTTAAGATGCCTCCTTCAATCGTGAGTCCCGCCATCTGTGAAGTACGGGCTGTTATAAGATTTCTTTGTGCTAAAGGCCTAAAACCGATCGATATTCATCGTGAGATCTGTGCAGTTTACGGACAAAAACATTATGAGACATTATGGTGAGAAAGTGGGTGAGAGCATTTAAAGATGGCCATACAAATGTGCATGATGAACAACGGAGTGGGCGTCCTTCGGTCGTTAATGAAAGTTTGGTGCAGAAGGTGGACGATATGGTGAGAGAAAACAGACGCTTTGCGATTTCCTCCTTGTGTAATGACTTTCATAATGTTTCTCGTAGTGTTTGTATGGCATTGTGACCGAGCACTGAATTACTGAAAATTGTGCTCACATTGGGTACCAAAAATGTTAACGGATGTGCACAAAACCAAACGTTTAGGCAGTGCATTGACTTTCCTTGAGCGGTACCACAACGATGGTGATGATTCTTAAGCCAAATTGTTACGGGTGATGGGACATTGGTGGCCTACGTCACACCTGAATCAAAGCAACAGTCCATGGAATGGCGGCATTCAGATTCACCCAAAAAAAGTGAAGTTCAAGCAAACGATTTCTGCCCAGAAAATCATGTGCACAGTTTTTTGGGACAGAAAAGGAGTATTGCTTGTGGTATTTCTTCCTCGTAATGAGACAATCAATGCAGCAGCTTATTGTGAGATATCGAACAATCTGCGCCGTTCAATCCAGAACAAAGACGTGGCAAGATAAGCAAGGGCATCATTTTGCTGCATGACAATGCCCGTCCACATGTGGCTAATCAGACCAAAGAACTCAACACATCTTTTCGATGGGAAGCTCTAGAGCAGTGGTTCCCAATTAGTGTACGCGTACCCCCAGGGGTACGTGAGGTTACTCCCGGGGGTATGCGAGGTTCTCTCTTGACTAAGGTATTCAATAAGATAATTGAAAAAAAAAACAATTACGCAAACATTACTACCGCCAAAAATATTTTAAGACAGTCAAACGGTTGTGTGGTGTTGAATTAGAGGTCTGTAATGCTGTGGTTGTGCGAAGCACTAGACTGGAATGAACTCAGAGGCAAATGTAGCTATAAGGGGGTACGCGAGGTCAGCTCTTTCTTGAAATGGTACTCGGGAAAAACTATTTGGGAACCACTGCTCTAAATCATCCTCCGTACAGCCCTGATCTGGCACCCAGTGACTACCATCTGTTCCTGCACTTGAAGAAACATCTGGCGGTCAGCGTCTTGAAGACGATAACGAAGTCAAAACAGTTGTGATACAGTGGTTACACGTCAGGCGGCAGACTTCTATGAGGGGGTTTTCAAAAACTGGTACTACGTTATGACAAGTGCCTCAATATTGAAGGGAATTATGTAGAAAAGTAGAGTAAGGTACAGGCTTTCATGTAAAAATAAAATTATTGAGATATATTTGCACGTCTTTTTTAATTTCAAAACGGTACTTACTTAAAAAACATGCCTCATAACAAGCTCAACTGGTCAGGACACATTGGACAGGTAGTAGGAAAAGGTTTCAAAATCCTTCACTTGTTGGAGGGAAAAAGGGGATGTACGAAAGAAGTAAAGGAATTGGGTTAGAAAACTTTGGTCATACCATTGCTTGAATATGGGGACATATTTTGGGTATCAAATACACGAGTTGAAGAGGGTCAAAAGAAGGGCTGCTAGATTTGTCTCTGGATATTACCGTAGAATACTATCAATAACCGAAGTGATAAAACAGCTGGAAAGGGATTCATTGGGAGACAGAACAACGGTGAAGAGAGTCATGGGAGTGTGCAAGGCATATATTGGTGATTAGGTGTGGAAAGATATTGGTGTTAGAATTAAAAGTAATGCATGGAAGGGAAGAGGTGACCATGACCGTAAGCTGGCATTCAATTTCAGGCACAAGGATGTGGGAAGATTTTCTTCGTAGGTAAAGGGGTCAGGGATTGGAATAAGTTACCAAGAGAATTGATGAAGAAGTTACCAAAAATGGAGAGAAACAATTTAAAACTAAAATTTGTAGAGGGTAAAAGCAGTCAGGTACAGAAAAGGAGGAAAAAAGGAGGGTGTGCTTTTACCTCTATAACCCCCCCCCCCACACACACACACACCACACACACTCCTCTAGTGAGTGGCACGTAGTTTTCTTCCATACCGATTCCAGAACAAATTTTTGTGCCGTTTTCTCTAGTTAAACTATCGTAAATGACTTACAGAGATAATTAAATGACAGAAAAAAATATGCACATGCTGTTGTATGTTATGTACCTTATTTTTAACTGTGACAAGTAATATGAATAAAAAGCTACATGGCTTGGCTCGCAACTACTCCTACGTAGCGCTGTGTAGCTTTCTACCAAAACCCTCTCCTCCCTCCCCTAGACCGAGCTACGTAGTTTATGGATGCTCCCTAATGATAAAGAGCAGCGTGTATGAGAAAATTTAGCTATAGCTGTAACGTCTTATGCAGTTTTAAAATATTACAGTATGGGGTATACCAGACATGCCATCAGCGTTGACTTTCGAAGTACAAATTATGATGACATTTCAAAATCTTCACTCATCGACTTTGCAGCCATTGGTGCCTGGAGCTTCTTATCAGAGCATCTCAAAACTCACAAACTTCCTTTAATCACCAGCACACCATATACACCAGTACATTGGAGAGAAATGTTGATTCAATTAAAGAACTTCAGTATAATTGACAAGCATTTGTGAATACAGATTGAAGATAACACGGTGGGTTGCTATCCTCGAAAGAATGGTGTACAAAGTATTCTTTTTATCATGCAATAATTTCTTGTTCAGAGGAAACTATGGATCTGAAAGACTAAATACTTATAATGGTAACTTCCTGGATATACTGCAACTGCTAGGAAAATATGACTGTGATGGAGCATCTCTGCCATATTTCTAACAAGGAGAATAATGCCTATTATTGTGTCAAATGTATTCAAAATGAATGAAGTTTTGTAATACAAATATCACTAGGTTTAAGTCATCTAATACTTTTCCATCATACTGAATTGAAATTTTGATGTCAGTCACATCAAACAATATCTTTAACATTGCTTTTGTTAACATTAATGAAAACGAAGTCCAAGTGTGTGTGTGTTTCATTTCTATAAGCCGGTTAGTGACTCTTTGGAGCTGGACTCATTGGCCTGTTTATCGAAGATACTTTGCAAATTTTGATTCGGATATGAACAATTTTCAGTGCCACCAAGATATGACAATGGTTCCAATAAGATAGGGGGAAACAAAAATAGTTCAAGCAGAATCTGAACTGATATCTTGGAACATCTTTTGATCTATATAACTGTAATTAAATTTAGTAATAGTACGTGCAGCCAAAACATGAGTTACATCACTTTTCTTGTCCGGATTTCTTTAAAGATATTTGGTCTATTCTCTCGATCAACAAAGTGATGGGAGGTGGTATCCAAGCACTCAGAAGGACAATTGCCAAAAAACTAGTGAAACTCATTTGAAGAATAGAGTTCTAGCCTCACTGCAGTTCGTTATCAGTACCCTTTAGTTCGCGACACCCATTGGAAACAAATTATTCAGTGGCAGCAACAGAGGCCATCAAATCATGGAGCAATTTCAGCTCA
>CM061919.1:255866580-255992442 GCA_031002005.1 Vandiemenella viatica
GTAGCGGTAATAATACAACTTATCCTGATGCACAACACATGCCAGCTACTTCATTGCGGAATTTCAACGCCTGATAATATTGGCATATTTTGTTCATTGCACCGATTGCAATTTCGAATGTGCAGAGTAATCAATGGCTGGTGCATATTGAACGCAAGACGAACAAATGATACACGTGTTTAGCACGGCTGATTGCTGTCCTCTTGTTCTCTCTCTCATGTAGCTATGTGCTGTTCTCGTGCCGCACTTGTTCTCGATATATTCTGTCGCAGACGTTCATCACGTTGTTCTTGTTTTTTTTTTTAATTTTTTAAATGCGCGTCGACACGCGCTGTTCGTGAGATTCTGCATACGACCACTCAAGCTGTCCTGATTCTTTGAACTTCCTTACTTGCCGCGATTTGTGTTGCTGATGATGAGCTCTCTCGTCGTGCGTCGTGCCCCTCTGCTACACGTATTATCGAGGTTAGATTCTTTGGCGACATTTCACTGAAAAATATTTGAATTACAACAAAAATTGCCCTTCTGAAGAGCCTAAAAATAAGACACTATAATACAGTGGTGAAACCGGAATTTTTTGGTCCATTGAAAATACAGTTAAATGGAAGTTAAGAACTAATGAGGAAATATATAACATTGAAAAAATAACAGAAAAAGAGACTGATATTTTTTTGGATACATTTATAGCATGGATGACACCAGGCTTTCAAGAGGTTTAGAAAGATTTGAACGAAATAATACCAGTGAACTGTATGGAAAGAAATTTTCGATAGCAGACCTTGAATATGGCAGGATTCAAAGAAGAGAGGAGTGCAATAATGAAGGAGTACTGGGGAGGAAGAAAGAAAAAAACAACAGGAGAGGAATTGAAATTGACACGTGGTCTCTAGCTGACCATAACAAAAAGAAGAAGAAAAATGATAAGCTAGCGAAAAATACTTACACGATTCGAATTTATCGTAACGTTTTTCTTCAATGTTATATTCATGTGTGTAATTATTTTTTTTCATTAGGTATAATGACACACAAAAGATGACAACAATACAACATAATTGTAACACAATACACAGCACAATTAAAATTGAAGGACTCACACATTTGGCGTGGAATAGACTGAAGCATAAATAAATCGAAATACAACGCCATCTACTGGATGGTTCGATAATTAACACACCGGTATCTGTTAGGAATAAACTGTAGCATAATAATTGAACAGAACATGATCTACTGGATGATTACCAAACTAGCTAACCAAGTGTTGTATCGTATAAGTTAACACATCGCCATCTGTTAGAAACTTATGGAACTATAATTATAATTTCATGTGCTGGTAATGACCTGGTGACATGGTCTACCTAGCCCGCCCATCCTGCCTGGTACAGGGGACGTACACTCTTTGGCACAAAATTGACAGTGGTGCCTGCGTCTAAGTCCCTTATTTTGCACAATGTGGCATCAATGGAGAGTTTGTCTTCCCAGGAAACTTTAGCGCATCTACTAGCTCCGCCCATCAAACCATCCATTGGCGGGTATTCAATTCAGCGCCATCTGTAATTCATTTCCTTAAATCATGCCTGTAACATAACAGGAAGGACTCCGCCCATCCAAGATTCTTATTGGCAGGGTAGATCATCAATCTTCCCCTACATTTCAGTAAAAGGCTACTGACCAATCCTGAGTCAAGTAATGCATTTTCCAGTCCCGGGATTGGCTATCATATTCGGCAAGATATGGCCGACCATCGAATCGAACGAAATTCGGTTCCAGCTATACTTTTGTTTAATTCCGATCGTGAAACATGTCGCTAAAGTTGCAATGAAACAACAATTGCAATGAAGCGCCGCAAACATGAGGTTTCAGTGATTATTTTATTCCAAATGATTTGCGTAAAACTATAACGATGTTTATTTATATATTGATTTGGCTAATTCCTTCCAATAATACTACACGTAATGAGATGTGTGGGCCAAGCATTGGGTGGAAATGTTCATAGATCCAGAATTTTTAGGTCTACAAAACTATAGAAATGATTATAAAGAGATTATTTCGGAAAATTGTCTAAGACCGGTTGAATGTAAATGATTTCCGAGACAGGATAGGGTTGTTTACACACTGCACGAGCTGTCTATTCACACGAGCTCAGTTGGCTTATGGTTAACGCTCTAGTCTTCTGAACGCTAGGTCCTCGGTTCGATTCCAGGCGTTCCGATTATTTTTTTGCATTTATTTTAAACAAGTCGAAGCTACCAATGACTTATCCGTAAAATATAACGTCGACTCTTACCTACATGCGTCAGGGAATAGTATACCTAAGAAAGACTCAGACTGAGTGCTTCTTAACAAACAGCACACCTAACTATGAAGCATTCATGGAGGTGACACTAGAAGAAACCTCATGTTTCAACCTCTTCGAAATCGCATCATCTGGTGACGTTAGGTGGACTACAACGAGATCGCACAGTCGTCAACGAGAAGAAATACTAAATAATATTGTCGCGTTGGAACCGGGACAGGTGTGAATTCGAAGGTTACTTGTCAATGAACACAGCACTTAAACTGAGAACAGGTTTATTGAGAACTCAAACATACACGCAGCACTGACTGCCTCTTGGGCAGAATGCTCTTCTATTTATACACAGATAGAACGTACTAGAGATTACAAGAGTAGTTAACAAATGAAATGTGTAGAAGTTACAAGTGACCTTAGGAAACATGTAGAATCTTCTGGAAATAATAAACAGAATTAAATAATTTTTGTCAGTGGGCGGGATTGAACCGGCGACCTTCGGTACCGCAATTCGTGACGCTACCCGCTGCGCCATGCTGGCAGACGGTACACTGGCGTTCATGCGGCATTGCTCCCTCTCCTGAGGAAAACAGCGTCCCGCTGTTAGATTTCTTTTGGGGCACGCTGAAGTGTCCTGGATCTTGATCTTGTCGTGGGTCCTCTGTATGGCAGTTCTGGAGGGCCCCTCCTGTTTGTACTATTATCTTCCTGTCCGACTTCCTCAGTATCCAAACCGTCCTCAGAGTCCTTGAACAAGAAGCTGGTTGTGCCTAGCTGCTCGTCAGGATTGTAGTAAGGCTTCATGCGGAGGACGTGAACAATGTCCCTTCGCTTTCGTCGTTTCGAAGACGGCTCATAATCTCGACTTCGTATGTGACGTCTGACCGGCGGCGTATGACACGATACGGACCAAAGTACCGCTTCAGTAAACTTTTCTGATAGCCCAACTTCCGGACAGGGGTAAAAAATCCATACGAGATCCCCTGGGTTGTACGCAACAGGTCGGTGCTTGCCGTCATACCGCTGACGGTCCCTCTCCTGGGTGGGCCAGTGTTCGTATGCGAGCCAGCTGTCTTGCTTCTTCGACCCTGGTAATGAGCTGTTTTATATAGTCATCCTGAGTGTCGTCCGGCTGGAATGGGAACAGCGTATCCATTGTGGTCTCAGCTTCACGGCCATGGAGCAGAAAAAACGGAGTGAAGCCTGTCGTATCTTGCCTTGCTGTATTATAAGCAAATGTGACCACTGGCAGTATTGTATCCCAATCCTTCTGCTCAACATCCACATACATCGACAGCATATCGGCTAATGTCTTGTTGAAGCGTTCTGTGAGACCGTTTGTCTGAGGGTGGTATGCAGTTGTCATCCTGTGGACAACGTCGCATCTTGACATGACCTCTGATACTAGTCTTGACTGGAATACCTTTCCACGATCGGATATCATCACACGTGGTGCTCCATGCTTCAAAATAATGTCTTCTACTAGAAATTTTGCAACCTCTGGAGCTTCTGCAGTCGGCACAGGTTTGGTGACAGCGTAGCGCGTGAGGTAGTCGGTGCAGACTATTATCCATCGGTTACCGGTTGTCGACTTCGGGAACCTCCCCAAAAGGTCGATCCCAATTCGGTGGAATGGAACTGCTGCAGGTGGAATTGGTACTAGATGACCTGGAGGTAATTGCGGCACATGTTTCCGTCGCTGGCACTCTTTACAGTGACTCACATAATGCTTGACAGATCGGTAGAGACCCTTCCAGTAATACCTGCGTCTGATTCGGTCCAGGGTCTTCACAAATCCCAGATGACCGGATATTGGAGCGTCGTGGAAATACTTGAGAATAGCTGGCTGGAGATGAGCTGGGACGACCAGAAGCCACTTGGGGCCTAGTGGATCGTAGTTGTTCTTATACAATGTCCCATCTATCAATTGAAAACCCTCCTTTGGCCGGTTCTCCTTTCTCCAAGGCGTCTATGGTTCTTAATAACTCTGAATCTTCCCTCTGTTCAGCTGCAACGTCACCTAATTCAGCGAGGGCTGAAATTCCATTCATGCTGTTGTGTTCTATTAAAGGATTCCTTGAAAGGCTGTCGGCATCCTTGTGTTTGCGTCCGTTTTTGAATACCACCGTGACGTCGTACTCTTGAAGTCTAAGTGCCCATCTTGCTAGTCGACCTGATGGATCCTTCAAGCTGGTTAGCCAACATAAAGAATGGTGGTCTGTTACGACGGTGAAGGTTTGCCGAATAAATACGGACGAAACTTGTTGATAGCCCAGACAACTGCGAGGCATTCTTTCTCGGTTGTAGAGTAGTTTATCTCGGGCTTAGAGAATACTCTTGATGCATAGGCTATCACCTTCTCAGCACCTTCCTGAATTTGCACAAGCACTGCACCGATCCCATAACCGCTGGCGTCAGTGTGAAGTTCAGTTTCTGCATTCTCGTCGTATAAGGCTAGAACTGGTGCGGAAGTTAGAGCCTCCTTAAGTGCCTGGAAAGATCTTTCTTTAGTTTCATCCCAGTAAAACTTGGCGTCTCCCTGCAAAAGTTCTTGCAGTGGACGTGCCATGTTACAGAATCCTTTTATGAAACGCCGGAAGTATGAGCACAGCCCAAGAAAGCTTCTCACATCACGAATGTGCTGAGGAGTTGGAAATTCCATGACTGCCCTTACTTTATCTGGATCAGCGCGGACGCCATCTCCGTTGACCAGGTGCCCCAGGATTTTTATCTCTCTGGCGACGAAGAGGCACTTCTTCGGATTGAGGCGGAGTCCTGCAGTCTGAACACACTTCAGCACCGTTGACAGGCGACTCAGATGTTCCTTCAAATGTTTTCGAGAAAACAACAATGTCATCTAAATAACAAAGACACGTCGTCCACTTAAGGTGTCGAAGTAAGTTGTCCATCATGCGTTCGAATGTGGCCGGAGCGTTGCATAATCCGAATGGCATTACTTTGAATTCATAGAGGCCATCAGGTGTAATAAAAGCCGTCTTTTCTCTGTCAGCTTCGTCAACCTCGATTTGCCAGTAGCCTGTCTGCATGTCCATGGTTGAGAAGTATGTAGCTCCTTTCAAGCAGTCTAAGGCGTCGTCGATGCGCGGCAGTGGGTAGACATCTTTCTTTGTGATTTTGTTCAGCCGCCGATAGTCGACACAGAATCGCCACGTACCATCCTTCTTCTTTACGAGGACCACCGGAGATGACCAAGGACTCTCCGAAGGTTGAATAATGTCATTATGCAACATCTTCTCCACTTCCTCTCGAATTATTCGCCTTTCGACTGGTGACAATCGGTACGAGCGCTGGCTAATGGGCGGATGATCCCCAGTATTGATACGATGCTTTATCGTGGGCCGTTTCGTCTGACCTTTTTTTGCTGGGGTGTGAATACACCAGAGAATTGGCGTAGTATAGCTAACACCCGGTGGTGTTGTTCCTTGGTCAGGCCGGACCCTATTGGCAGTTCCATAGTTGTTTCCTCCAGCGTGTTGTCGGTACTAGTAACAGAGCATGGATCTTCGTTAATGACGTTGAGCTCGCCCTCCTGGACTGGTTCAGCTGTCCCTATGCACATTCCCTTGGGGATAATTTGTGACTGCTCGTGACAGTTGGTGATCCAAATGTCTCCTCGACCACCGATAATGCTTATGATAGCCGCTGGTATGTAGATTTCTTTCGTGAGCCTAATAAACTTTCTACTATCGACAAGCACTTCAAGGTTGCGGTCGTCCGTGTTTTTGACTGGGACTCTTCTCATTGCGAACGGCGGGATTGTCACGTTGTCAACGGCGAATAACTTCCCAGAAGATTCTGTGTTACGTGTACCCGTCGCAACGACTTCTTCAATTTGCAGCTCAGACGTTCCACAGTCAATGACAGCTTGGGATGCCTTAAGGAAGTCCCATCCAAGGATGACATTATGACTACATTCTGTTAAAATGACAAATTCAACTGGCTGGGTCCTGTTGTTGATGGTTATTCTCGCGACACAAGCTCCAGCTGGCTGGACGTACTTTCCATTTGCGACCTTTAGCACAGTTGCCCCCGTATCACGGAACATTGTCTTCTTTAGTGTGCGACGATAATTGTCCGACAATACGGAGAAAGAAGCTCCTGAATCAACCAGCGCCCGGACAGGTTGGCCGTCGATTATAACGTTGATGAGATTTCCCGACATCTTAGTGACTGTCATCCATGGAGGATTTTCATCTGCGGCGGCCTCACCTCCGTAGATGGTCGCCTTGCTTAGTTTTCCTGCGTGCGGCGGCTAGGGGAGCGGCTGGTAGCTCTGTCCGGCGACGATGAACGGCAGCGGCGCGTCGGGGATCGACCTCGTCTAGGGTACGGCGATGGGCTTCTTCCCGTAGGTCGACCGAACTCGTCAGCGGGTGGCTGCCTGGGGTAGAACTGTTCTGATGGCGGACGTCTTGCGGCAAAATAATCGTCAAATACTCGTCTTCTCTCTCTGCAGTATCGTACGACATGTCCAGGGCGCCCACAGTGGAAACATACTGGCGCGTTGTCTTCTGTCCTCCAGACGTCCGTTCGTCTGCGGGACGTCATAGGTGCCGGAGGGTTTGGTTGTGGCCGTGTCGGCCGGTTCCTAGGCTGCCGTTTGGCAGCTGCAGCATACGTCATATCAGGGCGAGGCCATTCTTCACGTCGAGTGCGATTGGCTCGGCAGACAGGAGCTATTGTCTGAAATACCTCTTTTTCCGCCGCGTCGGCTCCTTCATGACCCACTGGGCTTACATCCATGGCCATGATCTGATGCTCACTCGGTTCAAGAGTCCCAGCTGCCATGAACTGTTGTAATTCTTCTCTCACAATTTGTCGTATGAGAGACGCAAAGTCGTGCTGGTCTTCCACAACTGCCATAGGGACTACGTTGGGAAGTCTGTCATACTTCTTTCGCCCAACCCTCCTTTGTTGCATATCCTCAATCCGCTGGCACCACTTGATGAACTCTTCCGTCGTAGCGACGTCTTTTATCAGAAGAGCTTGGTACATGTCTTCTGCAATACCTTTCATTAGGTGCGTGATTTTGTCGGCTTCAGTCATATTCGGGTTGACTACGTTGCATAGGGCCAAAACATCCTGTATGTAAGATTGCGTCGGCTCCCCATGTCGTTGGGCCCGGTTCTTCAGTTGTTCTTCCGCCGAGCGGATTTGTCGCTGGTGGTCCCCAAACGTTTTCTTAAGTTCCGTCTGGAACATTTCCCAGTTATTCAGTTTATCTTCGTTGTTCTCGAACCACTGCTGGGCGGTTCCGTCCAGATAGAAATAAACATTTGCCAAGCACATGGTATGATCCCACCTGTTGTACTTGGCGACTCGGTCGAACCCTTTTAGCCATTTGTTAGGGTCCTGTCCAGCGTCTCCAGAGAACACCGATGGGTGTCGAATGTGCAGCTGGCTTGCCGCCATGGGTTTCCTAATGACGCGGACTTTCGGAAGGACGTACTGAGTATATCCTTTGTAGTCCGGTTCCAGTCCGTGTAGGCGGCGACTTTTACGTTGCCTAATCGGAGCCACGATGATGCAGCTGTTGCACAGGGTACCCGGCGTCTCCACCAAACTATGTCGCGTTGCAACCGGGGCAGGTGTGAATTCGAAGGTTACTTGTCAATGAACACAGCACTTAAACTGAGAACAGGTTTATTGAGAACTCAAACATACACGCAGCACTGACTGCCTCTTGGGCAGAATGCTCTTCTATTTATACACAGATAGAATGTACTAGAGATTACAAGAGTAGTTAACAAGTAGAAGTTACAAGTGACCTTAGGAAACATGTAGAATCTTCTGGAAATAATAAACAGAATTAAATAATTTTTGTCAGTGGGCGGGATTGAACCGGCGACCTTCGGTACCGCAATTCGTGACGCTACCCGCTGCGCCATGCTGGCAGACGGTACACTGGCGTTTATGCGGCAATATCATACTTAGATCTACGCTACTGCCACCTCAATTTACGTCACGTCATGTGAATTCATTTTCTTGTTTTATGTTTTGCGTTTGTTTCCAAACTTCTTAACTGTTAGCTGAACAAACTCTTCGGTATCGGAAGAAGATTGGAAACGGTGGTTGTTTTGTCGCTTTCAAAACCTTACCATTTTTGGATACATGACATCACTTAAAACAGAGTAGACTTGGGTTAACTTCATCGGCTAGTGACAAAGTTACTGAAAGATTCGAGACTTTTTCGGATGTATTAACGGATGAGCAAAGAATAATTTTATTTGTTTCACGTGCTTATTAGAAATGAAATAAAGAAACAGCTTACTCAGGAATTTGATTTGTTTTCTTGGTTAATCAAATGGAGCAGCCTCGATTTTTTAAACCTGACTTTTCAACCATCTTGCTGTCGCTTTCTTCATAGGACTGTGCTCTAAAGAAAGTAACAGCAAAATGGCTGAAACATTTTTAAAAACTAAAGTTTCGACATCTTGGTGTGGCTTTCTTCATAGGACTGTGCTCTGAAGAAACGCACAGCAAGATGGCTGAAATATTTTTTAAAACCTGTCGTTTCAGCCATTTTGGTGTGGCTTTCTTCATAAGACTGTGCTATGAATTAACGCACAGCAAGATGGCTAAAACGTTAGTTTTAAAAAAATCGATACGCACCATGTTCTGTTATTCTGACCCAACTAAGATTCAATCAAATAAAACTTCCACTAACATTGTTATTCGAACTTTTATCTTACATATTTATCGGGAAATAATTTAGTGAAAACATCTTCATCAAACGAGTTTAACAAATAAATGCAACTGATGATTAGTATGTTAACTTCAACGCGATACATACTCTTCTTTCTGTGTTTTGGCAATTTATTTTCTTAGCGGATGCTTAACTAATATTTACTTAAATAGTAAACATCTATGGCCATTGTTACTCACCATAAAGGCCGGGAGCTTGCCGTCTACGTTGAGGACACGGCTACACGTTGACCAAGATTAGAGTTTGATTAGTATTTATAAAATAGAGTTTTTTTCTTTTTTTCCACGAAGATCGCCCTGTATAGATGGGTGTACGTGATTCACACGGGTATCTCTTTCCATTGACGAGCCGCGACTGATTTCGTATTCGGCTGAAACGTGTTTCGAGACCACAACCTCCCCCTCCACCCTTTCCCGCCACACTTGATTATGCAAGCGCGCTGGTACGCAGATACCACCCAGATAAAAGGCGGCCTATGGCCTGTTATTCTAACAAAGACGCCACCAAGGCCCACGGCTTGCAAGATATTAGTTATAAGGAAACAAAAGGCGACACAGTTTTGTCACATCTCTGCTTTTGATGGGACACATCATACATAACCTTCAACCTCTGCTAGAACTCTTCTTAACTTTCTCAGTTACTTGGTATAAAACACATAAAATACTGCTCCAAATCACCTCTATAAGCACAATGATTTTCTTTCCGTCTAATCGATTTATCTGGATCATGCTCGCTAAGAGAGTACATTTTGCGTCCTCTGTTATGTATTATGATATAACTACTTTTGTCACATTGTATCATATACACGCTTTATTCCTTGCGGTCAAGGATGATCCAAAATAGTACTGTTATTATTATTAGACCTAGCGTGGTGGGTGAGCGGGAGGACGGGGGTTCGAATCCCGGTCCGGGCATCCAGATTTGGGTTTTCCATGGTTTCCCCAAATCAATCCAGGCGATCTCCGGGATGCTTCCTTCAAAAGGGAATGGCCGAATTCCTTCCCGTTGCTTGTCCCCAGTCCTTTCCGCGTCATTGTAGAGTAAAACCATAAGAAAAAGTGTATTATTATTGTTATTTATTACATTTCACACACATGATCAAATAAATTTACATAAACGCTTCAAGTCGGCAAGTTTTACAACGTACTGAACAATGTAAAGGACGATTTTACGTCAAAATGAATGTTAACCGAGAGCCTAAATTTAATATTACAAAATTAGCTTCTGAGGGATTCCGTTTAAAGGTTGTGAAGAGGACGCATATCAAAGCAGTGTTTGAAGTACTGCTGTTGCACTAGCTGTGTGTTTTGGCTCGTCGAGACTTGGGCTTCCCAGTCGTTTGGGGAGGACTACATGGGACCCCCAGGGGACTACTGCTGCATCTGTGCAGGGCGTCGATACGCACACGGTATGCAAATGGCGCATTGGGACACACGCAATGGCGTATGGGTCTCCATCACCGTCTACCCCCTCCCGGCAATGCACCCCGCGGGAGTACCCATTCTGCCGTACCAACACGCGCTGTAAACAGCCCTGCCCTACTGCGTACAGCGAGGTGTTTAGCGAATTGCCGCGGCTATCGTTAAACACATCTCCGATTACTTGTTTACACTGTTGGCTTTCGTATCAGCTTTCGGCAAACTAGTCCATACGTTGCAATACAAGATGGAACTCTGTTAACACTAGTAAAAGACTTTTGGATGGCAGTGACGGCAAAACTGCAGTTAAGCAATAAAAATAAGGAATGATAGGAAAAAGAAACCAGTCACCACAGATCTCCATTTGTAATTACAGGTAAAAACACAAACAAACAAACATGCGAACACACTTTATAGTATTTCTTTGCCGTTACTTGCCCCTCACCGATCAAATCTCCACCATAATGACCTCGACATCGATTAACCGTAAAGCCAGAAACAAATAAACAAACAAAAATTCTTAAAATCAATGCCTAAAAAATGCCATTCTCGGTCATGATGTAGGAATGTGTGTCACACTCTGACGTAACACTTCCCGCCTCCGCTGCCCAACCAACAACGACCGGAGATATTGTTCAAAGTTGTGCGCGTTATTTAATAACAGTTCTATTTAGTTAAGCATCCAGGAGTAAATTAGCTCCCAGAAAACTCAGAGGAAAGTATCTATTGCGTAAAAATTGACATATTAATTATTACTTACTTTTTCTTGATTAAAGTTCGTTCGATGTAGACTTTTCTTATACCCTCTGTACAGCAATATAGTTGTTAGAGTAAGATAAGAAATATCTAAATTTCATCATTTTCAAGATTAAGAGCGTTATTTGATGAAAATTGTACTTAACAAAGAAACGTTTTGCTAAAATATTGCGTTCAGTGTGTCATTTTTGACTGGCTTACAAGATATTTTAAGTCACTGTTATAATATACTTGAAGAAATGATTTGCCGAAACACTTAAAAAAGTATGTACTGCGTTTAAATTAATATATTAGTTCCCTTTATTACCGATGTCACTATATCAGACACATGTAAATATTTCTAGTGGGTCAAATGTAGATCTTAATACGGTGAATGTAGAATCTATGAATTTTGCACAGGAATATTAGTTGGACTTGTGGTTTATGTCGAAATTCAGATTGCACCAGAATGACAATTGACACAATTTTTAAAAGATTAATTCACGAAGAATTTAGTTTTATAAATAATTTATGTTGCTTTCATAAGCGTCGAGTTACTGAAGTTACTACATCATACGGATGGAAGTAGTTCCGTTCTTATCGTCCTGAATGAGACGTGGACGAAGATTAAAACCAATATCAGGCGCTGTAGCATAAGGTTTCGGGATTCCTACAGAAGGATGGAAAGGGTAGTAGAATAGATAGTAGGTGAAGATCAGTTTGGGTTTAGGAAAAATCGCGGTACAAGGGAAGCAATTCTGTCTTTAAAATTAATACTTGAAGGGCGGATCAAGAAAAACATACTTTTATGGCATTTGTTGATTTAGAAAAAGCTTTTGATAATGTTAGGTGGGACAAGATGTTCAAAATTTTAAAGAAGTCAGGTCTAAAGTATCGAGATAGAAGAATACTCTATAAACTATATAAGAATCAAGTGGCTGTAATAAAAGTAGAGAATCACGAGAGACATGCATCAGTCAAAAAGGGTGTGAGACAAGGTTGTAGTCTATCCCCGTTAATATTCAACTTGTATGTAGAAGAAGCAATGAAGAAAGTCAAAGAAAAATTTCCATGTGGCATAAGTTTTCAGGGAGAAAAAATCATTATGCTACGATTTGCTGATGACATTGTCTTGTTAGCAGAGAGGGCTGAGGATATTGAGAAGTTATTGAATGGCATGAACAAAATACTGAAAGAAGATTTTGGACTGAATATAAATCAAAGTAAGACAAAAGGGATGAAATGTAGTAGAAATGATACCAATACCAGCAGATTAAATATAAAAATGGGATCGGATGCAATAGGAGAAGTGAGTGAGTTCTGTTACTTGGGAAGTAAAATTACAACCGATGGCCGAAGCAGGAATGATGTTAAAAGCAGAATAGCAGTAGCAAAACGAGCCTTCATGAAAAAGAGAAACCTTTTAGTTTCAAATATTGTTCTAGGAATTAGAAAGAACTTCTTAAAACTCTATGTGTGGAGCACAGCACTTTACGGTAGCGAAACATGGACTTTAGGAATACCGGAAAGAAAGAAACTTGAAGCATTTGAAATGTGGTGCTACAGAAGAATGCTGAAAATTAAGTGGACAGACAAAGTAAGAAATGAACGAGTTTTGGAAATGATATGTGAGAAAAGAAGTTTATGGAAGAAGCTTACAGGAAGAAGAGACAGGCTGGTAGGTCATATTTTGAGACATGCTGGATTGGTTAATTTGTTAGTGGAGGGAACAGTGGAAGGTAAGAACTGTAGAGGAAGACAGAGATTAGAATACATGAAGCAGATAATTGAGGACGTGGGTTGTAGAGGGTATGTAGAAATGAAAAGGTTAGCACAGGATAGGAAGGGATGGAGGATTACCTCAAACCAGTCGAATGACTGACGACAGCAAAAAAAAAAAAAAAAAAAATTAATTATTTGATTGGTTCCCTAAGTCTGACATCATCAATTCGGTAAAAGTTCCAACTGTATAGCTGTGTAAACTGCAATCGAAATATTTACAAATTTCAAAATACTGTTTTGAGCATTACATAACAACAATTCTATTTATTTAGGCAACCTCAAAGAAATTAATTGCCAGAAATTTCCTTTCGCCCTTCTTTTTTGACAGGCTTAGAGACTAGTAATGTATAACCGAGGTATTAATTTGCAAGTAGATATATTTTGTATGTGTAAGACAGCAGAATAGTTTGACACTAAATCAACATACATTGTTGAGCCTTCACGAATATTCCTATCAGCTAAGATACATCTTAAGAAATCGTATCAACAGCCCTTAGGCGATAATTATCGTAGAAACATCCGAAGGATAATTTCTTTCTGCACCAAAAGCACTGAACAATTGTGGGGCATTTGCTACAATTGCAATTTTCTTTTTTGCTTCCACTCTTATTCAGCAACACTGAGTTGTCTTGCTGGATGCCGTTTTTCAGAGACATGAACGAGGCATGCTCCAATGGAAACGCTAGAGAAAATTTACTGCTCGAATAATTCCTGCATTTATTCAAAGCTTTCTGCGTTGGATTTTTCAACGATAAACGTCAACTGTCAACTTGCGAATGGATTTCCTCAGAGACAGCCGCTAGAAATATTTTCGATGACGCGATGAGGTAACGTCAGTATACGAGAGATTGGCTGTTGATTTTATCACTGTTTCTCCTACCTCTTATAATACTGTACTATGGTGAGCCTGAACATTATGAACACCTACCTAAAAGCCGGTTAGTCCGCCATAGGCACGGATAAGAGCAGCGAAGCAATGAAGCCTTGTTAGGTCGCTGGAGGGAGTTAGCACCACATCGGCACACACAAGTCACCTAATTCCCGTAAATTCCGGGGAGGGGGGAGATGAACTCTGACGGCACGTTCCATCACACATAAGATGTGTTCAATTGGGTTCAGATCTGGCGAGTTGGGGGGGCCAGCACATCAATTTCAACTCGCCACTGTGTTCCAATTTTTTTGAACCACCCCATCACACTCCTGACCGTGTGACATGGCGCATTATCTTGTTGAAAAATTCCACTGGCTTTGGGAAACAAGGTCGTTTTGAAGGGGGGTACGTGTTCTGCAAGCAGTGTACGATACTTACATAACGTTATCGTGCCTTGCAGGACCTCCACTGAATCCATGGATGCCAACGTGAATGGTTTCCGGAGTATAATTGAGCCATCGCCATATTGTCTCCGTCCCGTAGTACAGGTGTCAAGAACCTGTTCCCCTGGATTCGCGACCTCCCATTGGAATGATGAAGAAGGTATCGGGATTCATCAGACCATGCAACGATCTGTCAATGTACCAACGTCCAGTGATGATGGTCACGTGCCCATTTGAGTCGTAGTTGCCGATGTCATGGTGTTAACATAGGCACATGCATGGGTCGTCGGCTGCAGAGGTCCATCGTTATGAGTGTTCGGAGCACTCTGTGTTCAGACACAGATGTACTCTGCCCTGTATTAAAGGCTGATGTTAGTTCCGTCACAGTTCGCCACATGTCCTTTTTTACCAGTCTGCCCAGCCTAGGACGTCCGACATCTGTAATGAGGGGTGGCCACCCAACCCCTCGACGTTTGGACGTGATTTCACTTTGGTTTGTCCACTTATTGAAGACACTCACCACAGCACTCCTCGAACACCCGACAAATCGTGCAGTTTTCGCAATGCTCGTGCCAAGCCACGGGGCCATCACAGTCTGCCCTCGATCCAACGATCAACGTTAAATATCGCCACGTTGGCTCCGGTGGATGCGGCACTGTGATGTTGTTCGGCGCCTGACACGGAGTTTGCTGGTTCGAGTCCTGGTTGTGACACCAAACTTCGTCATCGGTACTTGGCCGGCAGAGTAGCAGAGATGGTGGTGCAAGAGTCGTGATCGCCAGATTGCGTGCAAAATCTTGGGTTAAATCTGAAAACCTACTGCGTTGCGTATGGAGCGAGGGTATACGACACTGTTCGTGGTAATTCGTCCGATGGATGGGGACTTTAAGCCGGCCGGTCACTATGTTGTTCTTTCGGCAGAGTAGGTCTGAATGGGCTGCTAAAGAGTTTCATCTTCTCGACTCCTACGTATTTAACAACGCAGTAAGCTGCATATACACACATTGCTGTGAACCGTTACACAACAGTAACACGTACACACACTTCCAACACTGGAGAAGGGAAAGGGAATCCACTACAGATAAATTACCCAAGATATCTGCAATGGAGGAGAAACTCCTTCCAGGGGAGCATCAAACATGGAACACCTGCTAATGCAGATATTAATACTGTTATGATGAAACTTAAAAATTTTGTGTACATCATTGTTTCTGAAATTCTGGGTGATTTCATATGTCACTGATGATAGAAATGAAGCAGACGGAATAACTGGCATAACTTTTAATGCCTTATTACTTGATTTTTAAAAATAAAAAATATTCGGGGCAGATGTATCTTCCAATTTTTAATCAAGTACCCTTCTTACATAAAATTTCAAAATTTCGCTAGCGTCATTTTTTTTTTAATTGCTGTTACTTGTTTTATTCGGGGTATGGGCTGCGTTTTTTAATTATTTTTCCGATAATGCCTACGTTTCGGCTCAAACCTGGTGCCTTCGTCAGGGCTTCTCTTTATCTATCCGCCTGGCTTACGGATACACTTGACCACTTGATTCACGGTAAACTTTATTTTTTCTCAGGCAGAGATGATTTTAGTTCTCCTCCAAAGAGTATTTACACCGAGGCTGGTGGGTGAGCGGTTAACGTCCTGCCATCTCACTCGGGAGAACGCCGGTTCAAATCCCAGTTTGGGCATCCAGATTTGGGTTTCAATGTTATCACTCCATGTGAATGCCGGGATGCTTCCTTTAAAAGGCCATGGCAAAATTTCTTCCCGTTTCTTGTCCCCAGTCCAATCCCACTTTTAATGATGTCGAAGTCGACGGGGCTTAAAGTCATGGGTAAAAGAAATGACGTCTATACATTTTGGATAGTTTTTTAGTTGTTATAACGCGTTCGTTTGCTAGAACACAAGTCTACATTTGGCTCAAACTATAGCTGTCATCTTTGTTAAAATTATTAGGATGTTTATAAATTTCTATAGATTCCCTTACTTTCTGTTCTCAAAAATCTTCTCTGCCGGTGAGAAACAAACAGTACCCCGTGAATGAAGTGGTCAATTATATCCGTAAACCAGACGGATAAATATAGAGAAGCCCTGACGAAGGCTCCAAGTTGGAGCCGAAACATAGGCTATATATATATATATATATATATTGCCCAGCAATTCATTTATCATGTCACACGAAGTCACTTATCCTTACTGACTATCACGAGTGAGGAACGATTTTTGAGGAGGAATCTAAATAAGAGAGGATGGCTCAAATTAGGAGATGTACGAAATGTAGTAAACTCTGTCTAAACGTACAAAAGAACTGAAGAGATAATATTTTAAAATCCGGCTACACACTTCACTAACGAAACAGAAAACGAATATCATATCTTCAACTCAAGATTCCGTACGTCTGTCGTCTATATGTTACACCATACACATTAATCAAACAACTATCGCTTAAAAACGATTCTATCAAACAATAGATCCAAGTAAAAAATATTTATATATTACTAAAATTTATAATTTCGACTGCGAAAGAAGTCCCGTATAGTGTGACTATCACTCGGCTTGAAATTATGGTAGCCGCAAAACCATTGCTAGGAATAAATCATCTGTTTTGTCCAAAACGCTACGAAGATAAAAATGGCAGCTTGTGACCATATATTTAATCATAGTAAACTAGATAAATAATGAAGTCAAACAGAGATGAATTGTAAGATGAAGGTAGTGGAATGTAAAATGATTTATAGGCTAATTAAGGAAGTAAGGTTATTCACTTCACAAGAGAGCAAAGTGTTCAAGAAGAAAAAATCAATATGCTACGATTTGCTAATGACTGACTTGTTAGCAGAAAAGGGTGAGGATATTGAGGAGGGCTTTTGACTGAATATATACTAAATCAAGACAATAGTGATTAAATGTAGCAGAAATGGTACCAATCACAGTTGATTAAATATAAAAATAGGATCGGATGTATTAGGAGAAGTTAGTGATTTCTGCTGAAGCAGGAATGATGTTAAATGCAGAATAGCACTAGCAAAAAGAGCCTTCATGAAAAACAGAAATCTTTTAGTTTCAAATATTGATCTAGTACTCAAAATGAACTTTTTTAAAACTCTATGTGTGAAGCACAGCACTTTATGGAAACGAAGCATAGAATTTAGGAATACCAGACCGAAGAAAAATTAAAGCATTTTAAATGTGGTGCTATAGAAGGATGCTGAAAATCAAATCGACGAATGAAGTGAGAAACGAACGAGTTTTGGAAATGATGGGCGATGAAAGAAGTTTATGGAAGAAGCTTACAGAAAAAAGATACAGAATGGTAGGTCATGTTTTGAGACATGCAGGACTGGTTAATTTGTTAGTGGAAAAAATAGTCGAAGGTAAGAACTGCAGAGGAAGACAGAGATTAGATTATATGAAGCAGTTAACTGAGAACAGGGGTTGAAAAGGCTAGTGCAAGATACGAAGGGATAGAGGTTTGCCTCAAACCAGTCGAGAGACTGATAACAGTAAACACAAACACACACACACACACACACACAAGGTGATAATGAGTTGTGCACCACCATCTATCCTATAATGTTGGCCAAATCCACGAGTGGGTAAGTTAGGATACATGGTACCAGGTGTGTACTTCAGTCCAGGGTCACTTCCCAAACATTTCCGCAGTGCGACGAGAAGGGGAGAAAGGACAATGTTGATAATGATTCGTTCTTCGGATAACGGCATTAAACTTAGCAACAATTTGGTGCTCTTCGATATAGTAGTCTTGAATGGGCTAGCATGCTGACTAACACAGCCATAATACTAGGAATAATTAATATAACTGTTTTATGGGTTATGTTTCCGACTTGCAACTAAACAAATGATTTTGATGGCAGACACGTTTCGCCTTTATTCAAGGCATCTTCAGTGCCCTAAGTTAACATATATACACATATACATAAATAATGATGTTATTTGATTTTTTTACAGTTTTTCCGATATTATTAACCAGGCACTTATGAGAAAACTGTACATAAATTAAATAACATCATTGTATATGTATACCATATATATGTTTATATAATATATAAACATATATATGGTATACATATTATGTTTATTATTATGTTTACCTAGGGCACTGAAGATGTCTTGAATAAAGGAGAAACGCGTCTGCCATCATAAGCATTTGTTTAGTTGCAAGTCGGAAACATAACCCATAAAACAGTTATCATAGCAACTAAGGACCTGGACCAAAAAATCACCAACAAATTTATATAACATTCACAACGGTTACAATTCACTGTCAATTGTACAGAAAGGGAAAACATTTACTGGAGGTTTCTTGTTCAGTGTTTTACCACAAGAAATAAAATGTTATCTACAAAAATCTAACAACTTTAAATCCAAACTGAAAGAGTTTTAGCTTCAGAGCCCATTTTACTCTGTGAAAGAATTTGGAACTGAAAGTGAATGCGAAAATACTATGTATTTGGTGTATGGAAGGGTAAGGTGACAAAGTTGGCCACAGTTACTAAAATGATATATCATATTTCTTTCTACTGAAACCGTTGACAAATGCAGTAATCACATTGTGTGCAAATTTCTCTCATATATAGATACTAACGTGGTATAATATGTGTTTACAAATCGTAGTGGATATTTAGGATATGAATACGTTTTTAAGTAATTCACTGGTCATCAGTTGTTGGTAATATTATTGATAGTGTTAGTAAGTATATATACTGTTCCACATATATAGTAATTAACATGATATAATATGTATTTGCATAATAGAGAGGAAACTTATTATACTAATGGGTCTGTAAGGAATTAATTGTTTATTAGATGCTGTTAATATAATTGAGAATAAATGCATGCACTGTTCCGCACATATAGTAACTAACATGGGATTATTTTAGCAGATCACAGTGGATAATTATTATACTAACAGGTTGTTAAATAGGTTACTGGTTGCTGGAAGATTTCTCGGGCGTGCAGCCGGGTCAATTGATCGCAGATGTACGAATTTTCGATGGCGTAACATGCCATCATCTTCAGGTAGCGTCCACTGGTCGGCGTGAGGAGCGCAGTCCAGTTGCGTTCAATTTACCCGGCTGCACGCCCGAGAAATCGTCCAGCAACAGTTACGCCGGGAAAACTTACGATCACACATCAGGTTACTGGTTATTAATTTCTGGTGATATTATGTATATTATTAAGTAGTGTATGTACTGTTCCACATCCCCTACTGTTGTCACATTAGATCAAAGTGAACAAATCCATATACCTACCTTGCTACCTAACCTAACCTACCATAACCTATCCTATCATATCATATCCTATCCATAATATTCTGTCTTTTATTTTCATTCTTCTCACAACCATAAAACTAATATCGCATACCAGAGGTCATACAAATATCGGCGTCGTCAACGTACTCAATAATCTATATATATAAAGATGAATGTATGTATGTTTGTTTGTTTGTTCTTTATACAAATCCACAGTTTTCATCCGATCTCGATGAAACTTATCCTTTCAAACAAGGAGATAAATACTGTCTACATTAGGTTGAAAAATTATCTGTATAAACAATACATGTTGTCTTATAATTTCCAAAAATTACTGAAAGGCGATAGACAGACGCGTTGAATGTCTGGGTCTCTGCATTGGCTTCCGACACAGCGGTCGGTTAGCTCAGTGGTTCAAGCGCTTGCTTACTGGTGTTTGGATCGTGGTATTTGGTTCAAATTTACGTGGAAGCTAAGATTTTTAAAAATTGTTTTTGATCGTAAGTGTCACGCCTGGACCGTCGGCTACTCGGATTGAATGTTAAACTGTAGATATTACAAATTTAGGGGTGCAATGCGAGGCAAATCTTAGGTAGTCTTGCAATGCTGTAGGTGTACACTTTTTTACGTTATATTGACCGCTCAGGGATGATTTGCAGTCAGTTTGTATGTGATCTGCAGCAATAATGCTATAAATATGGAGGTAAGTCTCTTTTTGTTACGTTTTGACGACTAAATACCTCTTCCGATATTGACGGAATCTGACAAGAAAATCTGTAGGGAGGGTACAGGACATTTTTTTTTCGGAATGATTAACTGTTGTTGTCACGTAATTTGAAGAACTTCTCGAATAACGACGGAGAGACGGATGTGTGTGTTAGTCCGTAATGTTACGTCGGTTGCTCAAGGTGTGCTTCTCGCGCATTATGTTAGTGTATAATTTGTTAGTAAATTTCGTTTAGAGAAAAAACGTATTATTTAGTGTAGATGTAGATATTCTCTGTCCTATTACTTTGTGTCTGCTTAAATTTTTCTGGCACCAGTTTATTTTGCCTCCTTCTTTGACATGCCTTGCGGGCGTAAATTAGCCTAACTTGTAGCTCTAGCAGAGCACGAGCAGCTTAAGTTATTAGAACCCAAGAATAGGAAGCTCATGCTGAAGGACGAAGAAAAGACCAATCTGGAATAAACCTGCCCTTAGTTAACACCTCTCTTCCCTCCCCCTCACATCCCCTCGCCTTAGTTTGTTTTTCTGTTTTTAAAAATATTGGAAATTAATTCTCTTCAAGATACAGGATCGATGGTAGAATGATATAGTGATGGCTTTCCTGTCATATTATGCCGGCTCCTTGTTGTTTGGGACCAATCCTTCGTTACCAACAACTTTCTATATTCTGGCAAAGAAATTCTTAATCCACGCGTACAAAGTCGCGGGTATCAGCTAGTATTAGATAAACGTTTACATCGGGGTATGCAGTTAATACTTGCACTAGAAGGTATTGCAAGCATTTGATATCTTCCTTAATACAAGCTGTGAAATAACTAAACTACTGAAGTGAGGTTACTTGAAATGAACATGACTGATAAAATAAAGAATGACTTGACAACTAAGAAATCATTTTTGTGGAGTAATATAACTAAAAAGAGCACAGTGGCTCAAATTTGTACAGTTACGACATTACTCATCTGTTTCCAATAGTAGGAAAATACTGGAAGGCTAATAACACAAAAATCGGAAACACACTTCAGTAATAAAGTAGTAAACGTTGACAAAAACTTCCATTAAAGATACATTACGATTTATGACTATACGTTGAAGCACTCAATCAAATAAGAGAAACGTTTTCATTAATCAAATGAAAGTAACAAAAATCGGAAACACACTTAATTAATAAGTAGTCAACGTTGACAAAAACTTCCATTCAAGATACATTACGACCCCTCCTAATTATGGTGAGGAAGCGGCGTCCTGTCTCACCGCAGCAGACACCCTCACGCCAAGCTGAGTCGACATCAGGCGAAGTTGCTACGGCGCAACATGGGGTCACAGCACATGAGCACAGGGAGGCTCAATCTACACCCTGCGCAACCGCTGCCGACGTGCGGTCTCCCCAGTGCGTCACTCCTACGACATCTAACGTGGGCAGCTATGTTGGAGCCCGCTCACGTCGATCCCAGGGGTCAGACACCGCAAATTCATCCTGGACAACATGGTCGTCACCAAGAATTGAAGATGGATTCGACGACCCAGACTTCGAGGAGGCGGAGACACTGATTTACATCCGTTGTACATCTGGCAAGTACAGCGAAATCTTCATGGCAAAAGGACAGTACACATCCCGAAGCTGGTGGAAGAAATACCTAGACGCCCAGGTTCAACCATGCATAATCCAACTCCGAGTCAAGTCCGGGAGTAAAATGTATGCATGGGAAATACCAAGAAACAAGTTCCTGTGCATCCTCAGCGACGAGAAGTACGGTCACTTCGCCACGTCCATCACTGACAAGAAGAAAGACTGGTCACGGTTTGTCAGCCTTCCTGTCATCCTCAACAAGGATTTCAGAGAGGATGACTATTTTGAAGACCTACATCGGGTGCTATATTGCGAACCACACCAGCTTTCATCTTCGTATAGCCAGGAAGATGAGTCGCAAACCTCAAGAAAAGACGGAACTACCGATGGCCTTAAAGGACTGGAATCTCCAAGAACACCGTCCTTGCCCAAGCACCTCGACGCCACGCCTAGTGCAGACCACCAAGTAGTGCCATCGCGGGTGCCGACAGGGTTGACACCGGGCAACCTGCTCGTAACATGTGCGAGCCCATCAGAGTTAGCGGCGGTTAAGGATTTCCTCGAGAGCCACAGCATTCAATTCCAGCTCGTCCAGTATGGAGGCACAGGGCTTCCGAAAAGTGAAAGCATCCCAAACACTACTTCACCAGAGGAAGCAACCAACCGAGGAACGGAGGTCACCCGAGATGAAAGCCTCCCACCACCCACAGAACCCAAGCAGTCAACGCCATAGGAAATCAAGGCTGTTGAGGCAGCCAATATCCAAGTCAAGAAGCAAAACGGCCGGAGCACCAAGAAGAATCACCACAGGAAGAAATCATCATTGTCAACTGTTGATCAATGCTTCAGGTGCCAGGGATTCTGGCATCGATCGAAGGATTGCCGGAACCAAGTTCGGTGCGTTCGCTGCGGGGAAAATCACAGCGTGTTGGTGTGCACCAGACCGCGCGAAGCGACACCAACTTGCGCCAACTGCGCCATGGACCACGCGGCCAGCTAAGGGGGCTGCCCACTGAGGAGGAAGCTGCAAGCGGCCATCAACAGGAGCCGCCCCCACACCAGCACAGAGAAGATCACGACGCCACCAAGATCGACGAAGGATAAGACCACCCACGGCCATCTGACCAAGCATAACCACCTAACCAGACACGATGAGCATCTACACAACAACCGTTGTCAATGCCAGCCACAAGAAAATCAACTAGGGATGGTCGTACAACTGCTCACGCAGTTGTTAACTACGCTCATCCCCACCAGGCGATAAGAATAAGCAAGGGTTTCCCTCTAAGGTCATTATGTAATGGCCAAAGCCGGGTTTTTCCCTAATCTGTATATTATGTTCCCAAAACCAACCAATATGATACATTAGATAAAGCTACAGACAGTAGCGGGGCTACATAACACCATTGAGGCAGCAAAAAAAAACAAAAAAAAAAAAAAAAAAAAAAAAAAAAAAAAAAAAAAACATTCCGACTATACGTTGCATCACTCAAATATATCAGAGAAATGTTTACATTAACCAAACAAATGTAATCAAGAGATAACCCAAACCTACTTAAAGCACACGTTAATAACAAGCAGTCAAAATTACTTTATATATTTCTTAACTTTGTAAATTCGTCTGCGAGAGAAACAACCCTTGTTATACCACAGTCACTCCTTTGAAATTAAGAAAGCTGTAAAATTAGTGCTACCAGGAAATCAACTGTTTTGCCCCATGCGATGCAAAGATAATAGTCCTTAAACAATAAAATGACGTCTTTTGGCTGTATACTTAATCACAGTAAACAAAATAAATCATGCCGTTAAACAAACATGAACAGTAAGTTGAATGAAGTGGACAGAAAAATGATTCGTAGTTAACAAAGTTTTTTCACTTATCGCGCCATTTGAATTAAGAAAAAACTTGTATGGACGCGGCACCAGTGCGTCAGACGCTGGAGACAGACGCAATGGTGAATGTACAAGTTAAAACGCAATGCCAATTATAGGTTATCGGAGACAATTTATTGGGTTTAAAAGCAAACTACCAAATTACACAAAAGGCCAGATATAGGTCATTAGTAAGGCGACAGTTGTTCCTCAAAATAATTCTCAGTACAGAAAATATTTACATTAAAATATGTTTCACACGTGTTATTACTGCGTTCAGTTTACTTCATGTGTGTATTTGAATGCAGGGTGATTAAGGAGGAATAGTAAATATTGAATGCGTTGGCAGTATAAAAAATATTGAGTAAAAAAGATCATGTAAACATGTGTCCGAATTCCATTCGTTTCAGAGATTCAATATTATGTATAAAATAAACCTATCGGAAATTAATCAAGAACACACAAATAACTTATTGAAGGACTTTATCCATGCAAAATACACGCATATTTTATAAAAGCTAAAATTAAATGTACGATAATCCCACTACCGTCTTCAATAGACTATGCAGCTCTCTTCGCAACATTACGTGTACCGCGCGCATCGATACTGTGCGTGTCGATTTCTAGCACCAATGTCACAACACGACCATCCAAACAGCATAGTCATTCACGTAATCAGTAATAACACGTTCCGCAACGGGAGAAAACAGTGAGAAACTACCTTAGTTAAACTTTCCGCCAGACGTTACTGCGGAAACTTTATACACTATTTAGTACATCCTACGCCTGGACAGGTATTAAGGCACCATGCTGTTTCTGTAAGGATCGTGCTTCAACAAGAATATTAAATGTTATAAAAAGTTTTAACATCCACTAAATAAGTAGGATAATTCTATTAATCTGCCTGCGCTTACAATTCCTTTTCAATCAATTAGCGCTAAGTTTGACGTATTGTCCAAAGTGAAATGACTGAAATAGGCGTGTTCATAAAGTATCCATATATCGATACTATTTTTTGAAAATATCGATATTTTGAGTGATTTTTTTTGGACGATATATCGATATTGAAATCTGAGTCGATATTTTTTAAAATAAGTTTCCATTTTCCTTTTACCTGATAGAATATGTCATGTTTTATTGGAGGAAACGCAAACGTTTACCCGTGTTCCACATGAAATAAATTTAATTACAGTTAGAATGTTAAAAAACCATAAAAAAATTTAAACCTAGCTAATCAAATAAAATTTATTGGACCTTATTTTAAACATTAGGTTAGTGCTTCTGATTATTTACCATTCGAGCAACAGCCAGAAGTAATAAAGAATGCCAAATATTAATGCTCATTAAAGCAGTTAGTACTCGTTAGAATTGTTGTCTGGACACGTTACAAAGATTTTTAAATTTTGTTTTCAATCTACGCAAAAGTATTAGTATTAATAACTTATCGTAATGTACCAGGTGTTGTAGTATTTCACAGTTAAATATTTTGTGGGAATTGAATATACTTCTTGTTCCATATCAACAGAACAATTGAACTCCACAGGTATGTCACAGCCAGTTTAGATATACCACTAATGAATTTAATAAGAGAGGAAACTGAAGGAAAAAAAACAAACAAAAAAAAGCATCTACTGCTTTTGGATTGTCTCTACAAAGCGCTTTGTTGAAAAGTAATAATGATACATTGGTGTCTTTAGAACATGATTTGCTAACGCCAAAGCAACCATCTTGAATCTCCGTTTCAAGAACGTACATTTTCGTAAATCATTTGCCGTTTCCAATGCAATATTAAAGAAGTGAAAATATTTCACTTAATGTAGGGGCCTTTGCATGCATAGCAGGAAAAATAAAACGTCATTTCTTTGGGATAAACATACATGAGCTCATGTTCGTGAAAAATATGTCCAATGAAGTTTCTGATATGAGTTTTGATTCAATGGTTGCTAAATTAAAACAATAGTTGAATCAGGTGAGTATTTAAAAATCATCAGATGTCCTAATATACTAGATAAATAGAAGTATTTTTTTTCCTATTCTGTCAGAAATTGCTTTAAAATATTTGGTATTTTCTGCCACATGTGTTGCATCTGATCGAGTTGAAACAGTGCCTAATAATTGCAGTCGTCTTCCAGCAGAATCTATGAAACAACGAGTATTTTTTAAAACAGCTTCTAACAAATATTGGTACACAACTTTATTTTTTTATTAATAATTCCGGGAAGCAGAGTCCAGACTTCTATCATAACCTTTATTTTTATTTCAAATCTTAGTAAGCTTAATTAATGTGTGAAAGTTTTACTTCATTTGTCACCTTACTTCGGAAGTTTGTGGAATTCAAACTCTTTGAAATGACAACGACACTCCCTCATCATAATTCCACGCAGCATCCAGTTGTCCTTTAAACAGGTAGTTTGATACATTTATATGATTTCACTCCCAAATAATAAGAAAAGTACCTGATTTGTCTAATGGCAATCCAAAAGGTGAAACGTCTTGGAGCAAATTTCCTTTCCTCTTGATGAGGTTATTTTCATTAAATTCCTCTTTTGCACAAAAATCACAAAGATTAAGAAATACACTAAATTTTACTTTTTTTACTATACTTTTAGTAAAAATGTGTGATAAAAAATAAAACCTGTAGAAACCATTCTGTTTCAGAAATTGAGGAGTTGATTCAAGAGAATATCTCACAACTTCTTACGAGTAAATAGCCACAAGACTTGCCTCTATTTTTACACGATTTATTTTGGTAACATTGTTTTTATAAAATAGTGTCGATACATCGATACTTTTTCTTCGATATATCGAATCCGACATGGATACTTTAAAAAATATCGATACATCGAAAATTTGATATTTTTTTAAAATATCAACAGCCTGAGACTGAAATGAGATGAGGGGGGTTACACGAGGTTACTTTAAGTAAACATGATTGAAAAAATAAAGAATGCACAGACTCTTAAAATCACGACTCAGAAATCATTTTCGAGGAGTAATCTAATTAAAAAGAGACTTCATAGTGCCTCAAATTTGTACATTTACGACAATACTCGTCTGTGTGCAATCGTAGGAAAATACTGGAGGGCTAATAACATAAAAATCGGATACACACTTCATTAAAAAAGTAGTAAATATTGAAAAAAACTTCACTTCAAGATAAGAACGGCTATGTGTCGAATCACTCAAGCAAATCTGTCAGAGAAATGTAATACATAAGGGGAATTAAACTAAAATCCGGTATACACAAAGTATTGTGATAAATAAGGTATAATTCTAATGACACATATCAAAAAGTCTAAATAGCTATTTAATGCTTATTGCTATAAATTCGTCTGCGAAAGAAACCACCCGTGTTGGACCAAAGTCACTCGCTTTTTTTTTTTTCTTTTTAACTGATTTACGTCTCTCAACAGCGAGGTCTTTAGAGACGGGAAAAGATGGGGGGCCAGGATGGGGGCAAGGAATGGGAAGGAATTCGGCCATGGCCTTTTGAAGGAAGCATCCCGGCATTTGCCTGGAGTGATTTGGGAAACCATGGAAAATCCAAATCTGGATGCCCGGACGGGGATTCGAACCGCCGTCCTCCCGAATGCGAGGCGAGAACGCTAAAAGTCACTCGCGTTGAAATTACGACAGTTGAAAATTCTGTGCGAGGAGGAAATCAACTGATTTGCCTCGGGCAAAGATGATAATCCTTAAACAACGAATGATGTCTTTTGACCTTATACTTAACCACAGTAAACAAAATAAATGATGCAGTCAACAAACATGAACAGCAAGTTGAACTTAGTGGATAGTAAGATGATTCATCGTTAACAAATAAAGTTTTTTACTTCTCGCACCAGAATTAAAAAAGAACATATATGGACCCCGCACCATTGCGTCAGACTTTTGGGGTTCGCGCTGGAGACAGACGTAATATACACTGTAACATCTTCAGTCCCGAGCTGATACTAAAAGTGCAAGAGAACTACTATTGTGTAATTTACTTTGTATTAATGCTAGTTAACAATGAATGACCATAATTTTTTTTTGAAACAATAATTTTTTTATATAGATGGTATATATATGATACCTCGGGAGACAAGCAGGAAAATTATACACACAACTATACTCCTGTCACTTTATTTCATGGAAAAAATATATGTCTTTACCTTTATTTCGACGAGCCATGTTGTACAGCTGCAGGATCCCAAGTTTCCAATCAGGGCTGCCAAAAGCAGAAGATCGAACATATGAGCTGTGAGAAGCGCGATGTATACTGTAGATGATACGATAGGCCAGAAATGGTTCAGCTGCGCAGTGGCCCGAGAAAAAAATAATTCCTGGAGGTATCATATATGATACCTCGGGACTGAAGAGGTTAAAACAAAATGACAATTATCGATTATCGGAGAGAGTTTAATGGATTTTAAGGCAAACTACCAAATAATTACACAAAATCCGGATATAAGTAATTAGAATGGCGACAGTTGTCTTCAAAATAATTCTCAGTACAGAAAATATTTACTTTAAAATATGTTTAGATGTGCTATAACTGCATTCAGTTTACTACATGATTGTATTTGTATACGGGGTGATTCAGGACGAATGGTAAATATTGAAGAAGGTGGTAGATGAACAATATTGAGTAAAAAGTTCACGTATACATGTGTCCGATTTTCATTCGTTTTCGAGATATAGGTGCTGGAATATTATGCAGAAAACGAACCTCAGAAAATGATTAACAGCACACAAATAAATTGTTGAGCGACTTAATTAATGCATGTTTTACAAAATTTTAAATTAAATGTTCAAAAATCCCACAAGCGACTTCAATCCACATTGCAGCTCACTTCATAACATTACATGTAGCGCGCGAATCGATACTGTACGGGTCGATTTCTAGCACCAATAATATGCTTCAATTTGACACAACACCACCATACAAACAACATAGTCATTGACGTAATCAGTAATAACACGTTCGGATAGAGAAAACAGTGAGAAACCCCCCTTTCCGCCAGACGTTACTGCGGAAACTTTATACACTATTTAGTACATCCTACGCCTCGATAGTTATTAAGGCACCATGCTGTTACTGTAAGGATCGTGCTTTAACAAGAATATTAAATGTTATAAAAAGTTTTAACATCCACTCAAAAAGTAATATAAGGGAATTAAGTTACATCCTCTTATCTTTCAAAATAGTATCCTTTTTTTCAGTCCGTTAGTGGTATTTAACGAACAGTACAATTTTTTTTTACACTGCTAAAAAGTTTTTAATAGTCACTCTTATTTACAAAGTTTCAGTTCACAGTACGTTCACACACTTTTGAGGGCGGAGACGCGCTACCAGCCAGGCTTTGGCGAATGTGGAAAACCGCCAAAAAACCACATTTAGGCTGGTCGGTATAGAGCGTGCCTTGGTGAATGCTAATCTCTCTTCTGTATCGCTGTTGGTCCACTAAATTGAGATGTCTCATAAGATTAATTAAGAAGGACCTGACGGATAAAATACAGAATAAACACACTCTTAAAATTGCAAGTGAGAAATGATTTTTGAGGAAAAATCTAACAAAACGTTGGAGGCTCATATTTGGTCATGTAAGATATTGGTCAACTATTTCCAGTCTTGTGAAAGTAGTGAAGAGTAAATAAAATCTGACTACACACCTTATTAATTAAGCTAGAAGAAAGATAGAAACTTCAATTATAAAAATACTATTATAATTCATGACATTTAAGTTTTTCCCGGCGTATTGTTGAAATAAATAATTCACGTGTTTTCTGCCGTTTAATTGATTTATTTAATTCTTTTAACGACGTTTCGGCAACTGCCATCGTTGCCTTCATCAGGTTAACTCTTAAATACAAAGACAAAACTGTAACTATTATAATTCATGTCAAAGAATATTACGTAAAGTGAATGATATAAAAAACTCATGTAAAATATTTTACACCTCCAGTCAGAGTAGCCAGTTGAAGCTCCACCATTTGGAGCTGGTTTGTTGGAGTTTACTGTCGGTTGATATTTACCTCACACGTATAGAGCAACACAGCACCGTCACTGCCTTATCTTTGTAGGCAGGTGGAGGTGGAGGATGTTGTCCTTAGACATTGCCTCCAGAAGTATATGGATGAGGCAAAACTTCTCTGTTGGTGTGGCTTCTCGGTGGTGTATATTAGTTAATTAGATTTAGAGGTCTCTTATGACGGTCAATGGTTGTATCATAGCGACCGATGTTGTGTATTTCGGGGTTTTTGCTTCTATTTGAACTCTTATAGAAGACTTCAGCGAGTTGTTTAAACCTGTCATGTAGATATGGAACTCCAGTGGCTTCATGGAGTGCATAGGTAGGAAATCTGGCTGGAAGATGTAGGGCTCTCTTCAGTGCCCTGTTTTGTATAGTTTGTAGTCTGAGTATGTGGCTGTCGGCAGCGTATGCCCACACTGGACAGGCGTACTCAATAATCGGTCTTACTAGGTTGGTGTATATCTTAATGCCGGTGCTTGGGGCTAAATTGTTGTCTTTGTTAAGAAGCGAGTAGAGGCTGTGGAGCCTCGCGTTTGCTTTCCTGTGGATGTCATTTATATGAGCTTGCCAGGTAAGTCTCCTGTCTAGCAATATTTACTTAACACGTATAGAACTCGAATGACAGTCAATATAATTCCAAAATATTTATATGTTACTTAAAGTTATAACTTCGACTGCGAGAAAAGCAATTCGTGGGACATCACTGTCACTCGCTTTGTAATTGCGGTAACTGCAAAACCAGTGCTACGAGGAAACCTAGCGATACAAAGATCATAACCCTTAAATAACTTAAACATCATAATGATAGCTTGTTAACACATATTTAATCGCAGTAAACCAAATATATGAGAAAGTTAAACAAATATGAAATGTAAGTTAAACTAGTGGACTTTAAGATGATTGATAATTAAGATTAAAGATGTTTTCACTTCCCGAAACATTTTGTAATGACTGAAATGTTTAATATACTATTATACCGGAGGTACGATTTGTTTTCTGTCTTCGACAAAGCACTTAATATTTCACGAAGCTTGAGTTCCTTTTGTCACTGTCCACGGGCAGTGAAAATAATGAAATACGTCATAATACCATACAGAAATTACTTTCAACCAACTTGGTTTTTAAAATGTTACTAGCATAGAATCACAAATCGACAACAGTCAGAGTACACGCTTTTATTATCATTGAATTTAACGTTTTCGCACACCGTTTCCCGAAGTGAATCAGCGGGTAGTGTAACGTTAGCTGATCTGACATCTTCACTCAGGATGCAAAGTTCAGAATTGTATTTTTTTTTTCACTGCCTTATCGGCGTTTTGTAGCCCCGCTACTGTATGTAGCTTAATCTACTGTTTCGAATAGATTGTGTTGGATTCGCTATGATTCGCGTTAAGGAAAAACCCGGCTTTGACCGTTATAAACAGCCTTTATGGAAAACCCTTGAATGTTCTTATTAAGGATCGCTTGTGGTAGTTGATCCTTTATATTGGTGTCATAATTGTGCTGAGTGGCACTTTGAATTTGTGCCATTCCATTGGGAGTACTGTACCTACTGACTCCAATCTGTCAACTTCTGGGCGGATTGTATCGAGCATGGTGAAAAATTTCTCTGCTTGACGAAAGATTTCTGCTTGGATGGTAGGCATATTGGTGATCTCGTGAAGGTCTATTGGCGTGTAAATGCTCGCATGGCTAATCATTCTTAAGCATCTGTTCTGCACTCTTTGTAAGTGTAGCAAGGTAGATTTGCATGCAGTTCCCCAGACCTGGCAACCGTACATAACGAAGGGTAAGACAACTGATTTATCTATTCTTATCTTTGTTTCGAGTTTCAAGTCGTTGCTCATGAAGATTGGTGTCAGATTCATAACCACGGCTAGGACTTTTTTTCTTCTGTCGAGGACATGTTGACGGAAGAGTAGTTTACGGTCTAACGTTATCCTCAGGTACCGGTGCTCGGTAACCCAGGGCAACCTTTTCCCCATTAGCTCCAACTGTCTTTGTAGGTCCGGTCGTTTAGTAGAGAAGTACACTGCGGCACATTTAGTAGGATTCACCTTCACCTTAGTTTCTCGACACCAGAGACTAAAGGCGTCTAGGCCTGCTTGGGCGTTGGAAATATTTATTTCGTGGTTACCTCCAGTTGCGTAGATAACCGTGTCATCCGCAAATTGTGCAATATAAACGTTTAGGGAGCGTGCATAAACCACGTAGCCCCATTTTGGCCTCCTGTGAACCCCCCCTCCCACCCCACGTAGCACTACGTGACATTTGACCAGTATATACATATATAACAGCCTTTAGGGAATCCCTTGAGTATTCTCATTTGCGTCAGGTGGGGATAATCATCGCGAACAACTGCGTTAGTAGCTGGACGATGTTCCCCAGCTGGTTTTCTTGTGGTTCCATCTCTCTGAAGTCATGGTTGCAGTATCGGTGTTTCGGGTGACCCACTGCTCTTTCCGTCGGATGTGTTGGTGGCCTCCAGCTTGATTGTGATTGCTGTCGACCGGTAGGCCCGCTGACTTGGTGATATTTGCAAGCCTATGTTTCGTTACCTCTTCTTGCTGTTCGGCTGCGGCCGCGGCCGGGTTGGGGCTGTCTGCTTGCGGTGGCCTGTAGTCTCTTTCTGCCAACATATTACAAAATGTCGTATTCGAATTTTTAATATAGCAAAAAATATTAATATAATGGCCCCATACTGAATTCGATAATACTACGCATTACAGTTTCGAATGGATATACCTGTCGCGTATGAACCTGGAATGTTTCTAGCAATATATATATATATCGTGAGCACATCAACTGACAAAAGTCAATGGTCGCTTCCCATATATTCCCGCATTGCAACGAAGAATGGGAAAACGACAATGTTGACACCAATTCGTTCTTGGCAAGTACGTCAGCTTTGTGAACACCCTGTCTTGAATCGGCTTGCACGAGATTGTACCTTTTCTCTTCTTAGCATAACAAACATCCGTAATTATCCATGTAATAAGTAAAATTACGAAAACTTCCGCACCGGGGATAACAACATGAAACCGCCAGTTCCGCCAGACTTTATTGCGTAAATTTTATACTCTACTTGCTACAGCCTTCAGAAAGAGCGTTATGTTAGAGTAATGGGTCTGGTGGGAATCGTTTTCGGGGACGACAGGGTAGCTGGGGAAGAAGGCGAGTGCTTGTCTTAGGAGTTTCGGAACGGATATCGAGTAAAATCACAAGGAATACAGGCGAAAGTGGTGTTTACGTGATAGAAGTGTATTTGTATTAAATTGCGGATGAATTCAAGAAGATCTAAGTTTTTCAAGGCGTTGTAAATAAATAAACTCTTCTCTGGCTACCAGCCGCGAAAGAAAGTAAAACTTGTGGGACGTTTCGAACGCGTCTGTCTCAGCCCTCATGTGCAACCATAGATGACAGTGAATAACTGTTTCATCACCATCAGCCACCATTCTCTGCCATTTCTTCAATAGGCAGTTTTTATGGGAGTTCTTATCCTAGAATTTTTTTTTACTTTAAAACAAAGAGAAAAATATTGTCTACATTTGGTTAACAAAAATCCATCACTCTCCCTTCAGTAAACAATTGGAACTATTGAGAAGGAACTTTGCGTATATATGGTTTGAAATAATACTACAATCCAATTAAAAGATATTAAAATTTAGAATTTTCATATCCACCCGCCAACAACGTTGAAGATAAAAGACCAAAAACATTCTATGTCCCAAAGCAGTAGAATAATTTTTTTTAAATATTAAATTAATGCATTAAATCATTTTCTTTAATTTATTTTGTACATGTTAATGTGTCTCTATATGCGCAACCGCCTAAGAAAGAAGAAGAGACATTTCAACTCATGACGGGTAAAATAAAACATAAAAATCTGCTTAAAAATTAACCTAATACTACAATTAATTTATTTTCTGTTAAATTTCAAAATAAAATCCTTACTTTTGAGTCCATTAGCTCTATTCTTATAATACGGTTCAAGTGAAATAACTAAAATGATATACCGAGCGTGGTGGTATAACGGATAGCGTTCTGGCCTCGCATTCGGGAGGACGGCGGTTCGAATCCCCGTCCGGGCATCCAGATTTGGGTTTTCCATGGTTTCCCAAATCACTCCAGGCAAATGCCGGGATGCTTCCTTAAAAAAGGCCATGGCCGAATTCCTTCCCATTCCTTGCCTCCATCCTTTCCTGTCTCTAAAAGACCTCGCTGTTGAGAGACATAAAGCAGTTAAAAAAATGATATGTCATATAATGTTACAGAAAATGAACTTGACGGATAAAATACGAAATGAGTCGACTATTTTAATCACAAGTGAGAAAAGATTTCTGGGAAGGTATCTATCAAAAAGTTGGTGGCTCGAATTTGGACATGTATGATATTGGCTAAATGTGTCTAATCGTAGGAAAGTACTGACGTAGAGTTGCATGGATACATCGGTCGATCGATAAAATCGGACCAAAAATATCGACATTTGTATCGACATTTTTACGTGGGCGATACGATAATATCGATTTGATGCTGTAAAAATGTCGAAAGCTACGGTACAAACCCTCTGGCACTAAAAACTCCTGCAAATAATTGTCTGGGTGGCAGGGACCAAAATTTACTATACTAATCACTGATTTAGCTCGATAACAAAATCAATAACGTTCTTTGCTACTCCGAGTTTCCACTCCGTTTCGTGGGAGTTATTCGTCCCTCATTTACGTTCTCCGTTTTATTATTTAATCTGGTGTGTTACGTTCGCGTTCGTTGGTTCTTGTTTCCCTCTGGACGTGTTGCAATATTCTAAAATGAATAAAAAAAAACATGACTGCCTAACCGACGCAATTCCTTATTTCATCAGTGTTAATAACAGATCTTTTAATGCAAAACTGGCTGTTTGGAGATTATGGTACTTGTTTGCTGCAAAATCAATTGAAATCAATCATGACTGGCTTACGAGTTGGATTGAGATATGTTCAAAATTGTAATTAATCACTTACTCAAAGTCGCCTCGTCCGTACTTTCTGAACGCCTTTTCTCAAAGGCAGGAGCAAACTACGAATAGAATTCACGGGAATAGGTTACGCAAACTACTGTTCTCAGGATGTGTTGACGCTTAATATTTGCAGACCTAATTTTTCAACTATATTACTTGATTTTTACTTACATAATTATTTCTAATACAAATGTAGGAAAATATCGATATTATCGGCTTGATGCGGCCGATATTACCGATATCTGCTTGGCAGCCATATAAATTCCAATATACTTGCCTATATTGATATTAACGTGCATCCGTATACGGAAGAGGTTGTAACAGAATCTGGCAACACACTTCCTTTACAAAGCAGGAAACCAGCATAAAACAGTCAGAAAAAATCTTTAGTAAAGCGAAGAAGTTAATATTTGTAGATAATAAATATCGAGTTTAAATTAATAATATATTACATAATATATATATATATATATTTGTTATTTCATTTCCCCACACACGGGGCTGGGCTGGCAGCGGGTGATTCCCGCTCTTCAGCCTACATTTTTAATTACAAGACTGGTCTATTTGTTATAATTTAGCATTCTTACAATGGTTTACAGTATACTTTGTATATTTTACAATACATATTTTAGTATATAGTTTTTATAATGTTGTACAATTTTATTTTACTTTTAGAACATTTTGCACACAGTTTTAAGATTACCGGATTGTTCCATAATAGATTTTATTAATTCTGGTATTTTCTTCTGTGACTGACAGTTATGATTGAAATGATGGGTATATTTCTATGCGGATATATTGGTTGGGTGTAGGGAGGCTATTGAAGTTTCTATTGTTTAATGTATGTAGTGCGTAGAAGTGGAGAGCTGGTGGTATATATTTGTGATATGGTTTTAGTGCGTCTGGGGTTTTGATATGTGGAGTGGAGAGTGGGTTGTGTGTGTTGTTTCTGCGTACTGTGAAGGATATGCTGAGGCGTTCGAGAAAGAGAAGGAGGTGCGGAAAGGATATTTTATCGTACAGGGTGTGGTTTGGGAAGGGTAGACGGATTCTGTAAGCGAGTCGGAGTGCATGGCGTTCTATTATTTGCAGTGCCTTGTAATGGACTGGGCATGCGGATATTCAAGCGGTGTTGGCATATGTTAAAATAGGTCTTACTAATGTTTTATACGTATGGAGTACAGTCTCGGCGTTTAGACCCCACCTATGTTCTGTCAGTCTCTTTATCAAGTTAAGTCGTGTTTTAGTTTTGTCCTTGATCGTCTTTAGGTGGGCAGCCCAAGTCAGTTGGTGGTCTAGCGTCAATCCCAGATATTTAACTGGTTTTATGAGATTGATATGTTAAAGTCATGTTGTCTAAATCGTCTTGTAGTTCGTCAAAAAATTAATACTCATTGATGGTTGATTTAGACTTAAGGGTGAAATTAATACTAAACATACAGTCGAAATGTATATATATTGCTTACTTCTATAATTTCGACTGCGAGAGAAACGACCCGTATGACCACACTAACACTTGCTTTGAAACAACGATAACTGCAAAACCAGTGCTACAGATAAATTAACTTCTTTGTCCCAAACAGTACAGCGATAAAAGTTCTTAAACACGAAAATGGCAGCTTGTGATCATTATTTAATGGTAGTAAACACAATAAATGATGAACTTAAACAAATATTAAGAGTAAGTTGAACGTAATTGAACGTATGATAGTTTGCAATTAAGAAAAAAAGATTTTTCATTTCTCGCAACATTTGAATGGACAGAAAGCTGTTGCGTCTGGGTGTTGGGGTCATGCCGGACAGACATGCAATGCTGAATTTTACTGTAGAATCCTCAGGACAGTTAACGGTTCGCTTTCTTAGATGAACGCCTCGTCCCTTTACGGGCGCAGGCGGTTAGGGAGCTTCCATGATCTCCTGTGAACCCCTCCCCCCCTTCCCCACCCCATCTCCTCATCCCCAGCTCCCCCTACGTAACCCGACGTGGCTTTTGCCTCTAACCACCCTCCTTCCCCCTAGTAGCACGTAGCTTTTTTCCCTATTGATTTCTGAAGACATTTTGTACTGTTTTCTCCTGTAACACTATTGTAAATTACATACAGGCCGGCCTCTGTAGCGTAGCGGCTACAGTACTGGCCCCCACGTACCGAAAGTCGCCGGTTCGAGTCCGGCCGCGGGGATGGATGTTAAGTGTTGTGAGTCTGTGTGAATGTCCTGTCCGTCCTGTGGTGTCCATACTTACAAGATAAAATATATAAACACTGGATGGCGACTGATTCATTGGAAGCTATAATAATCACATTGAACAGGCTGTATGGCCTAGCTGCCGAAAGCCATTTAAAAAAATTACATACAGAGGTAATTAAAGGACTGAAATAAATATTCACATACTGTCATGTGTTCTGTAGCTTTTTATATATATATATTTTTTTTTTTTTTTTTTTTTTACTGCTTTACGTCTCTTTTTAACATCGAGGTCTTTAGAGACGGGAAAGGATGGGGGGCAAGGATGGGGGCAAGGAATGGGAAGGAATTCGGCCATGGCCTTTTAAAGGAAGCACCCCTGCATTTGCCTGGAGTGATTTGGGGAAACCATGGAAAACCCAAATCTGGATGCCCGGACGGGGATTCGAACCAGCGTCCTCCCGAATGCGAGGCGAGAACGCTAACCGTTACACCACCCCGCTCGGTTTCTGTAGCTGATATCAACTGTGACAAATAATATGAATTAAAAGATACGTGGCCTGGCTCCGAACAACCCCCACCCCACATCCCCCTACTTAGCCCAGCGTAGCTTTCAAGTCAACACCTCCCACCCCTCCCTCCCCTAGACCGAACCACGTAGTTTATGGACGCTCCCCTAACATTGGGAGGGGGGTGGGGAGAAGGAGAAGTGGGATGGTGGTGGTTACACTTTCTTGGGATAAAAAGAACTAGGGTGTAAGAACGAAGACTTTCCCGGCGTATGACTGCAATGTAGTCTTCACGGGTGTACCGCCGGATTGTGTTGTGAAAACACGATGTTTCGACGGCTAGCACCGCCGTCCTCTTCAGGTGTAGAGACACCTGCACTGGTCGGCTGACCCACAGATACTGAGTATCCACAACACAATCCGGCGGTACACCAGTCAAGACTACATTGCAGAACTAGGGTGGTTTCGATTGCCTTCCCCATTGTGACAGTGTTGATAAGTGTTATTTTAAGCGTGTACGATTGTGATGGTGTCTGCTCGGTGTATTGTTTTGTTTGTATTGTGGATGAGAAGTGAAAGAAGGGTGAGGGTGAAACCCGATGCCGGCCCGTTCAGGCCTACTGTTTCTCAAGACAATAAGGCGTCCGGCAGGCTTGCTGAAAGACTTATGACTATCAAAATTGTAGTAGGCGCTCACTTTCTATACGCACTGCGAAAAGATTTGAGATTTAACCTAAGACTTTGCACACAGTCGGCACCACTATCTCTCCAGCGTTAGGATTCAAAACTAGCTAACCCCGTGTCAGCACCGGACACAATCTAGGTCTGAAGCCAATGGAGTCAACGGTGTATATTGTGCTTCCGATTTAGTTACTGTTGCATAGTGCTAGATTTCTGTTGTAAATCATATAGATTTTTAACGCGCTTTATATTAGCTTCACCCGAACTAGCTGTGTGAGAAAAGTAATGAGATTTGGCAACACTGCGAGCGATCTGCCAACGCTGTGTCTACCGTTCTGTGCTAGACCGGTTTGTTCATCCCTTCCTCATGTTCAGTCAGAGTTTCAACTCCGTTCAGCCAACACATTATTTTTGACAGTTCCATCAGCGAAGTTGTGTGTTACGAAAAATGAAGCATCGGAATTTAGAGCAACGTTGTGCAATCAAGTTTTGTGTTAAACGTGGGATATCCGGGAGTGTAACCTTTTGAAACATTGAAAGAGGCCTATGGGGAACATTGGTTATCTAGAGCACAAGTTTTACGCTTGCAAAAATCATTTTTGGAAGTTCGATAACACGTTGTAGATCAACCTCGCTCAGGGAGACCTTCAAATTGAAACACTGACGAAAACGTTGTGTGTGAGGGTTCTTGTGAGATCAGACCGTCACGTCGTTTAACAATATGGATGATGAGTGAACAGTCAAAATTAAACACTTTCACCGTACACCAGATTTTGACACACGATTTGGACATGCGAAAGGTTTATGCTAGAATGGTGCCAAAAAATTTCACAACGGACAACCGAAGAAACATGTGCGTTGATCTTCTTGAGAGGATTGACAATGACCAAGAATTTTTTAATCGTGTGATCACAGGTGATGAATCGTAGATATTTGGGTACGATCCTAGAACAAAGTGGCAAAACGAAGAGTGGCATACTCCGTCACCTCCTCGACCGAAAAAATGTCGAATGAGAAAATCAAAGATCAAAACAATGCTGATTTGTTCTTTTTTTTCTGACAGTAGGGCTATCGTGCATAAAGAATTTGTTCCTCCAGGAAAATCTGTCAACCAACTGTTTTACTAAGGTGTCCTTGAAAGATTCAGGAATGGAGAGTATGAGACCAGACATTACGGACAAGTGGATGCTTCATCACGACAATCCCCCAGTCACACGGCTTTCTCCATCAGTGAATTTTTGACCTCAAAACTCATTCCTGTTGTTCCTCATACTCCCCATTCACTTGATTTAAATCCTCGTGATTTTTTCCTTTCCCCGCAATTGAAAAATGCCTTAAAAGGACGTCATTTTGGAACTCTGGAGAACATTCAAATGACTGTGACCGACCAGTTAACAGCCCTACCAGTTGAAGCCTTCCAGCGCCGCTACCAAGAGAGGAAACAACGACTCCGCCAGTGTATAGCTGCCCAAGGGTACTACTTTCAATGAGATAACATTGTTGTTTGAAAAATATAAAAACTTTGGTAAGGAAAAAATCACTCTCATTACTTTTCTCACACACCTCCTATGTCTGTATGTATGTATGTGTTTGTGTGTGTGTGTGTGTTAATGTAATGGAGTGTTTCAATTCAATTTTCACCCAGACATTTGAATTGTTTAGAATTTAGCACAAGCAGTTATAACCGATGAAAATACAATAATTTCATAGTCATATCCTGATAATTGCCATTACTTTGAAAGTTGCTATTGATAAATATTTGAATGCAACGTAATTTACTTACTTTCTCCAACTTCCTATTATCCGAATTGTATGAAATTTACAACACGTATTAAGAACCGATGACAATACATTAATGTATGTCCTGGTATTCTCACTAACAACAGAAAAGCGGTACCGAGTGTGGTGGGTGAGCGGCAATGCTCTGGACTCGCGTTGGGGAGGACGCGGGTTTGAATCCCCTTCCGGGCAACCACATTTGGGTTTTCCACGGTTTCCCCAAATCACCCTAAGTGAATGCGCGGATGTTTCCTTCAAAAGGCTATTGCCGAACTCCTTCCCGTCCCTTGTCCAAGTCCTTTCCCGCTTCTAATGACCTTGAAGTCGACAAGGCGTAAAGCCATAAGCTAAAAAAAGGTCACTGAATGTAATCGAATCATACAATTATATTTCAACCCACTTCTGGGCGTCCGAATTATTTGAAATTTTTCATACGTAATAAGAACCGCTGACAATACAATAATGTTTTGATATACTCATTTCTTCGACAATAACAACAGAAAATGGATTAAACCTTCGTATTACAGATGTAGCTAATTTTATCCAATTGCAGCAGCGCTCTTGTGGTTAAGTTGGTTCAGGTGCGTAGCGTAACTGGCAAGCAGATGTTCCCCGATCTGAATCCTGATCCAGGTGGATTTTTACGGAACTTAAAAGTGACTTTCATCTCTAAAAAAGCCTTGCTTTGTTTATGTGAAGAATGGTAGAACGCTCCATCATTCGGATTCTACGTTACACCTATACCCGACAGGATTTCCAGATTAGGCAAGTGAAGATATGATATTAGTGCACACGGCCAGCAGTTAAAAAATAACCTTTTCCACTTGGCGGCCGTCTTTTCGAAGATTTCTGGCCAAAATTGTATATGCATTTCATTTAATTCCCCACTTCCATTATTCCGAATAGTTTGAAATTTTGCACACACGTATTTGGAACATATTAGAATACAATAATTTAATTATCATTATATTGGCAGTAACAATTTAAATGTAGTTGAATGAATAAAATTTTTAATTCAATTTAAATCCTCTTCCAGAAGTTAGAATAGTCTGAAATTTTGCAGACGTATTAAGAAACGATGAGAATACAATAATTTCTTTCTCATTATGTTGGCAGTAACAACTTAAATGTGGTCGAATGTAATAGAAATTTTTAATTAAATTTTCATACACTTCCAGAAGTCCGAATTGTCCCAAAATTTGCACACTTAATAATAACCGATGAAAAAAACAATAATTTCATTCTTATTACGTTGGTAGTAACAGCTTAAATGTGGCTGAATGTAATGGAAACTTTTAATTCAATTTTCACCTCCTTCCAGAAGTCCGAATTGTCTGAAATTTTGCACACGTGTTAAGAATTGATGCGAAAACAATAATTTTATTTTCATTTTGTTGGCAATAACAACTTAAATGTGGTTGCATGTAATAGAAATTTTTAATTCAATTTTCATACTCTTCCAGAAGTCCGAATTGTATGAAATTTTGCACACGTATCAAGAACCGATGACAATTTCATATCTATAGTATCACTACTTCGACAATAACAACATAAAAGCGGTTTAGCCGTCATATGAAAGATTCGGCTCATTTTCATCCACTTTCAGCAAGGATTTGATGGCTCAGTTAAATAAGGTCCGTGACTGGCAAACAGGAGTTTCCCGGTTTCGGCTGGGATTTTTACGGTCCTTGGAAGTAACTGGAAAAACTTTGCTTTGTTTATGTGAAATGGGTTAGGATGCTCCATGGTTCGGATTCCAAGTTAAACTGCAGGTCCCCTACACCCGAAAGGATTTTCGACTAAGAAAATTGAGCTTCGAAAAACTTTTGTCTCTTGGCGTCTGGACATTTCCAAGATTTCCTGGCCAACAACGCCGTGCGGATTATATTTAATTACTTACTTCCAGGCATCTGAATGTTTAGAAATTTTTCACACGTATCAAGAATGGTTAACGATACATTAATTTCATAGTTATGTCCTAGTATTCTCATTACTTTAACAGTAACGAAAGAAAAGTAATTTCGTCCGCAACCTTCTTTAATGTGCAATTAAAGATACTTTGATACAAGCAACTACATTAGTGCCTGCCATCACTTAATCTGATGTCACACAGAGAACATTCGCTACATCGTTTTAAGTTAGTTTTTACTATTATGGAAGAGTAGACTTTTAAATTTACCCCGTTAGCGGACCTCTGGTTAGGTTGAACATTTAACTGTCCCGTTACTCGTGGGAATAACAATTAAAGATGAAACTTCAATACAAAGAAAAATAGAAATTGGCGAAGAAAATGAAAACAGTATGAAATATACTTTTGTAACAATCTCAACTAAAACCTTAACCAAAAAAATATAATTAAAAAACTAAAACCCATGATTTTGTAGCAATTTTAACTAAAAGGATAAAAATATGCTTTACATATCAAAGATTTCGTTTAGCAACGTTAGGACATTCCACAATTCAGTATAAATTAATTTTTTGAGTAAGCTCAAAATAAGAATAAAGTAAATAACAAAACTTTAACTTCAACATGAGGAACATTGGGCTGTTCTCTTCTTCCTTCATTCACTCTACTTTTGCGAGAAGGTAAAAATAAAAAAATACAAGACAACGAATATGTAGCATCCAACGTTTCTTCTTCTTCCTCTGGTCCCTATCCGTTCCGGATGTCGGCAACCGTCTTGGGTGTCTCGTCTCTGCTGGTGGATGCTCGGATTGACTCCGTAGTTGTCTTGGAGGTCCAAGTTCTCAGATTTTTTAACCAGGAAGTTCTTCTTCTAACAGCACTTCTCTTTACTGGTATTTTCCTCTGGAGAACAGACTTCAGGAGTTCATAACGGCTATAGTTCCTCATGATGTGGCAAAGATACTGTAGGTTCCATGTTTTTAAGGTGATCAATATTCCCATATTTTTTTTTTATTTTTTTTATTTTGCGGTGCACTTCAGCATTTGTGGTCTGTCCAAAACCCAACGTTTATTCTACATTAAAGTTAATTTTTTCGTCGAGGAGATTATTCTTATTTTAAGCTTATTCAAAAATTAAAGTATACTGAAGTAGCATACCCTACATGCGTTGCAATTCCTCTTTTTCTTTGTTAAGTGGATACGCAAATATGGACACATTAACACGTACAAAAGGCAATGATCTTTATGCGTTAAATTAAATTGAAAAAGTTTGTTAATTTGATTTGGGACTTACTATATTTTGTGTCCTTCCTCTTCTGCAAAAGCAGAGTACCCAGCATTGTTGACGGGTGGATATGAAAGTTCTGATTTTTTTTAACCCTTTTAATCTGCTGGTAGTAAAGATTCTACATCATTATACACTTTGGCAGATTTCCTACCGACGCAAAAAAATCCTGGAAAGTTCCTTGTGTAAATTAGTCTTAAGAGGGGTGAAGGGAAAAGCGGCTGCAGTTTACTAAACTAAATACAAACATCATTTAATATTTACTTTAAACCATATGTGGGCAAAGTTCCTTTTGAATAGTTCCTAATATAATTTTTGCTTAAGGGAGAGCGGTGTTTTTGTAAACCAAATATAAACAGTATTTTTCTCCTTGTTTTAAAGTATGCAAAGTTACATCGAAATCGGATGCGAACTGTAGGTTTCTATGAGGACCATTAGCAAAAATTAAGAGGGGTAAAGGGAGAAAACGGTTAGGTTTTTGCAAACCGTATGCACACAGTGTTTGTCTCTCTGTTTTAAAGTAAATACAACTAACTCATTCAACATCCAGAAAGTTAGTTTGCTACTGTATGCTCTTCAGAATAATTCGACGGAATAAAAGTAAAAGGGTTTTCATTTGAGTTTCTACCTATCACTAAAATTCAGTTACATACTTTGATGAAAATCGACGTCACCTGGTAATCTGACACATCTATATCTATAAAATGAAAACAGGACATATTTGAAGTATAAAAACTCGGAATATACGGAGCAGATTTCGATGGGGTTTTCACCATTTTAAAGCTTTGAATCTTAATTCACTTGTTACATGCAAATCTCCCGGAACTTCCTGTTTGTAACTGGTTTACACTGGTAAAAAAACACCAAGTTCCGAGTGTTTTAAGAAAGACCTGATAGTAAAAATTTTCTCCTACCGTCAAGACTCGACCCAGCTAAATCCGTGTCTGGCACGAACACCATCAAGTTGCCTACGGACCTGACCAAACTGGGATGAATGATTGTCTGATTATGCTAATGTAATAAGTTAAATTCAGTTGCCGCCTGCTGGTAGTAATTGAAGATTGGATGGGGTGTAGGAAGCTAATGGGGTCACCAACACTCCCGACAGTTATCCAGTGGCCAAATGTGTTGCCTGGTTCGATAAATTGTTAGATACAGCTCTAGTTCTAGGATGATGATAATAATAATAATTGATAAATTGCGATGGAGCCCACGCTACGGTGGTAATGTCTCTACACACCCATCCTTCTCCCTTCCTCCTCCAGCCAATTTTTGCCCTCAAACAATTTTACTTTAAATTCTTTCGGTGTTTTCGGTAAATTATGCATCACCTCCCTTGGCCACTTATTCCAATCCCTTACACCCTTTCCTACGAAAGAAAATTTTCCCACACCCTTATGCCTTAATCAAGAGCCAGCTCGTGGTCATAGACATTTTTACCATTCCAACCACCTCTTAATTTTCCCGCCAATATCTTTACTCGTTTCATCACCCATACAGGCCTTGTACATTCCCATGACTCGCTTCACCCTCCTTCTTCAGTCCTCCTATGAATCCCACTCCAGCTCCTTCATCATATTAGTTACCGATTGTGTTCTGTTGTAATTTCCACAGACAAATCTCGCAGCCCTTCTCTGCACTCACTCCAACTCCTGTATTTGATACCCAAATTGTGGGTCCCATACTATACCACCATATCCCAGCAGTGGTCTGACCAGAGCTTTGTACCCCTATTCCCTTACTTCTCTAGTGCATCCTCTCATCACTCTTTCCAACAGGTGAAGGATTTTGAAGCCTTTCCCTACTACCTGTCCAATGTGTCCTGCCCAGTTAAGTCTGCTATCAAATGTTTGTGCCGAGATATTTACATTTCGAGTCTTCAATAAATAGCTCCTTCCCTACTTTATAATCATAATCAACCTTTCGCTTTTTATCTGTATACCTAATAAGCTAGCTCTTCTTTGCATTTATCTTAATCCCGCGTTGACACACCCAGCTAGTTATCTTATCTAGATAACCCGTAGTAAAATCAGAAAAATAAGTTTCTTATGATCGAACATTTTCGAAAACATAATTACACCTTCACGTACTATCAGCTAGACTACGATAATCTTTGAACTAACCGATTTGCAATTAAAATTTGTCGCCAACCGATATACTACCACTATGGACAATTGTATTAAACCAGTCGAGAGATTGATGACAGCAAAAAAAATTAAATGATAAAAATGAAGGGAAATAATTACAGTCTATTTTAGAGGTTTTGTAGGTTGTGTTGGACGAGAGAACACAAGTGCGAAGTCGTTATGCAATTAACAATACACAGATCGATAAATTCTATCGATTTTGCTATACAGTTGCAGACAAATTATCAGACTTAAACTTCGAAATTAATATAAATAATTTTTCTGGCTGTGTTAAAAATTGAAAAATGAACTCGTGCATACCTCAATACATTGTTTGCATTCTCTTCTTGTAGTTAGAATCTGTTAGACACACCTTGAGTCAGTGTTTAGCACCTTCTCTTAATCTCATTATGATGGCACCAAATCTTTTCCAAAGTTTGAATCAGTGCAATTTCAGCTTTAATCGCAGTTTTCGTGATCTTACTCGTAACAACAGCCCCCATATCCACAACTGGGTTCACGTCTGCGCTATTTACGGGCTATGGAAACATAGAAATGTTTTTCTGTTGCTAAGGGGCTGTGGCATAATCTGGACTTTCTTAGTCAACATCAGAGACACAAAATCATATTAATCATTTCTAAATGTCCTCAGTAGATTGACACATCTGTGGTAGATATTTCCACGTGCTTTAAACTTATAAGTTATTTAACAAAATTAGATATCTTCATAACTGTAAAATAATAATTTATCCACATCTGTAGAGCACCCAGCGTTAAATGAGATTTTCGAAATTATTTTCGTTATATGCTGCTTTCCTGGTGCGAATAAACAGCCCTCAGACCCATACCTTTAATAAAGTTGTATTTTAAGAAGGGAGTGAGACAATGTTGTTGTCTATCCCCATTAATATTCAACTTTTGTGTTGAAGAAGCAATAAAGGAAATAAAAGAAAAATTCTCATGTGGCATAAGTGTTCAGGGAGGGAAAAATCAGTATGCTACGATATGATGATGACACTGTCTTATTAGCAGAACAGGAAGAGGATATTGAGAAGTTATTGAACGGCATGAACAAAATACTGACGGAAGATTTTGGACTGAATAGAAATCAAAACAAGACAAAAGTGATGAAATGTAGCAGAAATGATACCGATACTAGTAGATTAAATATAAAAATATGATATGATGCAATAGGAGAAGTAAGTGAATTCTGTTACTTGGGAAGCAAAATTACAACCGATGGCCGAAGCAGGAATGACGTTAAAAGCAGAATAGCACTAGCATAAAGAGCCTTAATGAAAAAGAGAAATCTTTTAGTGTCAAATATAGATCTAGGAATTAGAAAGAACCTTTTAATACTCTATGTATGGAGCGCAGAACTTTATGGTAGCGAAACGTGGGCTTTAGGAATACTGGAAAGAAAGAAAATTGAAGCATTTGAATTGTGGTACTACAGAGTAATGCTGAAAATAAATGTATAGATAAAGTGAGAAATGAACGAGTTTTGGAAATAATGGGCGAGAAAAGAAGTTTGTGGAAGAAGCTTACAGAAAGAGGAGACAGGCTGTTAGGTCATATTTTCAGACATGATGGATTGGTTAATTTGATAGTGGAAGGAACATTCGGAGTTAAGAGCTGTAGAGAAAGACAGCGTTTAGAATATATGAAGCAGATAATATTGAGGACGACGGTTGTAGGGTATATGTAGAGATGCAGAGGTTAACACAAGATAGGAAGGGATGGAAGATTGCATGAAACCAGTCTAAAGACTGATGACAGCAAAAAAAAAAAAAAAAAAAAAAAAAAAAAAAAAAAAAAAAAAAAAAAAAAAAAAAAAAAAAAAAAAAAAGTATATTATTTGCAGCAAGCTGGGAGTTTAGTAAATATGGTTTTCTATATTTTTATTGTAATAAATTGTGAATTTGTGCAATTGAAAATTGTTTTATGGACAGAAACTGTGTAAATACTATTTAATATGTTCAAAAACAGTATTATACACGAATAATTGATAAGAAGTTTGTGACTGTACGTATTAATGTGAGCCACAATGTTTGGAGGACAATTTCCATTAGTTTGTACTCATTTATGTGGATAATCTTTTGTGTAAATATCTTTAATTTTCATTTCTGCGCGTTTCATAATGATTGTAAATGATTTTGTATTAAATTATTTTAATGTGATTTAAATTGTTTAAGTGTTATTAGAATTCGCGAAACGTTGGTCGGAAGACTTTGCATTATTCTGGAATTTTCTGTAACACGAATATAAGCGATCGGCAATGACGAGCTTTAGTTTTGAAGATGTTGCAAGTTATAATAGCTGGAGAATTTGTTTATATTTGTACGTAGTATCTTTGTTTGAAGTCCTATGACTCTGAAAAAAATAAAATAAACACACTTAATAGTGATTCTTCTTGCACTAATTAATTCATTTAAACGGGATATCTATCAATAGGAATTCTCATCTAGAAAAAGAGATACGTCCAAAATTACTATTGCTCTATATTTGGCGATTGTCATGAGTGACAATTAAAAACACTTAAATATTTTATAAACTAACAAAATGTTTCAATTAAATTATTTAAATACCGTTCTCCAAACAAGATTCAGAATTAATTCTCCTTGTAGAAAGGAGTGGCATCCAGGCTCAATTAACCTGCATAATTTTCTGTGACCATACTAATAGCCTTCAAGTTACTTATCATCTTCGTTAATCGTAAACCCTACAGTTTATGACCACGGTAATGTAACACACTAAATTAATAAACGCAATTTTCCTGGTTTCCCACAGCTACGTTTCTCAACTTACAATTCCACGTGATGTTCAGATTGACAAAGATAAATGTATACCGTTATAACTCCTACATCACCCACCCTGTTATTTTATGTCATTGTGGTCTTATAAAGGCGAGCGTCCGTCATGCGAATGGTAAACAAAATTTCACCATTCATGTTTCGAAGGTGGGATGCTAAGTATCCGAAGTTTGCGAAAGACCGAGCGTGGTGGTGTAATGGCTAGCGTTCTGGCCTCGCATTCGGGAGGACGGCGGTTCGAATTCCCGTCCGGGCATCCAGATTTGGGTTTTCCATGGTTTCCCAAATCACTCCAGACAAATGCCGGGATGCTTCCTTCAAAAGGCCATGGCCGAATTCCTTGCCATTCCTTGCCCCCCATCCTTTCCCGTCTCTAAACACCTCGCTGTTAGAGAGGCGTTAAGCAGATTAAAAAAAAAAAAAAGTTCTCGAAAGTTCATGGTTGCTTCCCATATCTTATTGCAGTGCTACGTACTGAAAGAAACGATAATGTCGATTTCGATTCGTTCTTCGTTGAACTTGGTGACACTGTTCGGAATAGTAGGCTTAAATGGGATAACATGAGGTTTTACCAATTCTCTTCTTTCATCTCAGAGTCACAAAACAATCATCACACAATATCGATCATACGAATATCGTAGTCTTCCATATAGTGAGTAATATTTAAGAAACGTCCACACCAGGGTAAACAATGTAAAACCACTCCAGGTAATGTGGGAATTGAGTCTTTCCCGGCATACAGCTGATAAAAATTCATCACATATGTTATACCGGATAAGATCTTCAATACACTACGTTTCGACAGCTACCTACGCTGTCTCCATCATGTAAAATGGAAATTCGAAGTTGCTCCGACCTACCATTTCACTTGATGAAGACAACGCAGGTAGTTGTCGAAACGTGTATGCCAGTAGTTATCCGGCAGAACAGCCGAGAAAAGTTTTTAGCACTCCACTTAATAGTTCCGCCATTAGTTATTGTAGATACCGCATACCCTACGGAGCATAGCGTACGCCCGAACGAGCGATTGGCACGACGCTGTTATCTAAGATTCGATTCTGACAAGGAATATAAAACGTTACATGAAAGTTAACATCCACTCAAAAAGTAGCATAAAATAATTTATTAGCATAACCTTATACTCTAAAGTACTATCCTTCTTTTTCACTCCATAACCGCTATCTTTATGATACAGTACAAACGAAATAATTGAAATGAGGTATCTCATAAGGTTACTTAATCCTAATGCGTAATCAGCAGACTCTTAAAATCACGAGAGAGAAACGATTTTTAAGAAGAAATCTAATAAAAACATGGTGGCTTAGTTTTGTACATCTGCAATAATGGTCAGCTGTGTCGAATGGTATGAAAAAACCGAAGTTTATTACACAAAATCTGGATACACGTTACAAAAATAAAGCAGGAACCGAAGATGAAACTCTAATTCTAGATACAATACACCACTACGAAGCAGAACCATTATTATTACCCCCCCCCCCCTCGCTGCCTCAACGGCGTTATACAGCCCCGCTAAGATTTGTAGCTTTATCTGTGATTTCACTGATGGTGATGGATTTTATTTTCTCGAACTGTACACTTTGGGGGAAAACCGGCTTTGACCGTAGTTATTACGGCCTGTGTGGAAACCCTTTTGATATTCTTATTCGTTCGATAGCTAACTGTTTTCATGTAGACAGTTGGGGATCATTGCCGCAATCAGTTGTGTTAACAACTCGAAGATTTTCCCCAGCTGATTTGCTCGTCTTGGCTCTTGATTACAGCATTGGTGGCGGTGTTGGTCATTTAAGTTGGTCGGCGGATGATTATTGAAGTGGCTTGATGACCATCTCTGAGGTCCTTCCGGTCTTCCCATTCGTTGGGAGTGACTGGGTTGACGGTTTCTGATGGCTGCTTGAAGCTTTCTTCTTATGGGGCATCCCCCATAATTGGAGGCGTGGTCAGAACTAGGGATGGGCAAAATATATCGATATATCGATATTTTTTCTAAAAAATATCGATATTTATCGCCGATATTTTTGATATATCGATACATCGATATTGTATTTAGTGTATCGATTTTAAGCACAAATTCGATATTTTTCCTACGAACGCAATTCAGTATCCAATTTAATCCTTACATGTATATAGGATAAATATACGTATATATCCTATCTTCTGAAAGTGTCTTAAAAAGTGAATTAGTCGAAATATAACAGCTTCATCAGCGGTTGATAGGTTAAAAAAAGCTGTTAAATTTTAACAATTTTACGTTAACGTCGTTTTTATGTTAGCATGTAAGCGGTTGTTTTATCTTTGTAGTTGAAAAATTATCTTTTCAACTGTTTTTTTTTTTATTTACGAATAACAATTAATGGGTTGATGAACCACAAGACATTATGAATGACTGTTAAGTCATTTAAATGTCTACAATCTAGTTTACAGTAAAAAGTCCTTAATTGCAAGGAATACGTTCCGTAAATTAGCCGCAAATACGAAAACCTTGAATACGGAAACCATGAATACAGAACGTTAGTATATATCGGATTATAGGGAATACGTTCCAAGTATACAGAAAAATTTTGATGTAATGGAGTGATTATCGCACTTTGATCTTAATAGACCAATTCTGGATTGCTTTAAATCCTCTATCCTAAAGTTCATTGTAATGCTCATTAAAATATGTATATAGCTTTCTCTTGAATTACAGCCCCACTAAAGAATACTTTCTTGTGATTGCTGTCTTCTATTGATGTAGTGAGAGCGGTTTTTTTTCACTGAGACACCAATGGTTTTTACTGATAGTAAGGTCCTCTTCAAACGCCTCTCCCGTGTCAGGTTGTAGGCGATTACCATGGGTGATGTATATCCCTCCAAGGAAAGTCCTAGGTAGGAAGATGAACTGGGTGGTTTCCCGTTTCACCGAACATGGTGGTGTAATGGTTAGCGTTCTGGCCTCGCATTCGGGAGAAGGGTGGGTCGAACCCCCTTCCGGACATCCAGATTTGGGTTTTCCATGGTTTCCCAAATTACTCCAGGCAAATGCTGGGATGCTTCCTTCAAAAGGACATGGCCGAATTCCTTCCCATTCCTTGTCCCCCAACCTTTCCCGTCTCTAAAGACCTCAATGTTAAGAGACGTTAAGCAGTTAAAAAAATTCCCCGTTTACTTTCTCTGTGACAGTGCTCCTAAGTGTGTATAACAGTGACACTGTGTGGCTCGGTATAGAGTGTTGTGGATGAGAGATGAAAGAAGGGACAGGGTGGAAGCCAGTGTCGGCATGTTCAGGCCTACTTTTGCGAAACATTCTAAAGGGGACGCCAAGCTTAGCATTCCCATCCAACGGATGAATCACCATCAACAACATCGTATGCCCTTGCACCATACGCAATGCACAGAGCTTTGGTGATTAGAAATTGCAACTTACTGGTCAAGCCCTGATGATGAAAATCGTTGATGTAGTGTTAAGTGAAAATAATTCATTTGCAACACTCTGCGATCACGCTAAAAGTATTGTGACTTATTTTAAGCAGTCTGTCTATGCTATGGATCTATTAAGATCTGAACAAGAAGCATCTGGGGAAAAGGAAGGAGAGGTGTTGACTTTGACACAAGCTGTTAGCACTAGATGGAACTCCTACTTTAATATATTAGAAAGATTTGTCAGACTCTCTGCAATTGTAGCTAAAATCTTAGCTACAAAAAGTCAGTCAAATATAAACATACTTGATATGGTTGCAACTTAACAGCTTACTGTAATATGTGACCTTATTGTCCTGCTTGGTCCTTTCAAAGAAGTCACTGAAGAGGTTAGTGGTACAAATTATGTGACTGCTAGCTTAGCCATTCCTGTTACAAATCTGATGCGACAAGTAACGAAACAAGCTACTCCTTCCACCACTTTAGAATTCACGGTAAAAGAGGCTTTACTCCAAAGAATTCAAGAGAAATTAAGTCCTTTAGAAGGAAATACATTCCGTGCAGCAGCTACCATTTTGGACCCGCGTTTCAAACGTATACACTTCACTTCTATAATCGGTGTGTCAAATGCGATATCTATAATAAGTAATGATATTCACTTGGAACTTAGACGACGAGGACAAATTTCTTCAGAAGTAAGGTCTACAGCAGCAACACAATATATCGCAGATAACGCATCAATTTGGTCCGCACATGAAAAGCTATTATCCCATAAGACTACTGTTATGCAAGAGGTTCCAAGCTCTGGCTCAGTTCCTAATGAGCTTAAGCAGTATCTGGACCAACCATTAATAGACAGAAAATCAGACCCAGTAAAGGTTTGGGTGAATTGCCAGTGCTCCAGCGCGCTGAAATACCTTATATGTCAAGCTTCTTCTGTGTCGCCCAAGAGAGTGGCTCCTGCAGTCAACTTAGCTGTACTGAACAACAGGAGTAGATTGACGGGAGACCACATAAAACAGAAAGTCCTTTTGATGTCCATATCAGACGAATACTGGTTTGATTTATTGAAAAAAATAATAAAAGTTTGTATAATTTCTACCTCTGTCGTTAATTTTCAGAATTTTCTTAAATATTTTCATGTATTTTATGATTTTTTTTTAGATAATTACTCCCTTCAGACAAAAATATCGAAATATCGATATTTTTCCCCCCAATATATATTGATAATGTTTGTAAATATCGTTTCGATATTTATGTATATATTTTTTTGATTGCCCATCCCTAGTCAGAACAACAGTTTGCACACGTCGGCGTTGCGTCACGCGGACGTGTGCAAACCAAGTTGTTAACCATTATTACTTATTATTATTATTATTTATTTTTGGGCCAGCGTTATTACAGAGGCTGTAGAAAAAAGATTAACTGATTTATTAGTCAACAGGGACACTGGTTATCAACTCAGTGCGGCCTGGAACCCGGCGATTAAAATGCTGAAACAGTTTCGCGCCGGTAACGAGCAGAAGAGCGGATGACGTAATCGCGTTGTGTTGGTTTTTGTTTTCCACCGTTTCCGTAGCAGCGGCTGAATAAACGAACAGTTATACACTGACATTTGGTTGAGAATGGAGGCAGAGATGGACGCCTTCGAAACGTCCCGCAAATATGATATATTAACACGGCTAGAAGCCCGAGAAAAATATATTAATATTCAACGCAGTGAAAAATTACGATCCTTCATCACTAGCCTTTACGGGGAGGAGATGTTTCGTTCTGTAAAACAGTTAGAAATGCTACGTAATAAAAAGGCCAAGCTTTTGTGCAATCTGGCGTTTCTTCAAAGATGTCGTGATCATGATGTGGTGCCACAATTTGCCCGAATAAGTCATCCAATTACTTCGGCCGCAGCAGTGAGAATTTTGCGTCGTGCAAGCCTTGCTTTGGTAAAGGAACGTATTCGTTTTACGAGACAAGCTTTGGACCGGATTGGCAAGACGCTGCTATCGTGTCATCTTTACCTTGCTAACGCATTATCTGTGGATGCCTGGGAGTGGGTAGATGGCAGTACTACAGCGTATAGTTTCAAGCTGCAACAACGTGTGTCGGCCAGACAATGTTCGAAATTTGAGCGGATTTCAACGAAATTTTCCACGAAGCCATATGTTTCAGCGCGAACTATTGTTAACCTATCAGACAGAGAACTTGATCCTGCTACGTCATCTGTTTTATCGAAGGGCCTCAATTTTGCTCCTGTACCTAAATCTGTGCCTTATCGGGAGATTATCAGTGGTGTTGAAATTGCGGTTTGCACGCTACCTGGAGAAGAAGCGGAGGAGATAAGGCGTGAAACATGTCGGGTGCTTTGTAAAGGTAAATTGCCTAAACCAAACATCTCAAGTGAAGAGAGGCGTGCGCTTCGTGAGTTGAAGAAAGACGAAAATATTGTCATTCTTCCGGCAGACAAGGGTAACTGCACGGTGGTTTTAAGCAAGATGGACTATCATAGTAAAATTATGCAGCTTTTGGAGGACCAAGCATACAGGAAGATTAACCGTGACCCTACATCTAAGCTAACCAACTTGTCTACGAAGCTGATCCGCTCCTTAGAACTACCAGAAGATGTGAAAAGACGACTCCAACCCCCTGCTCCTGTTCCTCTCAGGTTGTACGGTCTACCGAAAGTACATAAAGTAGGAGTACCTATGCGACCTATTGTAAGTACAATTGATAGCCCTACGTACTTTTTGGATAATACCTCAAAGATATATTCAACCCATTCGTAGGGAAGGCTCATCGCAGTATTCGAAATTCCAGTGAGTTTGTGGAAATCTTAGACAACATGAAGGTAGATCCTGGTGATTTAATGGTGAGCTTCGATGTGGTCTCTCTTTTTACTCGTGTTCCCTTGGTCGACTCCTTAGATCTGTTAAGGAGGTATTTTGATCAAAAAATGATTGATATTTTCCACCATGTGTTGAAAACCACTTATTTTAAGTTTGAAGGACAATATTACGAACAAGTGGACGGTGTAGCAATGGGTTCGCCGTTGTCTCCTGTCATTGCTGATTTCTTCATGGAATTTTTTGAAGAAGAGGCACTAAACCACGCACCACTCCAGCCGAAGTGTTTTTATAGGTATGTCGATGATACCTTTGTGATTTGGCCCCATGGCAGAAACAGTCTTGACCAATTCCTTGCGCATCTGAATTCAATCCATGAAAATATTCAGTTCACAATGGAATTGGAGGAGGACGGTTGCCTGCCGTTTCTTGATGTGCTTGTTATTAAACGTGCTAATGGTTCGCTGGGACACACTGTGTATCGGAAGCCTACCCATACCGACTTATATTTAAATGCCAACAGCTGTCATCATCCGGCACAACGAAACTCTGTATTAACTACCTTGGTACACAGAGCACAAAGGATTTGTGACAAACATTGCCTGGCTGGTGAATTGGACTATCTCCGGAAAACGTTTTTAAATAATGGTTATAATCAGGGACAGATTACTCGTGCTTTTAAACAGAAGGAAAATCGACGGAGAGATCAGAGTGATACCAAGGGCCTTGCGTTTCTGCCGTTTGTGGGTGCCCTAAGTTTCAAAATAGGTAGACTGCTATCACAACACGGATTCAAGACAATTTATAGACCACCCACTAAAATTAGTAACTTAGTCGGCAGCGTTAAAGATGACCTAGGTTTACGAATCCCTGGTGTATATTATATACCATGTGAATGTGGCCGCGGCTACATTGGACAGACGCAGCGATGCATTGTGCAGCGATGTGTAGAGCACGCCAGAAATGTTCGTCTTGGGCAAGAAGAAAAATCTGCGGTGGCCGAACATAGTGTGCAAGAAGGTCACACTTTTGAATTTGAAAAAACAACCATTTTAGCCCGGGTCAAAGATTTTTGGGCCAGCGTTATTACAGAGGCTGTAGAAATAAGATTAACTGATTTATTAGTCAGCAGGGACACTGGTCATCAACTCAGTGCGGCCTGAAACCCGGCGATTAAAATGCTGAAACAGTTTCGCGCCGGTAACGAGCAGAAGAGCGGATGACGTAATCGCGTTGTGTTGGTTTTTGTTTTCCACCGTTTCCGTAGCAGCGGCTGAATAAACAAACAGTTATATACTGACATTTGGTTGAGAATGGAGGCAGAGATGGACGCCTTCGAAACGTCCCGCAAATATGATATATTAACACGGCTAAAAGCCCGAGTAAAATATATTAACATTATTACTCATGCCAGAAATACTTATTTCGTAAGGCAATCAAAACAATAATTGCCATCACTTATGACCGCTCCATCCTATTCATACCACAAACACTGAAATTTTTTTTTTTTTTTTTTTTTTTTTTTTTTTTTTTTTTTTTTTTTTTTTTTTTTTTACATTTCATTCCTCCCAGCAGAAGGCTGGGAGGCGGGCTGCTGGAGAGTCATAGGGGACTCTTTTCAGCCAATCTACTACTACGGGGAGGGAAGGGGGATGGAAGGTCGGCCGTGGCCTTGTAGGGAACCATCCCAGCATTCGCCTATGTGTCTGAGGGAAACCACGGAAAACCTCAGACAGGATGGCCGAACCGAGTTTAACCCCGGTCCTCCCGAATGATAGGTAGGAGGTCAATATTGGCCTCCTCCCATCTCGGTGACAAACACTGAAACGTCATAATAGCTATATATTGCATACTTTTATTATTTCGACTGCGAGAAAGTGGCACCACTATCATTTAGTTCGAAACTACGAAAACTGTGCAACCTGTTCTACAAAGAATTTAACGGCTTTGTCCAAACGATTCAAAGTTGATAGTCCTTAGACATGATAATGACAGTTTGAGACCGTATATTTAATTGCAGCACAAAAATAAATGTTGAAGTAAGACAAAGAAGAATAGCCACCACTTGGTCAAAGAATTAGAAATTGTGCATACAAACGGAAAGTTGCCCATGACCACAAGCTAGCACTTGATTTCATACACAAGGGAGTGGGAAAAGTTTCTTTGGTAGGGAAGGTTGTCAGGGTTTGGAACAAATCACCTAGTGAAGTGATGAATAATTGACCAAAAATATTGATGGAATTAAGAATTAAAATTTGTTAATCGCAACAGTAGATGTGGAAGGATTTTAACATTCAAATTACGTAACATAATAATAAAAAAAGAGATAATCACATGAGTAAGCGTATTGACACCGGAGCGTGTGCTCTATTGCAATTAAATTTATAATAATAAAGTAGTGGACTGTGAGTTGATTTATAGTTTAGGAACAAAGATTTTTTTCTTCTCGTACCATTTGATTAAAGAAGAAAACTGCTATGTATGCCGTCCTTGGGAAGAACCTTATTTAACGGTGTCGCAATCCTTCACTCCCAACGCACTGCTCAAAGATCAGGGATTAAACCCAGGATTTTGGTGTTACACCTAGTGATTTTGCACCACCACCTCTCCTACAAAGTTGATCAAGTCCACCACCAGGACTGGAATCAGCTGAGGCCGTGTAAGCGCCTGACACCATCACGGTCACTGTTCGTCCTTTCGCCATGTCTAAGAAGAAACGGCGACCAGTTTCGCCGTCTGTTACCCCTGCACACCATCAGAACGTGTCACCGCCACCTCGCCAGCTGCTCCAGACACCGCCGCACAGCAGCGGTAGCAGTGAACGGCCGAAATCGGGCAGCCCATCTAGTGGAGGTTGCCGGAACTGGTCGTCAAAAATGCCAAGCTGTAGGGAAGGTTCCAGAAAACCCGGGACCAAGCACGACGAGCCATGACGCTTCACTTACAGCATCACCTTTGTCGGAAAATTCTTCCTGGTCATCACCCCAGCACATCATCGATGACGACAGCAGTTTGGACACTGACATCCCCATATACTTCCGATGTTTCACCCGACCACGAGTACTTCCTCGACTCAGCGGACTACATAGTCAAGGAGCTCAGTATTTACCTCCTAAAGGAAGGAGGCCCTTGGTCACTAGAGCTCCGAGTCAAGACCTGCGAAAAGATCTTCACCTGGCGGCTCCCATCCGAAACCATCACGGTGCTGACTCAAACGCTCTGCGACCCGACGTACTCACATCTCGCCAAGCCAATTATCGACGAGGGAAAGGAATGGTCAAGAAATGTACCCTTCCCAACCGTCTATGCAGAAAGCTTCAAAGAGGACAAATACCTTGATGGCATCGACGCCAGATTACTCGCATCTGCCTCACCAAGCAAAGAGATCAGGCATTCAACCATCCTGAAAATGGTAGAGACCCCCCCCCCCAAGCCGAGAAGCAAGGCAGCAGAGACAGCCAGGAGCGACAACCATGCAGTCACTCCCCAAGCTGCCCTGGACCATCTGCTCCAAGTCACCGCCTAACCAGGCCACCATGTCCACGATATTTCAGCAGATGGTAACCCTACCGGAGGAAACACGGTCAGCACTAGCTGATTTCATCACCGACTGCCCATCCCAGGCAGCCATCAAGACTGCCATTGACCGTCTCGGTGGGCAAGGAAAACAAGGCGGGCCCAAGCAGCTCGACAGTCCGCAGCAATGTGAGGAGGAAGCAACCACGGACCAAGCAGCAACAAGAACTGTAGAACCTGACGTTTCCCGACGAGACGAGCAACACAAGCCGCGACGGTGCAGTCTCCTGACAGATCCAGCAGCCGAGCATCCAGCGGAAGCCAGACGACAAGGAGAAGATTGTACCACCAAGATACAAGACGGACAAACCACCAGAAGTAATCCTCGCGAGAAGTAAAAGCCAGCGAATACTTTCGACCAGTGCTTCAGGTGTCAGGGATTCTGGCATCGGTCCAACAACTGTCGGAACCAAGTCCGTTGTGGTGAGAACCACTGCGTTCTGGTCTGTACAGGACCACGCGACGCATCTCCGACATGTGCTACCTGCGCCGCGGACCACGCAGCCAGCTACGGAGGCTGTCCATTAAGACGGAAGCTGGAAGCTTCTGCCAACAAGAGCCGCCCCCACACCACTTCATCAAAGGACCAGACCATCTACGGCCATTTCCACCACGCGACCAGAAACATCACTCAACCAGGCAAACAGCGATGTCGCAGCTATGAACAAGAGCAAGGGAAACAGCTGGAGAAGATTGTGCACCTGTTAAAACAGCTGCTACCAACACTCATCCCCAGGAGATATGAAACCTGTCTGGGGATTTCGTATAATGTATAAGGATGTCTTTGACTCCCATAGCCCGTTTTTTCCCCAAATGTGTAAATAAATAGAGTCCCCGAAACAAACCTAAAAGCGATAAATGTAGTAGAGCAACTTTGGTGGCGGGACTAAAAAAAAAAAATTGAATTGGTGTTTATTTGTACTTTTCTTGTTACGCGTGAGTTTATAATACAAATTTACCATCCTTTACTGTAGTTTTTTCATAAAATTCAGCCGCTTTCGGCCACCAGTGATACCTGACTGATCCCTCACGTTGTAATACCATTTGTTAACACGCTGTTAGCATTTCAAAGTAGGTTCCGGCTGTATCCAGAATGATTAAAAAAAAACCATGCAGGTGGTCACTAAAAGTTACAAGTGCGGGAAGCGGTTATTTATTTATCGTTTGGTTAAGCAGCTAATGTGAATTATACGTATATATCTGGATATTGTGGCCCATGTCCTCAATTGCGATAGGATTAATTTTTTCATTAATGATTTTCACGGCATTACAATTGAATTTTTTGTTTTATTTCCCGAACGCTTTTCACTTCATTCTCTGAAGCATCTTCAGCGGTTTTTTCCGTTGGGTGTTTATACAAGTATTTACATTTGTTCTATGTTATAATTTTAAACATGAAAATTATAGTATATACAGATACAGGATTACTTACATTTTTTATCAACCACATATGCTTATATGTCTTTATATATATAAAAATCTCGTGTCTCGATGTTCGTCCGGGATGAACTCCGAAACTACACAAACAATTTAGATGAAATTTGGCTTACTGTGTGTAATTTAGTCCAACTTAAAAGATAGGATAGTTTTTATCTGGATTATAGACCTCAATATTTATTATTTGCGAAATAAATGTTCATTAAATATTTGTCATAGGACAATGGTTTCTAATTATTGGTAAGGCATCAAGGCTAAGCGGTCTGTTGGCTCAGTGGTTAGGATGTCTGACTAGAGATGGAAAGTTTCCCGGTTCGAGTCCCTGTGTCGGCAGAGATTTTTATAGACACTTAACCCGGCATTAACCTCCGGTGCAGCATGCTGTGTAAGGTGAAATACGCCAGGACGGTACTGTGGTTCGGATTCGACGTTAAAATGTAGGTCCCCTGTACCAAGCAGGATGGGCGGGCTAGGTAAAGGTGGCTACGACAGGGGCAGAATGCCCAGTCAGTAGAAACCATGTCACCAGGTCATTACAACCACACAAAATTATTATTATAGTTTCATAAGTTTCTAACAGATGGCAATGTGTTAACTTATCGATACAACACTTGGTTAGCTAGGTTGGGTAATCATCCAGTATATGACGTTCTGTTTCAATTTATTTATGCTACAGTTTATTCCCAACAGATGGAGGTGTGTTAATTTATCGAACCATCCAGTAGATGGCGTTGTATTTCGATTTATTTATGCTACAGTCTATTCCACGCCATATGTGTGAGTTTCTTCAATTTTAATAGTGCTGTGTATTGTGTTATAATTATACTGTATTGTTGTTCACTGTTTGTGTGTCATTATACCTAACGAAAAAGTAATTACACACATGAATATAACATTGAAGAAAACGTTACGATAAATTCGAATCGTGTAAGTATTTTTCGCTAGCTTATCATTTTTCTTCTTCTTTTTGTTATTGTCAGCTAGAGACCACGTGTCAATTTAAATTCCTCTCCTGTTGTATTTTTCTTTCTTCCTCCCCAGTACTCCTTCATTATTGCACTTCTCTCTACCTTTGAATCCTGCCATATTCAAAGTCTGCTATCGAAAAAAATTTCTTTCCATACAATTCACTGCTATTATTTCGTTTCACATCTTTCTAAATCTCTTGAAAGCCTGGTGTCATCCATACTATAAATGTATCCAAAAAAATATCATTGTTCTTTTTCTGTTATTTTTTCAATGTTATTATATATTTCCTCATTAGTTCTTAACTTTCATTTTACAGTATTTTTCAATGGACCCAAAAATTCCGGTTTCACTACTGTATTGTAGTATCTTTTTTTAAGGCTTTCAGAAGGGCACTTTTTGTTGTAATTCAAATATTTTTCACTGAAATGTCGCCAAATAATCTAACCTCGACAATGCGGGTAGCAGAGAGGCACGACGCACGACGAGAGAGCTCATCAATCAGCAACACAAATCGCGGAAAGTAAGGAAGTTCAAAGAATCAGGACAGCTGAGCGTCGTATGCAAGAATCTCAAGAACAGGGTGCCGAACGTCTGTGACAGAATATATCGAGAACAAGAGCGGCACGAGAACAGCACATAGCTACATTTAGAGTGAGAGAGAACGAGAAAGACAGCAAATCAGCCTTGCTTTAACACGTGTATCATTTGTTCGTCTTGCGTTCCAATATGCACCAGCCATTGATTACTCTGCACATTATAAAATTTAAATCGGTGCAATGAACAAAATATGCCAATATTATCAGGCGTTGAAATTCCGCAATGAAGCAGCCGGTATGTGTTGTGCATCAGGATAAGTTGCAATTATTATTACCGCTACCCAATCCGCCAGAACATTTACAATCCTTCTTGCTGGCGAATCAAACGATTCGAAATTGTTTCTGCCCAAGACACGCAAATTCAATTCTTGCTTCCAGATGACGTCTTTTGGGGCAACAAAAAATTGCAATCTCACATCTGATGGACGTCATTTTGAAACTAAATTCAAAATACAAGGCCAGGTTTACCAAAAGATTGGGTCGTTGATACCGATGCCAAACGATGACCGGAAGTTTCTCCAAATTCATTGTAAATTTATTGAAAACCAGGTGCAAGTATAATTTCATCGAAGAAGCAGAAGAGAGAGCAATTGTGGTATTGTTGGAAATTTTTTTGGAAAATAGTAATTTACTTATTCAATTGTGTCGCCACGATTAAAAAATGACAACTATCAAATTGTTATCAAAGCTGACAAATTACCATCAAATTACGCTGGCAGGTTCAACGCGCAAACCGCAGGTGAAGTTGCAGTTTTTATGGTTGGTGACTCAGTTGATTAAAGTCACACGTCAAGATAGAACTGTTAGTATAATTTCGGATCTACACTATTCGTATGACACACTCCAGTATCCAATGATATTCTGGCAAGGAAGGATGAATATCGCATCAACATCAAACAGCGTGATCCAGTTGCTGGTAAATTTAATATTGAAATGCTCTGTCTACTCTCATATCTGAGTGAGCACTTTGTAATGATTATAATTTGATTTTTGAGTTTAATTCATTCAATTAATTACTATGATTAAATGTTTCCAAGGGTGCCATTCCAAAAAAAAGTGGAAGATTAAAGGACAGAGTATTGCCTCAAAATTGAATAGGACCATAAATGAAATTAATTAAAGACAACTGTATTTTATTGTAGCAATAAGGAATAAAAAAAAAATTCTAAATGAATCTGAAATACTTTCACAGGAATCATTATTAAAACTTGGAGTTCTGTTCCAGAAGGGCGCAAGTTGGTTTATCAATAACCAGTTCCACGGCTAGCTCACTGAAGTTTAATGGATGATTGGAGACTCAATAAGCAATTTTCACTGCGGTCAGGGTCGCACTGGGCTTTGATCACTATGGCAGTGAGAGTTACTTATATGCGGATGCAGTACATTACCATCGTTGATGCGCAGCTGTAAGCAGTATACAATACGATCACTGATGCAAACTGTATTCGTAGCACCATACAGAAACACTCCGTACCACCACAGCTCTCGTCGTTCACGTGTCACCCCAGCATGCAGAAGGTAGACTCCCCTACCCCCTCCTTTCCCTGAACGTGCATACTTCAAGGTCTTACTATTGTGTGTTTCCCGCTAGCCGACAAGCCGGCACCAGCCTGAAGGAGTCCTTTGTCACCGAATTCGATGGCTATAGGCACATTCACTAAACGCAAATCTTGGCTTTTTTAATCACCCTTTCTAATGAAAAATGTGGTGAGTTTTTGAGATCACCACAATATTCAACTATTTAATTCGTTATTTTATTAGTACAGTAGACTAGCGGTGTTCCGACCAGGGGCCGGATTATAGTGGGCCCACTATATTGATTTTTTATTATTTTTTTACTATTTAATTTATTATTTTTTCAGGTAATAAAACAAATAAAAAAGTTAATTCAGTGAAGTACTACGGCCCCCGATTGATGGTTAGACGTAATTAAGATAACTATATCCTTCGATATTGTCAACTGTACCATCAATACGTCGTGGATATGTACGCAAAGGTTGAAAACAAGCATTTGCGATTTATTCGATACAACCAGCCTAAATTACGATTGGAGGAATACATCCTCTTACGAGATACTTTAAACGCCAATGATATCGGTAATGCATTTATTTTACCTTCAAGCAACATCGGCAGTCCACGGAACATGCAGGAATATACAAGATGCGATGACTTACGTACGTCATTATGGTCATCCAGATTTGTTTATTACATTTACATATAATCCGAATTGGGAGGAAATACAAACTTGGCTATTACCAGGCCATCAATCAATGCATCGTCATGATGTCACGGCACGTGCGTTCAAACAAAAATTAAAATCATTGATTGATTTAATCGTAAAACATTCGGTTTTCGGTAACACACGTTGCTATCTGTATTTGATTGAGTGGCAAAAGCGAGTTTTGCCTCATTCTCATATTTTGATTTTGCTTGAATTTAAAATCAGTACCTGAGCCACCAAAAACGACAAACCACAAACTGAAATTTTCACATTGTGTCAAAAATCTGATATGTTCCGCCAATTCGCTAAAACATTATTATATACCGATGTTCCAAACTATTTTTCATGGAACAAATTAGGTAAAAAAAACGGTAGCCACGTAGACAAAGAGAACCACATCCTTCCATTGCTGGCATATTCAAAGCCAAGACATTAGGACGACTTTACACAGTGCATCCAAAACAACGTGAATGTTTCTTTCAGCGTTTGTTATTGGTGAATGTTCCCGGACCAGCTTCTTTCGAATTTTTACGAACAGTTAATGGTCGAGTGTTCAATACATGTCGAGTGTTAAATACATGTCAAGATGCATGTCGCGAGTAGCAGCTGTTGGTAGACGTCAATCATTGGGACCTGACACTTGCTGATGCAGCGTTGACAGCCACGCCGAATAGTATTCGTCAAACTGTTTGCAATTATTTTGACAACATGTTATCCAACACAATCTTCGAGTTTGTGGGAAAAATATAAAAACAACATGACTGAAGATATACTACACCGAGTTAAACAAAAAAAACCAATGTCCAAATCTAGATTTCACACCAGAGATGTATAATGATTAATGAAGCATTAGTGTTAATCGAAGATTTATGTATTTTAATTTCAGATTACATTGTGGTATGCCATCACCTGATCGACCGACAATTATTGCGAATAATGAGCCATTACTGACAGCAGAACAAAAAAATATTTATAATCAGATCATGCTGACTGTTGATGCTGAACAAGGTGGGTTTTTTTTTTTTTTTTCTTGGACGCGCGAGGTGGAACCGGTAAGACATTTTTAATATCGCTGATCCTTGCGAAGGTTCGGTCGCATCAGAAAGTTGCATTGGCAATTGCATCGTCAGGCATTGCTGCCACTTTTTTAGATGGTGGGTGAACCGCACTTTCAGCATTTAAGCTGCCACTAGAAATTCATAACAAACCTAACGAAATGTTTAAACATCAAAAAGAAAATTGAAATGGCTGCAGTATTGCAAAAGAGTTCAATTATAATTAGGGATGAGTGTACTATGGCTCATAAACATTCACTCGATGCATTTCATAGAACTGTGCAAGATTTGAAAGGTAACGATAAACTTTTCGGTGGTACTGTCCTACTACTGTCTGGTGGCTTCCGACAGACATTACCAGTGATTCCTCGCTCTACTTTTGCCGATGAGATTAACGCATGTTTAAAAAAATCGTTTTTATGGCGGAATCTCGAAACACTTTGATTGACCATGAACATGCGAGTACAGTTGCAAAATGATCCATCGGCACAAGTATTTTGTAAGCAATTGCTGGATATTGGAAAAGGTGAAATAGAACTGCATCGGAATACACAATACATTAAATTGCCAGACAAATTCTGCACTGTTGTTCACTCAAAAATGATCTAACTCAGCGTGTGTTCCTGGATATATCAAATAATTACTTAGATCATAATTGGATCAGTAATTGTGCTATTTTGGCAGCAAAAAATGTTGATGTCAACGAAATTAACTTCCGGATACAACAGTTGTTGCCTGGTGATCTGATGTCTTTGAAATAAATAGATACTATTTTAGATGAAAAAGAAGCCGTAAATTTTCCAAATGAGTTTTTAAACTCTTTGGATATAACAGGAATGTTGCCACACAATCTCCGGTTAAAGATTGGTTCACCGACTCTTCTTCTTTGTAATTTGAATTCACCTAGATCATGCAACGGTACACGTTTGGTGATCAAAAGGATCACCGTAAATGCTCTTGAAGCAACTGAAATGTTTAAAGGAGAAATCGTCCTGTTGCCACGTATTCCAATGATACACTCAGAATATCCGATACCATTTAAAAGGCTTCAATTTCCGATTCGTTTGGCTTTCGCTATGACAATAAATAAGTCACAAGGCTTGGATTTGGAAAATACGTGTTTCTCCCATGGACAACTATATGTCGCCTGCTCACGTGTAGGGAAATCATAAAATTTATTTGTATGAGCAAAAGACAGGCTAACTAAAAATATGGTGCACCAATTAGCGCTTAGATAAATTAAAATTATAAATTTTAATAATTTAAAACAATGAATATAATTGTTAAAATGTTTAAAAATAAACTTCATAGGCCTCATTTATAAAACTGAAATTTCAGTTTATATAAATAAATAAAAATAATTTATTTATTTATTTTATAAATATCAATTTTTATATAATTTCAATTAAGTAATTTGTAATAAAATGAAAATTAATTATTTTTTTTGTGATCGTTTGTCCTTAATTTCAACTCTCCGTAACTCTTTACCAATTAAATTTGAATTTCCAAATCGACTATTATGTTTTTGTCTTTATTAGTGAATATTAATTCGACTACTTTAGGAAGTATAGAATAACATTAATCCAACGTACTATAATTACTAAGTTACAGCAACGCATGACCGGGTCAGCTAGTAAATATATATATATAAGGAGTGGAGAAAGTTAAGCATCACGACCATCCAAAGGATCTCCCTACCCTCCAGTTCTGTAACAACCTGCTCCCCTCCTCATCTCAAATGCAGGAATCCCTTATGGCATGAAATACCCGACTTTAACCCCAAAGAAAAGCTGTAACAAGGCTGGAACTCTGTGGTTGCGAAACAACAAGATATTCAAGATCCTACAACTGGACTTCCGGCATTCCATCTGAAGAGAGACCAGTGAGTTAAACTAAACCGCCTAAGTGCAGGAAACGCCAATTGCAGCGTCATTCTCTGTAAGTGGGAGATTAAGGATTCTGCTGTCTGTGACTGCGGAGCTCTTTCCCAGACTGTGGAGCACATCATCAAGGAATGGCTTGCAAATAAGTAGGATGGACCATCCCAAGATTGCTACATTATCCCTCTTAGACTAGCTGCAACCACTTGACATCAATTTGTGAAAGCTGGTTGTTCGTGTCTGTATTGTATACATATTTATATATTGTGATGCTTAACTTTCTCCACCTCTTTACGTGGCTTCTTAACGACTTACCTCTGTACTCTCATATACTCGCTCAGGTGAACGTCTCTTTTTCTGATATTAGCACTACGTTGCTAACACTGGAACACAGTAGGGGAGAGCCGGCCATAGTGACCATGGCGACCATAGTGACCATGGCGGCCATAGTGACCATGATGGCCACAGCGGCCACGGGGGTTTTGGGGACCAGTGGATGGTGCCATCGCACGGGAAAAATCATAACTCATTAGACTCAATGCTCTTAGTTACACTGAAAGCCCGATCCGGTTAGCATCTTGTCTATCGGAGTTATTAAAATATTTGTGATGTTTGATTATTCTGCTGTTTGGTAAGTGCTCAGTTTGTGCACTTATTATTAATGACGCTTCTGAGAGAAATAGTTTTGCAAGACTTTTGTTTTGCCATCTTATTACAAATTTGAAGATCGCGATTTTTTAGTTGCATTGTTAAGTCGGAACTAGGTTTCTATATTTCTGAATGAAGTCAGGTCTAAAATATCGAGACAGAATAATACTTTATTAACTATATAAGAATAGAGTGGCTACAATAAAAGCAGAAAATCACTGGTGACATGCATCAATTGAAAAGGGTGGCATACAGGGTTTTAGTCTATCCCCATTAATATTCAATTTGTTTATAGAGGAAGCAATCAATTAAATAGAGAAAAATTTGAATATAGTATAAGTTATCAAAGAGAAAAAAATTATTATCCTACGATTTGGTGATGACATTGTCGTTTTAGAAGAACATGCTGAGCCTATCGAGTATTTACTGTATGGAATGAACAAAATATGGAAGGAAGATTTTGGGTTCAATATATATCAAAGCAATAAAAAAGTGATGAAATGTAGCAGAAATGATACCATTCACAGTAGATTAAATATAAAAATAGGATCGGATGCAATAGGGGAAGTAAATTAATTTTGTTACTTAGGAAGTTACAACCGACGGCCGAAGCAGGAATGATGTTAGAAGCAGAATAGCAATAGCAAAAAGAGTCTTCATGAAAAAGAGAAATCTTTTAGTTTCAAACATTGATCTAGAAATTGGAAAGAACTTTCTAAAATTCTATGTGTGGAACACAGCACTTTATGGTAGGGAAGAATGGGCTTAAGGAATAACAGAAAGAAAGAAAATTGAAACCTTTTAAATATGGTACTATGGAAGGAAGATGAAAATTAAGTGAACAGATAATGTAAGAAATAAACTAGTTTTGGAAATAATGGATGAGGAAAAAAGTTGTGGAAGAATCTTACAGAAATGGTGGATTCTATGAAATATTTGGGAGTAACAGTACAAAGGAACATGAAATGGGACATACACATTAATTCGTTAGTAGGTAGAGAAAATTCTAGGCTGCGATTCATAGGTGGAATCTTGAAAAATTGTAATGAACAAACAAAGGAAATAGCGTACAAATCTCTTGTGCGTCCACATTTGGATTATTGTTATGCCATTTGGGACCCGTTTCGTAAGGGGTTGATCGAAAGTATACGAAAAGAGCCGCCAGATTCGTGACCGCTTGCTACAGTCCTTATGAAAGCGTCACAGAACTGATTTGTAGACTAGGTTGGGAGTCTCTGGTAGATAGACGACACACGTTTCGTTTAAACTTATTGGTAAACATGCGTACTCCCACTTTCACTTTTGAGTGTAGTGAAATACTTCTTCCACCAACCTATTTGAGTCGGAAGGACAGGAAACATAAAATTAGAGAAATAAGGTGCCGCACTGATTCTTATATGAATTCTTTTTTCCCTCGTACCATTAGAGATTGGAATTCACAGCAAAGAGATTAGCTTTGGTGCTGAGCACCCTCTGCCACCCCCAATTTTGTGAATTGCAGAGTATATATGTAGATGTAGATAGAAAGAAGAGACAGGCTGGTAGGTCATATTTTGAGACATGCTGGATTGGTTATCTTGTTAGTGGAGGGAACAGTCAAAGGTACGAACTGTAGAGGAAGACAGAGATTAAAATATATGAAACAGATAATTGAGGATGTGGGTTGTAAGGGATATGAAGAATATTTTTTAACTTACGGCTTTACGCCTCGTCGATGTCATCAGATGCGGTTTGGGGTTAAGGACAAGGAACGGGAGGGAAATCGGCCATGGTCTTTTGAAGGAAGTACCCGAACATTCACTTGGAGCGATTTGGGGAAACCATGGAAAACCCAAATCTGGATGCCCGGACGCGTCCTATCGAGTGCGAGTCCAGAGCGTTAACCGCTCATGCACCACGCTCGGTGGGTACGTAGGAGTGAAGAGGTTAACACAAGATAAAAGGAATGGAGGATTGCATCAAACCAGTAGAAAGACTAATGACAGCAAAATAAAAAATAAAAAAAATTCCGGAACGCCGTCAGTCCGGGCAAAAGCTTCTGGTAGCGGTGCCCACTTTGTCTGCCGAGCACAAACTCTTCGAATTATTAAGATTACCAGCATAAAATACTTCCAGTAGATACTTTTTTATCTTTTGAAGTTGAAGTAAGTATATTATCTATAATAAAAAACAAAAATAATTGCTTTATTTTTATTGTAAAGTTGTTTTATTACACAGTTGATGTTGTTGTGGTACTTAAATCACTAAAAACTTGTTTTTCTGTGAGCCCAAAGGACTTTGTTCCTGTGACTCGTGCTAGAACAGTGGAAAACTTAAAAGTAACGCCCGAAATATTCTGAACGATTGTTGACATTAAGTCTATACATGTATGATCCTAAAGCTATAAAAAGCTAAGAAGAAAAAGGGAAAATCCAGAATGAAACAATGCTAGGAAAAAAAAAAACACCAATCCCAGGCAATCTAACCCAAGAAGAGTGTTATTTGATGATGAAGATGATGACCAAGAAGACAAACGTTGCTAGTACTGCAACGAAAGTATTTCAGTTTTAAGACCACAAGAACGGCGCATTCATTGCCAAACGTATTCCATTTGGGCTTATGAACTCTGTGCTGAAGATAACAACTTATGTTTTGTTTGCAAAAATTTCAGTTATCGTTATCTTGCCTTATTCCCGTTATAATTTCCAAGGTTGCCTGGTATCTCAGAGTGGAGATCTGAAGGTCACCAATCCGATTCCTTCTTAGGGCAGGAATTTTCAAAGGCCCCTAACCCGACCTTCACCTCTAGCACAGGTTGCTGTGTAATGTGAAGAACGCCAGAACGTTTCTGTGGCTCAGATTCCACGTTAAACTGTAGGTTCCCTTTACCCGTCGGGATTAAGGTAACCACGAAAAAGGTGCATCCGTGACAAATCGAAAGTCTGTCAACGGGCGGCCAGAGCCTTTGGGGACATCTCGGTGAATAATGCCATACGAATTATGCTGTTTTCACACTATAAGATTTTGACCGAATGGCAGAAACTCGAACGGTGCCTATGTACGGCTTTTTTCTGTCACAAGCTCAGTGTTGTTGAGTGGTGTGTTGTTTAGTGAAAGTATTTGTTTACGATTCATTATAATCAATGTTATAAAACCGTCTACGAAAGATATATATAATTTTTGTCCATCCTATACTATACTGTTCTATGTTCACGAAATAGATGATTAAGATACTGGACAGTAGATAGATAGATAGATAGATATATATGTTTACTTTGATCCCATGTGAGAATAATCTCGGGGATGTGGAACAGTACATACACTTATTAGTAATGTCAATATTACTATATAATTGATAATATTATTATAGAGTGTGTCCACAAATGAATATCGGGGTTTTAATGCTTTATAAGATTTATTACATTATCCTTACAGTTATAAATGATATGTCAAATGAAAGAGCAACTCAAACAGTTTTATATACAAGCTTACAAGTGTTCTATTTGGGCACCATTTGTCACACGGCACACGTCTAGTCTGTAGCCGAGTTCTTCCCAAACGTTGAGCAGTGTGTCTTCAGTAACTGTTGCAACAGCTGCTTCAATCCTCTGTCGTAATTCAAGGAGGTCGGCTGGTAACGGAGGCACATACACACGATCCTTGATGAAACGCCAAAGGTAGAAATCGCATGGCGTTAGATCAGGTGAACGTGGAGGCCACGCATAGCAAGCTCTGTCATTGGGCCCCTTGCGGCCAATCCAGCGGTCGGGTACAGTTACGTTCAACCAACCGCGTTCCTCGTTATGCCAGTGAGGTGGCGCACCATCTTGCTGGAAAATGAAGTTCTCTGGTTCATATTGTTCCAACTGAGGGAAGATCCATTGCTTTAGTGTATCAAGGTAAGAAGTACCAGTTACAGTCGGTTCATCAAAAAAGAAAGGTCCGTAAACTTTCCGCCGGGATACAGCACAAAAAACATTGAATTTAGGGGAGTCTCGTTGCACTTGTACGATCTCTTGAGGATTTTCTGAGCCCCAGATCCGCACATTATGAGTGTTAACATGTCCACTGAGGTGAAAGGTCGATTCATCACTGAAGACAACATGATGTAGAAAATCTTCATCGTCATGTAACAACATTTCGTTAGCGAATTTGGCACGTAAACCATGGTCTGCAGGCTTTAGATCCTGTAACAACTGTAAACGGTAAGGACGTAGTTGCAAGCGTTTCCTTAAATCTTTCCAAACAGTCGACTTAGAAATTTCTAATTCGCGACTAGCCTTCCGAACTGATTTCTTTGGGCTACGAGTGAACTACTCTCTCACTCGCTCAACAGTCTCTTCGCTAACTCTTGGTCGTCCCGCGCTCTTACCTTTAGAAAGGCAGCCTGTATCTTCAAACTGATGATACCATCTACGGATGTTATTGTCACTTGGAGGATCACGCCCGAACTTAATGCGGAACGCACGCTGCACAGTAACTACAGATTCAGTCTTTGCTAACTGTAAAACACAAAACGCTTTCTCTTCACTAGTCGCCATCTTTGCTACTACCGCATTCTAGCGGATCCCAGCGGAAACATTTCACGCACATGCGCACTAATGCCAACGAACAAAACTGTTTGAGTTGCTCTTTCATTTGACATATCATTTATAACTGTAAGGATAATGTAATAAATCTTATAAAGCATTAAACCCCGATATTCATTTGTGGACACCCTGTATATTGACAACAAGTTAGCTACAACCCATTAGTATAACCAATATCTCCTGTAATCTACAAATACAATCCCGAGCTAATTAATACTTATTATGTAGAACAGTGTATACACTTGTTACCAGCATCAAACAACCAGTTATTTTCTTACCAACCAGTTACCATGATAGGTTATACTGTAATTTGCGACTAGATATCATATCATCTTAGTTGCTATTTATGTGGAACAGTACACACACCTATTAACAATATCAATTATATTACCAACAAATCATAAGCAGTAAATTACTTAAAAACCTGTTAGTATGATAATTTTTCACGGCAGTTTTTGAGTGCATGCTATCCCATGTTAGTTATTATATATGAGTGAAAGTTTTGTAAACAGTGTAATTACTTCATTTGTCAAAAGTTTCAACAGAAAGAAAAACCATATATCATTTTAGTAATTGTGAACAATTTTGTCACCTTCACCTTCCGTACACCATATATACTATTTTATCAGTCATTCATAGTTACCAAATTCCAAGAAGAAAATTCTTTCACAGAGTAAAATGGGTTCTGAAGCAGAAACTCTTTCAGTATGGACTTAAAGGAGTTAGGTTTTTGTAGATAACATTAAATTTCTGTTGGTAAGACATTGAATAAGGAAGCTCCAGTAAATGTTAACCCTTTCTGCACAATTGACAGTGATTTGTAATCCTTGTGAATTTTATATTTATTCCTAGTATTATGGCCATGTATGTCAGTATTAAAATTGAAGTGTTCAGGATTTTCCACTACAAATGACAGTACGGAGTATACATACAGTGCTGGCATTGTTAGTACACCCAGGTTTTTAATATATTTCTGCACGACGTCTGTGGGCTTGCTCCACAAATAGTTCTTACAGCACGCTTTTGCAATTTAAATACCCTCTGTGCTTGTGACGAGTTTCCCCAGAATGAGATGTCATAAGTGGGCATGGAATGAAAATGTGCAGGTTTCTATATTAGCTATTCTAGATATTACCCTAAGTGAAAATGTTGCAGAATTCAGTTTTTTTAAGAAGTTGTTGAATATGCTGTTTCCAGTTCAATTTGTTAAAGAAAATGTACACAAATTAACTCAATATGCCTTTACTGAACAATATAACCCAGCACAATGAAATACACAGAAGACAACAAACATAGTTTTAAAGAAATAATGACGTAATACATATGCAAAATCCGACTACAATGGCTCGAGGACACAACCGTACGGGTTCTCCACGCCACTGAAAGAATGTCGCCGTACGATTTTTTGCCGCTCGGTCAAAACCGGACAGTGTGAACAGAGCCTTATTGTCGTTATTATTTTCAAGTTATATAACTTTTCTTTAAATGAAATAAATTATTTAGCAAATTTAGACCGTTTGTAATCACTGATCTCTGATTTTGTGGTCACTTGTGTCCAGTTTTTTTTTTTTTTTTTTTTTTTTTTTTTTTTTATACTTATCTTAGGATTTAAACTTTAAACTTAATCCCAAGGTAAGTAATGAATTCTAGTGTGTGCTAGGGTAGTTGGCACGTGTAACCGCTGATTTAGATGCCTATAGGGTCATTATAAGTAAGCTCAAAACCTTAGCTTGGCCACTTTGTCCGACTATCTCCTACACCAATGGTGATGGCGGTTGTCAGTAGTGAGTCTGCATCAGCTCCTCATGAACTGCCAACTATATAGCTTCATGATGTTGTTCCGTGTTTTAAGTTTCTGGCTTATTTTTTCAAGGTGTTTCTTGAACGTTAAGGAATCGTCCACGGTAATACCAATGTACTTAGCGCAGAAATTGTGTTTAACTCTTTGTTGAAAGACGTTCACTTTCAGCTGTTGATGTAATATTTTCTTTTTCTTTTTTGCTCATTGCTTTACGCCTCGTCGACGTCGAGGCCCTTAGAGATGGGAAAGGATGGGGGGGAAAGAACGTGAAGGTATTTGGCCATGACTTTTTGAAGGAAGCATCCCGGAATTCGGCTGGAGTGATTTGGGGAAACCATGGAAAACCCAAATCTGGATGCCCGGACGGGTATTCTAACCCACGTACTCAAATGAAATGCTCATACTTCTGTCTTCATTGGCGAATCAATCATAACATTTGATTCGTGAGATCCGTTAATTTTCAGTATACGTTTGCGCACATTGATTCCAGAAAACTGGGGCCACTATTTTTCTTGGTGATTACATGAGACCGATAGTTGTAGGTAAGCAGAAACGCTCTGGCCTCGCATTCGGGTTCTTGCGGCCATCCTGATCTCGGTTATCCGTGGTTTCCCTAATTCACGTCAAAAGATTTATGGGATTGTTCTTTCTAAAGGCCATGGCCAAGTATTCTCACGTTTCTTGCTAATAATAATAATAGTAAAGTCGACGTGTGACAACAGTTACTCATCTTTTGGGGTGAGTGCTTGTGATTCCGCTCCATGAACTGGATTTTTCCAGCATTATTGCACGAAACCGAAATTGTGGTTCTGTCCCTGTTACGATTCAGTTAACGAATGAGTCTTCTTTTTTACTCGACGAGTCAAAAAGGTAAAAAGTTGTGAGAAAGAACTGTCAAAATCCAACGAGTAAAAAACTTGAGTAGACTATTTTTTTTCATGACTTCAAATACTAAAATTCGCCAAATAACAGGATACTCGAGTCCAGTAACGCAAAAACCCCAATTCGTACGAGTTGTTACGTCATTATTTTACACATGTTCGACAGTGACAAAATATTACAATGAACTAGGTGCGGACATTTTTATAAAAAAAATATGTTCCACTGTTTCAAATCAACTTCACTCATTAAATCATTTCTATAAATTTCACGCATGCGGTTCGCGGCTTTGTTGTATTCAAAATCTAATTATGAATAGCACTCAAGTGCCGTTATTTACAGTGGCAGCACACCTGCTAAACTTGTATACAAGATAGGAATATTTGATACAAACCATCTCCATAGTACGGTTGGATGCAACACGGACGAAACGTTCAAACAAAGGCATTACCTCGGGCCTATGGAGTTCGATGATATTGTCGTGTTTATTGAGTACCACTGAAAACCAAGCCCTGTAAAGGAATTAACGCCACTATTCGATATTTTTCAAAAAACTGGGTTCAAAGGTTACAGCACCGGGTCACGTTCCTACCCAAGGGGATCAATACATATTCAAAAATGAGCCCTGCCGGTAAGCCTATATTCATCCGCCTCGGTGGCGTATTGGTATTTTTTATCGTCATCAATCCTAAACTAACTAACTGCAGGTTTTGACCACGGTGATGTAACAAACTCACAAGGCACACCTTTGACCTCGAACTCTGGGAACCGCACGAAAACATGCTTAAAATAACAAGCGATCATAAACAAAACAGTGGTGTGTTTCATTTCCATGCAGAACTCAGCACTTGTCTGCTAGCACCATTAGAGGGCCATGAAAAGAGCCTATTGATGTGTGATTCCTGGTCAGGTCATACATATCGTACCCTTCTAGACGTAAATTTTCCAAACAAACATTTTATGCTGAAAAAATTGCCACCTAAAACAACAAAAATATTGCTAACCCCTTGATGTTCACTTCTTATCTATTGTGGGTGGCAGAGGGTGCTCAGCAGCAAAGCTAATCTCTTTGCGGTGCATTCCAATCCCTAATGGTACGAGGGAAAAAAATTCATATAAGAATCAGTGCGGCACCTTATTTCTCTAATTTTATCTTTCCTGTCCTTCCGACTCAAATAGATTGGTGGAAGAAGTATTTCACTACACTCAAAAGTGAAAGTGGGAGTACGCATGTTTACCAATAAGTTTAAACGAAACGTTCGTCGTCTATCTACCAGAGACTCCCAACCTATTCTACTAATCAGTTCTGTGACGCTTTCATAAGGACTGTGGCAAGCGGTCACGAATCGAGCGGCTCTTCTCTGTACTTTCTCTATACTTTCGATCAACCCCTTACGAAACGGGTCCCAAATGGTACAACAATAATCCAAATGTGGACGCACAAGAGATTTGTACGCTATCTCCTTTGTTTGTTCATTACAATTTTTCAAGATTTGACCTATGAATCGCAGCCTAGAATTAGCTCTACCTACTAACGAATTAATGTGTATGTCCTATTTCATGTTCCTTTGTACTGTTACTCTCAAATATTTCATAGAATCGACCATATCAATAACTGTATTGTTTAACTCGTATTTCTGAACAATTGGATTCTTTTTGTTAGTTATGTTCATTGTCTTGCTCTTTTTACAATTTAGAATATGTTGCCACTCAGCGCACCAAGCCAAACTAACATCCAGACCACGCTGAATTTCTAAGCAATGGGCCAAATTTCTTACTTCCCTATAAATAACCGCATCATCAGCAAACAATATATAAAGGCTTTTCACTTTGTCTCCGATATCGTTTATAAAAATTAAGAAAAGAAGTGGTCCTATTACACTTCATTGAGGTACACCCGATGTAACATCTAGATTAGAAGAACTTTCTCCTTCAACGGCAACATACTGCGACCGACCAGTTAGAAAATCCTTTATCCATTCACAAAGCTGATTCGATATACCGTACGCTCGAAGCTCCGCTAAAAGTCGGTTGTGTAGCACAGAGTCAAATGCTTTCTGGAAATCTAAAAAAATGGCCTCTACTTGTGAACCTGCATCGATAACTTTCATTACGTCGTGTGTAAATAGGGCCAGCTGTGTTTCACATGATATTTTCTTCCAAAATCCGTGTTGATTTGTTGTAAGCATATTATTCATAATGTTCGAGCATATAATATGCTCCATAATCTTACTACAAACAGATGTTATAGATATAGGACGATAGTTTCCAGGGTCACTTCGATCACCTTTTTTGAAAATCGGAGTTACTTGCGCGTTTTTCCAGTCTGAAGGTACTTTTCGCTCTTCTAATGATTTACTGAATTTGTCATTAATTTTCGGCAATATAAGCTCTATATCAGAAGGGTTACTGATTTTGTAAGACTACAATGTGCCAAACCACAAGTGAAGATACATGATAGTTATTTCATAATGGAACTTCACTCTGTGATTTACAATCGATTTGATGTACCTATGTATTTAAGTATGCTTGGCGAAAGCCAGGATAAGACATCATCATTTCAAAATGTAATTAGTGTGGCTTTTGATATTGGACTGCGTGAATGCGGAAGTTATTTGGAAAGTGATAACGTGGCTTTAGTGAAGTGTGCACATTGTTCTCTTCCACTTTGTTTTAACCACTTCATCGAAATCCCGACTCTGCACATTGAGGACTAATATAAGCACTATCAGGTGTGTGGTACTGCTGTATATGCGTGGTTTGCGCTGTATTACGTACTTTAAGCAAAGAGCTTTTGGCACTGTTGATTGAAAATGTAATGATATACTGACGTCATTGAATTATGTATAATTTCCTTCATTCGATATTGATATCTTGTTACTATGTTTCTCTCTATTAAAATGTTACTTGCTGTAGAATGCAACGTTCTGCATGGAAATGACACACACCACTGTTTCGTTTATGATCGCTTATTATTCTAAGCATGTTTTCTGCGGTTCCGAGCGTTCGGGATCAAAGGTGTCCCTTGTTATATAGAAAGGTGGAATGCTTGGTACCCGGAGTGCGACGAATTGCAACTTACACTCAATTGTAAAAAAGTACAAGACATTTGTTCAGAAATACACAGTTCAATTATTGTTATAGCCGATTTTGTGAAATATTTGGGTGTAATTGTACAAACCAACGTGAAATGGGACTTGCAAGTTAATTCGGTCGTATGTAAAGCTGATTCTAGGCTGCTATTCATAGGTGGAATCTGGAAAAATTGTAATGCACAAACATAGGAGATAGCGTACAACTCTCTTGTGCGTCCGCATTTGGATTACTGTTGTGCCATTTGGGATCCGTTTCGTAAGGAGTTGATTGTCAGTATAGAGAAATTACAGAGAAGAGCCGCTCGGTCCAACACCGCTTGCTACAGTCCTTACGAAAGCTTCACACAATTGATTAGTAAATTGGCCTGGGAGCCTCTGGTAGATATACGACGCACGTTTCGTTTGAACTTATTGCTAAACATGCGTACACCCGCTTTCGCTTACGAGTGTGGTGAAATACTCCTTCCAACAACCTATTTGAGTCGCAATGACAGGAAACATAAGATTAGAGAAACAAGATGCCGTACTGATGCTTATATGAATTCTTTCTTCCCTCGTACCATTCTGGACTGGAATGCACAGCGAAGAGATCAGTTTTGGTGCTGGGCACCCTCCGCCACCAACAATTTTGTGAATTGCAGAGTATATATGTAGATGTTTCCCAAACCTATTCGCAGTGATACGTAGTGAAGGAAACGGCAGTGTTGACAAGTATTCGTTCTTCGGATGGCAACGTTGAACTTGGCAACCCTCTTGGCTGAAATAGGCTAGATTTTTCATTTCGAAAAGGCATTTGATTCGACAAGTCACAAGGTTGTCCTTCAAGCCTTAACGGAACATGGCGTGAATGCAGCCTATATCAGAGTGCTCCATAACATCTATGACACCTCTTCAGCCTTGTTCAGCGTTACAAAACCAACTACAGAGTTGCGCATCGAAAGAGGTGTTAAGCAAGGTGATCGCATGTCTCCAAAATTGTTTTCAGCTCTATTGGAGACGGCTATGCCAAAGCTGTAATTGGCGGGAAAAGGAATTAAAATCAATGGCAGAAGACTTAACAACTTGAGATTTGCTGATGACATTGCGCTTGTTGCTAATGACCTTGATGAACTCCAAACCTTGATTACCGACCTCGCCTCCGAATATAAAGCAGCTGGCTTAAGAATCAATCTTTCAAAAACATAAAATGTGTCTAACTAATGGGTCACAGAGGGGAGAGTACATCTAGATAATAAATCTTCAGCAAATATCAGTGAGTACATTAATGTTGGCCACCTCGGAAACATGACAGGTGATGTAAGACCTGAAATTTTCGGTCGTATCAAGCTGGGATGACAATCATTGTGGAGGCATTATCATGAAATCTAAAATGCCCACAAATCTAAAGCAAATAGTCTATGGCCAGTGCATTCTTCCTGTGCTGACATGCGGCTGTGAGACCTGGATTCTAAGTGAATTTACAAAAGGTAAACTAAGCAATACCCAAAGAGCTATGGAGAGTTCAATGCTAGGCTTGACGAGAAAAGACAAGAAAAGAGCAACATACGTTATGTTAGTTACGAAGGTCACAGATATCTTGGAGAAGACAGCATCCTAGATGTGGTAATGGGGCGGCCATATTGCGCGTAGAAAATACCAAAGATAGACAAAAACAGTGTTAGAGTGGAGCGAGAAGAAGACCACCAGACCGAAGGGACAAGGAAATATGCAAGGTTGTTGGAGTTAACTGGCAGAGCATCGCCCAAGATCGCTATACGTGGAGAAGACTGTACAAGTTCTACTTGAACTCAAGACTTTAAGAGGCCAGATCAGTGAATGATTGCACTGGCTGGTATTGATTATATTAGTACGTAGGGGCAGTAAAACTTCTCGAACTAAGTATGATGAGATATTCATTGGAGAGATGAGGTACGCTACAAACTATACTAGGAAGCTCCACGAAAATCTGTCAACCGTACGATTCACTACCGAATACAAAAACTGTCCATCTGGGACAATTGCACGACCGGAGGGACTTTATTATTATTCATAGTTTCTTACACAGCCAGCCAGCTGTCTGAACGAATTTTCCGACCCATCTTGACCTACGCGTAGTATGCTTCCAAATTGATACCACAGTGAAACGTCTTTCAAAATGTAATTGACGTCCATGGTCGCTTCGCAAATCTTTACACGGTTCTACGACGTGAATTAAACTACAATGGTGGTTCAAATTTCTACATCGGATAGGCACGTTGAACGTGGCGACACTTTGTCTCCTTGGAAATAGAAGGTTTAACTGGGCTGGCACAAAGTATTACCTATTATCTTCTCTCATCTCAGAATCAAAACCCAATAATTACACTTTATCGATTATACAGACATTTTAGTCATCCACGTAAGGGACTATTCATAAACTACGTGGCTCGGTCTAAGGGGGGGGAGGGAGTAGGGTTGGCTGAAAAGCTATGCTGGGCTACGTGGTGGTAGGACGGTAGGGGTTTTCCAAGCGAGGCAACGTAGCTTTTCATTCATATTATTTGTCACAGACAAAATGAGGTACAGAACATACAAAAGCATATAAACATTTATTTCCGCCAATTAATTAACCACATATGTAATTTACAATAGTCTGACAAGAGAAAACAGTACAAAAGTCTTGTGGAATGAATAGGGAAAAAAGTTACGTGCTACGTGTGAGGGCAGGGGGGGGGGGGGGGGAATAAACCTAAGCCACGTCGGGGTACGTGAAGGGAGGGGGATTCACAGGAGGCCCAAAATGGAGCTACGTGGTTTACCGACGCTCTCTAATGAGTAATATTAGAAAATCGTCCGCACTGCGGTCGATAATATGAAAACATTCCGGTTAATAGCTCCGCCAGACGTTATTTCGGATATTTTACATCCTACGTAAAACAGCCTACCCCAGGACACGTATTTGACACGATATGGTTACTTGATAGTGAAAGGTTCTTGGCCTAAAAGTAATATTAGACTTAACATAAAACTATAACATACACCAAAAAGTAACATAATAGAATTTCTGAGAGGGATAGAGGATGTCACGGGGAAAAATGAAAACTAAGAGACTATAAGTGGGAGCATTAGAAGAGATGTCAACAAGGAAAAGACTGCAGTGTCTGGGGCATGTTATGAGGATGGAGGAGGGGAGGATGCTGAACAGCGGGAAGATAAGGAGACCAGTTGGAAGACCTCGGGCAAGATGGATGGACCAAGCGAAGAAAGACGCAGAGACTAAGGGAGTCGTTTGGAGAAAACTAGTGGAGGAAAAATCTTGGGATAACCGCATGACTTGGAAGAGGATGTGCAGGACTACCCGCAAGGACGGAAACAATCACGATGATCATCTACATAATCTTATCTTTCAAAACAATATACTTTTTTCAGTCCATAAGCGCTATCTTACAAACAAAATAGACACTTCTTTTCTCAATTCTCATAAACGATCTGGGAGACAACGTGAAGATAAGTTTGAGATTGTTTGGTGATTATGCGGACATTTATACGGAAGTAAGAAATTCGGCCGATTGCTTAGAAATTCAAGGGGATCTGGATGTTATTTCGGCATGGTGCGACAAATGGCAACTTACACGAAATTGCAAGAGGTGCAAGGCAATGCGAATAACTAACAAAAAGAATCCGTCAATTCATAGATACCAAGTCAGTTATTGATATGGCCGAACCGAGCGTGGTGGGAGAACGGTTAACGTTCTGGCCTCGCATTCGGGAGGACGCGGGTTCGAATCCCCGTCCGGGCATCCAGATTTGGATTTTCCATGGTTTCCCAAATCAATCCAGGCGAATGTCGGGATGCTTCCTTCAAAAAGGCCATGGCCGAATTCCTTCCTCGCCTCTAACGGCCTCGACGTCGATGAGGCGTAAAGCCATAACAAAAAAAAGGCCGATTCCATGAAGTATTAGGACGTAACAGTACAAAGCAATATGAAATGGAACTTGCACATTAGTTCGATAGTAGCTAGATCTAATTCTCAGCTGCCATTCATAAGTCGAATCTTGAAAAATTGTAATTAACAAACAATGAAGATAGCGCACAAAATTCTCGTTCGTCCGCATTGGAACTTGCTTGACAGTATAGAGAAAGTACAGAGAAGAGCCGCTCGATTCGTGACTTCTTGCTACAGTCCTTATGATAGCGTCGCGGAATTGATTCGTAGATTGGGCTGGGATACTCTGGCATACAGACGACGTAGGTTTCGTTTGAACTTATCGGTAAACATTAGTGTTGCCCAAATGCAAGAACAAGACCAGACTTGGCCGGTCTTGGTCTTGCATCAATACACCTGGTCTTGGTCTTGGTCTTGCAAAAATGCAAGACCAAGACCGATTTTGGGCAACACTAGTGTTGCCCAAATGCAAGAACAAGACCAGACTTGGCCGGTCTTGGTCTTGCATCAATACACCTGGTCTTGGTCTTGGTCTTGCAAAAATGCAAGACCAAGACCGATTTTGGGCAACACTAGTAAACATGCGTACACCAATTTACATTTACTAATGCAATGAAATACTTCGCCCACCATCCTATTTGGGCCGCAATGGCAGGAGTGATAAGATTAGAGAAATAAGATGCCACACCGATGCTTATATTAATTCTTTCTTTCTTCGTGTATTTCGGGATTGGAATGCACAGGGAAGAGATTAGTTTTGGTTCTGAGCACCCTCTGCAAACTACAATTTTGTTAACCGCCGAGTACATTTGTAGATGTAGAAATAACTAAAATGAAATTTCACAAAAGGTTACTTACAAAGAACCTGACAGATAAAATAAAATATGAGGGGACCTTTAAAATCGCGAATGTGAAAAGATTTTTGAGGAAAAATCTAACAAAAAAACTGCTGGCTCAAATTTCCACGTGTACGATATTGGTCAACTGTGTCGAGTCGTAAGAAAGTACTGAACAGTTAAGAACATAAAATCTGGCTACATACTTCATTAACAAAGCGGGAAACGATGATAACTACTTCAAACGAAGAGACAATATGTCTCATACTGCAGTAGAACTTTGTATTAGACGTTAGAGATACTTATTTCGCAATGGAAAATATACTAAATATAGAAATGCCTCGAATAAGACAGTGATTATCCTCGTAAGATTATAAACTGGTTGCCATAATAGCTATATATTTCTAAACTCCAAAATTTCGACTGCGAGAGAACAACTACATGTGTGGCACCTATTAGGAGGCGCCCATCCATTACGCCATAAACTGCCCATTTCCTCCTTGGGCAGAGTAGAGTGGAGTATTTGTCTTGCACAGCACAGCGTCATCGGTCATAGCATAGCTATGTTGATTGTTGCCAGTTCCAGGAGTTGTCCTACAACTGGTGTCGGTGGTCTTCTTTTGAACTGGTTTCTTGTTATGTCCTATCCTGTGGGTTGGTCAATCTGGTTGGGCAAAACCCATCAGCCTTTCATAGCCAGGAACCTAACATTGATTGATCTGGTTGATTTATATAGAACTACTAACTAATGGAGGAATGAGCTTATTTACAAGGGAACTTAGTGATCTAGTGGAGGGGTTTATATACAACTGCGTATTTACACGGGAATTATAAATTTTACTTATCCTAAGTGGAGGTTTTTTTTGTGTATTTTTATTTTTAAATTTGTTTTTGTAATTTTTTACTTTTATTTATGTTGTGAAAATTACAATGGTCTAATTTACATCTAAGGGAGGAGACTCTGCTAATTAATATATACATCTTGGGGCCTACACATAAAGTTGAGGGGCCTAATTAAACCTATTGGTGGTCTTGGGGATTTGGAGGTTGAGGGGGATAGATATTAAAGTGCCGCGTCAGCGTTAGTTTTGGGCGTTTTGCGTCTCGCATGTCCTCTGTTTCATCACATATTGCAGCAATTAGAGTATGCTTGGAGATTGAGCATTTTTGGAAGAATATTTCTGATTTTTTCTTGATTGTTTCAGCTAGAGTTGGGAAGCAGAGCGCCCTTCTGACTTCCCAATTGCTCAGATACCTGGGCGCGTCCAGTATGATGCGCAGCGCTCTGTTCTCCAGTGCTTGCATTCTTTTAACATAACAGTCGGCCGCCATGCTCCATATTTCCGACCCATAGAGGAAGGTGGGTTGGATGATCGCACGGTAAAGGAGGAGTTTTGTCTCCGTGGATAGGCCGTCGCCTCTCAGCAAGGGGTAGAGGCCGGCTAGCTTTGCTCTGGATTTATTTCTCGCCTTGTCTATATGTTTACTCCACGTGAGCCTTTTGTCTAGCCGCAGTCCCAAGTATTTGACCTGGTCCACCCAGCTTAATTCCAGATCATTGAAGTGCAGTTTTATATCTGGTATTTTAATGCGATTTGAGAAAATTATAGGTTGGCATTTTGATTCATTTATTTTAATTCGCCACAGATTGCACCACTGTGTCAGTTTCTCTAGGTGTCTCTGGACCTTCCGTGTGGCGTATCTTAAATTTCTGTTACTGGCATATATCGTAGTATCGTCTGCATATAATGACAAGTAACTCTCAGTTGTTTGCGGGATTTTGTTGACGTAGATGTTGAACAAAATAGGCCCAAGGACACTACCCTGAGGAACTCCAGCTTTAATGTCCTTGTAGGTGCTGTTTCCCTTGTCATAACTAACGTAGAATTGTCTGTTGGTTAGATAGGAATGCAGTAGATGTATTAGGTTGTCTGGCATATTGTATTCTTGCATTTTGTAGAGCAGGCCTTCATGCCAGACTCTATCAAAAGCTTTTTCAATGTCGATTAATATTGCAGCAGTACCACTTCCTGCCTGCTTTTCTTTGCAGATATGCTCCACAAGCCTTGCACCTTGTTGTACAGTACTATGATCTTTTTTAAATCCAAACTGTTGCGCTATGATTATATTGTTTGTTTCTAGGAATCTGTTGAGGTGAGTTTGTATGACTCTCTCAAAGATTTTTCCAATTATTGGAAGTAATGAGATTGGCCTATACTTTTCTGGTTTCAGTCGACATATACTCCTAGTCTTATAGATAGATTCTTGCTTCAAATTAGATGTGTCTTAAACGTTTGGCGTAGAATATTTTCAGATGGTTTATTGAAGAAGTGAGATAGGTCCGATGTGTGGACCTATTCCTACCGGATAATTTGCCAAGTCCTTGATTAGTAGGTTGTTAGATTTGTGGGCTGCATTATAAATTTTTTTAGCAATGATCCTTAAATCATTGTTTTAAGGTTGGTATCCATGTGGATTCATGAAGGGCTATTGTGTGAAATCTGCAGTCGAGATGAAGGGCTCTCTTCAGAGCGTGATTTTGAATAACTTGGAGTCGGTCTAAATTTGTTTTAGCTGTGTATCCCCACGTAGGGCAGGCATATTCAAGTATTGGTCGTACTAAGGTGCAGTAGATCCGTACTCTTAAGGGTGCGGATAGCTTACTGTCCCTGTTTAGCACTGGATACAACGCTTGAAGTCTCGCGTTAGCTCTTCTGCGGAAGTCATTTATGTGGGCCCTCCAGGTCAACCTGGAGTAAAGTAGGACTCCAAGGTAGCGGACTGTGTTTGACCATGGGATTGAGTTGTTATGAATATTGAGTTGTGGATCCAACTGAGGTCTCAGACGAGGTCCTATCCTTTTAGTTAGTAAGATAGCTTGGGTCTTTGTTGGGTTGATTCCAATGCGCCACCTCCTCGCCCAGGTCTCAGTCTTCTGCAATACCTGCTGCAGACGACGGGTGACGATTGCTTTGCTGCGGCTGCGGGTGAAGTAAGCTGTATAATCTGCATATGTGGCGGTGTTAATTACGTTTTGAGAGGGTACATTAGCTGTATATATGGACTATAGCAGAGGTCCCAGGGTCGAGCCTTGTGGTACTCCTGCCTGGATGCCTCGCCTGGTGGAGTAGACGTTTCCAATTTTGACTTTGAAGATGCGGTTTTCCAATTATGATTTTATGAGTTTGACAAGCTGGCCCGGGAGTCCCAGTTCATAGAGTCGGAGTAGCAGTCCGGCGTGCCATACCGAGTCGAATGCCCGCGATATGTCTAGTAGCACTAGTCCACAGTATTCTTTATGGTTGAAGGCTATCGTGGCAGTCTCGACCACCCTCATCAGTTGCTGGGTGGTGGAGTGTTCCTGACGGAACCCAAATTGATGGTCTGGGAGAATCCTCTGTCGCTCGATGTAATGGTTTAGGCGTTTGAGAAGAAAACTCTCTTGCTGATTGATGGTAACAGACTTATGGGCCGGTAGTTTTGCGGTAGAGAGGGGTTTTTCCCACTCTTGTGAATTGCTACGACTACGGCCTGTTTCCACCGGGTGGGAAAGTTCTTCATGTCGACAATCGTGTTGAACAGCATCGTGAGGTGGTTTATTGCCGCTGGAGGCAGATTTCTCAAACAGACGTTGCTAATTCTGTCGTGGCCTGCGGCTTTCCTTGGGTTTACGCTGGCCACACAGGTGAAGACTTCTTGAGGAGTGAAGTTCTCGATGTTGTGTTCGTCTTCGTCATCTGCTCCAGGAAAATACTAAGACGATTGTTGACTGCTTCTACTAGATCAGGGTCACCGGGTGCTGGTTGAAAATTTCGTTCGAAAGCTTTAGCCAGAGTATTGGCTTTGTCTTCAGGGCGATATATGTATCCATGATCTCCAAGTAGAGGTGGGATTCGACTTTTCTTTTTAGTAAACCATCTGGTCTGTGACCAAAGCGAGCGATCGTCCAGTCGCAGCATTGATAGTCGGGCCTCCCATTCACGATTTCGATGTTCGGATAAAGTCGCTTTCAATTCTCTTTGGAGCCATTTAAGTAATTTGCTGGTATTGGGGGTTCCTAGTGATCCTCCACTCCTTGGCGACCCGATTATTATGTCGGATCGCTGCTATCAGGTTAGGTTGGAGCTGGAGCGATTTGTCTTCTCTCTTATGCTTCAACGTGCAGGCTGTGATGGCGTTTAAGACGGCGCTTTCAAAAGCCTCCAGTGCTGTTTCAGGATTGTTATCTGCAGGATGGTCCGCCAGCGCTTCAGTTATTAGGTTCTTATACGTCCTCCAGTTGGTAGACTTGTGGTCTAAAATGGTATTTAGCCTGTCATCTGGCTGCCACTGGCCTATGTTGACTTGAAATATAACTGGTAAGTGGTCAGATGATAGTTTATCCACAGTGGATACTGAAATGAACCAGTTGAAGTTCTTTGTAATTAGCACATCAAGGATATCAGGCCGGCCGCCATTGTATGGATAATGCGTAGGCTCGTCTGGAGCCCATACAAACTTGTTATGTCGATTTATAATTCTTCTCATGACAAGTCCCGCCCGGTTAGAGTTCTGGCAGAGCCAGTCGGTATGTTTTGCGTTAAAGTCTCCTCCTAAGATTAGTTTGCCTCGCAATGCTGCCAGTGCCTCTTAGTCAGCATTCAGAGGCATTCGTCTGGGAGGTCGGTAGGCAGAAATGACGTTGATGGTCTGATTGGAAAGGTTTAATTCTATGGTGACTGCTTCGATATTTTGATGCGCTGGGAGAGGAGTTTCGTGGTGAGGTAGGTCCCTTTTTATGTAGATTGCAACGCCGCCTCCAGCTGTGAGTCTGTCTGTTCTATAGCAGTCATAGTTAGTAATCGACGCATGTAGTTCTGGCTTAAGGTGGGTCTCGCTAACGAGGCATAAGTCAATGTTGTTCTCTGCGATGAATTGTCTAAACTCTGTGAGTTGTGGATAAAGTCCATTTGCATTCCATATGCATATGGAGACGCAGTGTATGTGGTGCCTTCTATCCATTGTTAGGTAGGTTAGCGCTTGAGGTGATAGCTGAGGCTGACGTAACTGCTGCCTAGATTTCTGCAGGCAAGCGGTTCATCTTTTCGATGAGGCTCATTAGGATATTGAGGATTTTATCAATAATATTGTAGAGCCTGTCGAGGCCAGTATTATGCACATGTTCACCAGGGCCTGCATTCTGCGCTTGTTCATCAGGGGGACGGTTGCGGTGGCGAGTGCGTTTCCTGGGTGCAGCTGGGCGCAATGCCGGAGCTGAGCAGTTTGCGGTTTCGACTGGGGGTGTTGGAACAGCTGCCCCTGCAGATTCCGCTTTTGGTTTAGTGGTAGTATGTTGGGGGAGTTGCTTTTTCCAGTTCCTCTGGTGGCAACGGTTGAATTTTCCTCACTCCAGTTCTTTTTCTTGTTGGTTTTATCCTTCATTTTCTCTTGGGTACGTTGCTGTTGCTGTTGATTTGATGTCTGTGATTGTTCCGCTGCAGTTAAACTGTTGGACGGGGGTTCCTTGTTCAGTAGTTTCTTTTGAGTTGCTTTGGTTCCTCTGAGTCTATCTCGATCTAGATTATAAGCGATGCAGCCTTTGTAGCTGGCTACGTTATTACCTCCGCAGTTACCACATTTAGCTGCATCACGATTTTTCTGTGTTGTACATTCGTTGGAGTCATGGCTCCTGCACATTTAACACATATTGGGTTCATTTTACAGTTTCTGGCGACGTGGCCATACATTTGGCAGTTGAAGCATTGAGTGTTTCAGTTTTGATCTTTATATGACATAAGTAATCCACCTCGAACAGTCTCCTGTTATCTGGTGTGTCTGGAGCAACCACCAGAAACAGTGGCATTGCTATGTTGGTTCCGGGTCTCTTTAATTGGGCTACTGTTTACACATCATAACCCATGCCCATGAGTTCATCTTTGAGGTCCTGCGTTGGAAAGGTGCGTGGCAATCCTCTCAGGACAACCTTTAGTAACTTTACTGCCCCTCAGGGGAAGGTGAAATAGGGTATACCATTTTTAGTGAACAAATTTGTCACGTTAATGTAGTCCTCAGTAGTTGCGAAGGAAAATTTAATTTTATCACCTGCAGTTTTGGCTAGGATGGGATCTTTGGTGACATTTCCTACCCAATCATTGAGGTTTTTGTAGCTCTCTTCGAACTGAACCACAATAGGTGGGATATTGGAGTTTCTTATGGATGGTTGAATTGTACTTTGCAGGGGTTGAAACTGGTTTGTTATTGTTATTGGTTGATCCTGAGCTGAACTTGAAGGAGCTTTGGCTGTACGACGTGGATGGATGAAGCCTTCATCTTCATTTACAGTCATGCTGTATTCGAATTCTTGTGCTGCGAGGCATCCGTCAGGTTCCGGTGCAGGTGCAGGTGCGGTGACTTTCTTTTCATTAACTATGCCAGACTTTGGTTCAGTGGTGGCATCCGGGCCTGCGGAGATAAGCCGACTGAAGTCAGGTCGACTATGCGGAGCTGGGAATGATGTTATAGCGCGGGTTGTCCATTGGTTCTTCTTCTTTTCGTTTGTTCTTTGAACAAGGGCAGTGACCCGTTTCTTCAATTGATCTTTGCCAGTCGGGATGGATGATCATATCTTTCTGCAGGCTGCCGAATTCTGCTGCGGCGGTGTGTTGTCTTCAGAGTCTAAATCAGTATCAGGTTGCCCTGATCGCCCGACGTGGTCTTGCACGTTGTCTGTGGCCTGGTAGCCATCAGACGAATCGCTCTCCTAGCCCAGAAGGCCGCTGTTGGAGCTGGTAGCCGCCATCTTAGCGTAGGAGGAGGGGAGTCACACTTCAGCCTTCGTTGTCACCGTTGGGTTTCCAGCCCAAGTGCGACCTTGCTCTCTCAGTCGGGGGTTCCACTCCCGCAGGAGTGGGCCGTGGAGTGGTAATACCCTAAAGCCTAGGGGTGGGGTGGGCCAAGGATCTCCAAAGAACAAGAAGCAAGCTATGTACGTTCTCTGAAATGCGAAGCAGAATTCGCATACACGAGAAACTCTGTTGCTAGGTGCTCGCATAAACAAATACTCTCCGCCGACTCAGAACTCGGCGTTGAGTTGTTGGGAGGTGCCCATTAATTGCGTGAGGTGAAATAGGGCAAGGGGGGGGGGGGTGTCCGGCATAATCTCACCAGCGTTCACCAAGGGGAAATGGTGGGGATGATGGAAATCTCAGGTGAGACGTGAGCTTTTGTATCTTTCTCATGTATTTATTGCGAACTTCATTGTACCTTTTCTCAACAACTAATTGTAATACATATCTGAAACAAAATACGGTGATTCTATGATGGTTTTCCAATACTTTAAGACATGGATTTCCCAAAGTTAAAATTGGTTTGATAGAATTTTTTTTTTTTAAATATTCCAATTTTTTGAACGTTTGGAGGTGCTGTCCAGTCAATAATTTACAAAGTATAAGGTATAATACAATATCCCAGTGTTAAAAACCTTACAGAAACAAACTTTCAAGGCTGTAAAAGTTTCAGGAAGTTTATGCAGGTAGTTTCTAGGAAAAGGTACACTAAAACTATCAAAAAGTAAACTTACGGAAAAATGCTGTCAAAGTTTCAGTGCATTCCAGAACTATAACTAGGGGGTCTTGATCGTCCTGATAGCTTTCTTCCAGCCTTCTCTTTAGTCTTCTTCTCTTATCTCGTGACTGAAGAGCGTTCTGGGGGCTCAGTGGTTAAGGGTCTGACTGGAGGTTGGAAGGTCCTCGGTTCGAATCCCTGTCTCGGCGAGGATTTTCAAAGGCGCATGACCCGACATTCACCTCTGCCACAGCTTTCTGTGTAAAGTGAAGTACACTAGAACGATGCCGTGGTTCGGATTCCACGTTAAACTGTAGGTCCCCTGTACCCGGCAGGATTGTCGGGTTAGGTTAAGGCGGCTATGATAGGGGCGGAATGCGCAGCCAATATAAACCCTATCTCCAGGTCATTACGACCACACGGAATTATTATTATCTCGTGCCTTTTCTTCCACTTCCCTCAATGCTTTCTCTGATGCCCTAACCCTTTCCTGGTCTAGCCTGTACATGGCTCGTATGGTGTGATACCCAACACTAGTATTCAGTTTCTTCAATGCCTCACACCTTGACAAGTTGTCATTGTTTAAAGTCATTACAGCATCATAAACACCAAAATGAAGAGCATTAACTGATACAAAAACAGTTTTTTGAATTCTTGACCAAATAACACTGTTGATACAATCATTTGGATTTTTGGTATGACCTGGTAAGCACTTCTTCAGTAGCTGTACATCAGATAGATCCCTGAATATAGGCTTAAGTTCCTGAATACGCGGAGGATATTGAACCATTTCTGTCAGATATATTCCGTAAATCACTAGAAGAGAGAAAAGTACCTTCTAGCTGGAAAATAGCACAGGTAATTCCCGTTTTTAAGAAAGGAGATCGGAGTGATCCTAGGAATTATCGACCCATATCTCTAACATCGGTCTGCAGCAGAATTCTGGAACATGTCATATGCTCGAACATAATGAAGTTTCTAGATGAGAACGAGTTACTTACACCATGTCAACACGGATTTCGGAAGAAGAGATCGTGTGAAACACAATTGGCCCTATTTTCCCACGACAAAATGAAAGTTATCGATGCAGGTTCGCAAGTTGATGCAGTTTTTTTTTATTTTCAGAAAGCTTTTGATTCTGTGCCACACAACCGACTTTTAGCGAATATTCGAGCTTACGGTATTTCGGCTCAGATTTGCCAGTAGATACGTGATTTTCTAACTGGTCGATCACAGTATGTCGTTGTTGACGGGGAATCCTCTTCTAAGATAAATGATACTTCGGGCGTTCCTCAAGGAAGTGTAATAGGTCCACTTCTTTTCTTAATATTTATAAACGATCTAGGTGACAACGTCAAATGCTGGTTGCGATTGTTTGCCGACGATGCGGTTATCTATATGGAAATAAGGTGCTCCGACGATTGCTTAGAAATTCAGCGTGATTTGGATGCTATTTTCGATTGGTGCCGTAAATGGCAGCTTACACTTAATTGCAATAAGTGCAAGGCAATGCGGATAAGTAACAAGAAGAATCAGTTTGTTCACGAGTACAAAATAAACAATTCAGCTGTTGACACGGTTGATTCCGTGAATTATCTGGGGGTGATAGTACAAAACAACATGAAATGGGACATGCACATAACTTCCGTCGTAGACAAGGCTAATTCTAAATTACGATTCATAGGTCGTATTTTGAGGAATTGTAATGCTCAAACAAAGGAGATAGCGTATAAAACACTAGTGCGTCCGCATCTGGATTACTGTTGTGGGGTTTGGGTTCCGTATCGCAAGGTTCTGACTGACTCAGTTGAGAGGGTGCAGAGGAGAGCCGCTAGATTCGTGACTTGTTGTTACAGCCCTTATGAAAGCGTCACAGAATTGATACATAGATTGGGCTGGGATAGTTTGGAAGACAGACGGCGTAGCTTGCGTTCGAATTTATTGGAGAATATGCGAAAAAAATTAAATTTCGAGTACAATGAAATACTTCTTCCGCCAACCTATTTAGGTCGCAATGACCGGAGGGATAAAATTAGAGAAATAAGATGCCATACTGATACTTATATGTATTTCTTCTTTCTTCGCATTATTCGGGATTGGAATGGGCGTGTTTAGGATTGGTGCTTAGCACCCTCTGCCACCCACAATGTTTGTGATTTGCAGAGTATGGATGTAGATGTAGATGTAGATATGGTAAAGTATCCTTGTGCACAAATGTTTGGCCTGCTGCTTGTGCTTTGTTGTACTTGCACCATGTATCGGTTCCTTTGGTGCGTAGTCCATGGTTGGGAGGAGAATCAGTTGGAGCAACATAAAATAAGACAGCCCAAACAGATCGTTTCATTTCTTCGACACTGTGTTTGCTATGTCTAATGGCCATTCCATAATACTTTTGTAATTTATTATTTATGTCTTCTGTAAGTCTATTCTTCCCCTGCAACCCTTTACCGTCATCCATCTTTTTACCCCTCCACCCTGATACCAAGCGTCGCAAGCGAGTACCCATTCTTTTTTTGCACATGTGCAATACATTCTAGCTCATTTACTGTCACATCTGGTCCATAAGGTTTCAGCTCTTCAATTGGCTTGAATGCCTTTGAATCCCCATCCCCCAGGTAATTTATATACTGTACCCCATCAGCTGCTGACCTCTGAAAAATCCTTTTCACCCGTATCCATTTTGACGCTGAGAAGACTGCCACGCACACATAACCATTTCTAAAGCATTTCTAGGTTAGAAATATGCATGTATTATACACTAAATTAAAGAGGATATTCCAAAGATCAATAATCAGCAAAAAAAACCGAAAATGACATCATTTTCCATCCTTCATGATCCCTATAATGAAGGACAGTAGCGCTAAAAAAAAAAATAATAATAATAAAAAAAAAATCCACAAACAACACGGATGTCTAGGCGAGGTATAAGGTCTAGAAACTTTAAGGGGGGAGGGGGGGAAATAACCACCCTCAAGAGAGATTTTTTTTTTAAATAAAAGGTCTCGAAAAACTTCCAATTAAGAAAAAAGTCCAAAATTTAATTTACATTTGCACTACATTTCGAGGTGAATTAAAAACAGTTAAATTTGTTATAGACTAAAAAATGTTTCAATTAAATTATTTAACATATCCCAGACTAGTTTCAGAATTCATTCTCCTTGTAGAAAGTAGTGGTATCCTGTTTCAATCAATCTGTTATCGTAACTGTATAATTTCATGTGGCCGAATTAATATCTCTTCTTAAGCTTCATTAATCCTCATCTACATAATGAGCTGTATATTATGAGCAGGGCAATGTAACATACTCATTTTCCACGATTACGTTCCTCAAGTTACAGTTTCATATGGTGCTGAGATTAACAAAGATAAACGTAGACAATTGTAACTCCTACTTCACACATCATGTTGGCTTCCGTCATTACGATGGAGAGAGTCCTTCATACCAATGGTAAGGAAAATTTCAGTGCTAAATACCTAGCGGAGTTGGAAAGGTGGGATGCGTGATACCCGGTGTGTACGAAAGTCCATGGTCGCTTCCCAAATCTTTCCTCAGTGCTACCAAGTTAGGAAAAACGACAGTGGTGAAACGACTCTAATTAATCTTCCCGCCAGAGGTTACTGCGGATATTTTATATCCTACTTAGTATAGTCTACACCTGGAAAGATATTTATCACGACGCTGTTTTATATCCTGTAAGGTACGTGTCTTAAGAGGAATATTAAACGTTGCATCCGCTCAAAAAAGTAGCATAGTACATTTAATTTTCATTCTCTCATATTTCAAAATAATATACTTCATTTTCTGCCCATTTTCGGTTTCTTTAAGGTACATTACAAATGGAACAACTAAAATGAGATGTCACGTAAAGTTACTTAAAATGAACCTGACGGATGAAATACAGAATGAGTAGACTCTTCAAACTTCAGTGAAGAATGGTTCTTAAGGAAAAGTCTAACAAAATGATGGTAATTCAAATTTGGCGATGTAATATTTGGTCAACTGTGTCTAATCGTGGAAAGCAGTGAAGAGTACATGAAAGCTAATTACACACCTCATTAATAAAACAGGGGACGAAGAATATACTTCAAGATACAATATTCCTCATTTCGCTGTACGAGTGTTATAACTCAAGTCAGAGAAACTAATTGATCAAAGATAATGATACTCAACTGAAGTGCCTGCGCCACCAGCGCTGCCAGTACAGCCAACTTATATTATACCGCTGTATCTTTGAAATTATACAGAATGAAACCCAATTATACAAAGGGGTCATCCATTGATTACATACGTGAGTGAAAGTGCTGGGAGCAAAAAAAGTCCACCAAAAGTAAACAATGTATGCATTGATAAATTTAGAGTAACAAAAATGAAATAGATATGCAGGAAGGGTTGCCAACTCAATGAAACAGGGCAAACACTTTCAAAAAGGTGCTGGAATGTACTTTACTTTTAAGTGCTCATTTTTGTATCCAATTATACAAGGCAATCTTTTATACAAACAGGATACAAGAGGTAACCAAATTATACAAGTTTTGTATCCAATTATACAATCTGGCAGCCCTGTGCGCCACCCATTAATAGTTTTTATTTAATGAATGCCACAAAGCCAAAATACTTAAATATCGCTTAATTTATGACTTCGACTGCGACAGAAGCTACCTGTTGGACACCACTGTCACTCTCTTTGAAATTATAATAACTGCAAAACCAGTGCTACGTACAAATCATCTGTTTGCACCAAGCAATACAAAGATGTTAGTCCTTAAACATGTAAATGGCAGCTTGTGGCCGTATATTTAATCACAGTAAACAAAATAAATGAAGAAAGATAAACAGTAAGGTTAACGAACACTGTTCAACTACGATTTTTGTCTTTAGGAAATTACTATAAGTTCCAAACGAAATTGATACCCTGATTCCAAATATGACTTCCGTTTTGACATATCAGGTCTAGATTTTAAGCTATTTAATATCCCTCTGTTATATGTTAGGTGTTAATCAAACTGAATGATGTTTTTAAGAGTAGGGTACATGCGTTTAAGTCACAGTCCATATGTTTCTTTTGATTCTAACTTGGAAAAATGGCACGCTTGGTGTTCGGTTGGAATCGCGTTTTATTTTGCTTCATGTCTGGAATTCATTTTTCGTAGTGATTTATCACAGATGTCGCGTGTAAACTATCAATATCCGAAGCTACGAAGCTCATTAACTCCCAGTCCATATGTTTTTTTTTAAATAGTTATGTATGTATGTACGTCTACAGTGTTAGTCTAATTTTAAATTATTATAACCCCCTCAGATTACAACACTGCAACTGGTGAATTTTCTCTTGAGATAGTAATTGGGCTATACCAAATATACCTATACGACCTTTGCATGTGTAATAACAGAGACGGTGACAAACATCATCATGTTTAGACAGACTGGCCCCTAGAATGATGTGGTTCCCTTCAGAGCTGTCAACAAATTAGATGAACCTTTAGTAGAGTGAGAAGGAATCATCTTCGCACCATTGCACATCAAACTCGGATTGATAATGGAATTACTCAAAGCTTTGAACAAACATGGGGAGTGGTTCAAGTGTACAAGGTCCAAGGAATGAGAGGATAAGTCGGCAGCCGCATATAGGTCAAATCATGTCATACTATACGACAAAATTTTATGTTAGTAAAATTCTCACCACTTTCGAGATATTGATTTTTTTTTTTTTTATTTTCGAAACATTTGACTTTGTTCAGTTTATTCCATGCTATTTCTACAAATTAAGACTTTTGAACTCCAATGTTTTTTAAATTTACTCATGGATGTTTGAGTCATCTGAAATACACTTATTTTTTTTTCTAAAAACGTTAAAAAGCACCTTGAAAAATATTTTTAACTCATTATCATCATTTTTAAACTACAGGTTTAAAATGCACAATGATATCGTTAACAGATTTAAATACCATAAAACAATCATTTTAATAGAAGTATAAAATAATTATGCCATTTAAGATTTTTAAAAGTTTTTTTAACGTTTTAACAAAAAAGAATATTTTAGATGACTCAAATATCTTTTAGTAAATAAAAAAAAAAACAGGGTTCAAAAAGTCTTAATTTGTAGAAATGGCGTGGAATAAGTTGATCAAAGTAACATGTTTCGAAAAAAATATTTAAAAAATCAATATCTCGAAAATGGTGAAACTTCCACTAAAATAAACTTTTGCCATGTAGTAGGAAATGACGTGAACTATCAACGGCTGCAGGATTATCCTTTCATTGCTGGACACCGTGTATCTGCAGCGTGTTTCCAGAGAAGACATTTTAACATCTTAAAGCCCGGATTTTTGATTAACCAATGATACGTAGGCTCCAGGCTCATAAAGGAAACAAATTTCCCCAAAACGCTGCACAATAATGAAGCATTAGCTTTGCGAGCCCTTATAGAAGTAATAAAACATTCCTCGAGAAACACAAAAGAAAAAACTACAAAGGAAACATGGTGTCGGCTTTTCGTGATATTGGCGTGAATATGAGCATCAAAATGCATTTGCTTTTTAGTCATCTTGATGGATTTCGTAAAAATCTCGGAGTTGTCAGCCACGAACAAGATGAACGATTTCATCAGAACGTCAAGGAGATGGAAACCCGGTAGCAAGGGACACTGTGATGGTGGCAGATTATTGCTGCCGCTTAAAAGGATATAAGGCCTGTTGCTCAACATTTATGGAACGCAAAGAAGCGTAAATTTATTTGCATTTTCAGTTTGTTCTTTATTTACGGGTCACGCACAGTTCATGACTTAACAATCTTTGACTCTTATGTGAATAATGTCTAGGTTACCGATCAACGCTCGGCATCTTCCGATTTCTGTTCAGTATATAAGATTTCACTAAAATCGTTACAGGATGTTGTGAGAATTTATATAGGCAGTAAGTATTATAAAAACCTAGCTTAGTTCACAACCTGAAGTTTGGTTCGAACCTCTAGAAGGAGGAATGGTAAGACATTGTATCAGAGGTAGGACGGCCAGTTCCTTTCCTCTTGGATCTATAGTTTAACGTGGAATCCTAACAACGGAACGTCCTAGTGTAGCTCATATGATCAAATACAACACTTAAAAATTCTTGTCCCCCCCCCCCCCCCCGGTATTTTAACACAGGACCGGAGCATGAATTTTTTGACAGCAAGGACCTTAAACACTTTTTTTCCCACTTAATCACATTTTATCTGTCATGCCGCTTCATATTTGTTATACTTTCATACCTACCTACATAAGAATTGCAGTCGGTTTAATAAAATTTATGAATGCACATAGTTCGACATTTTCTTTTAAATAATAATAACTGTATTATGGTTATTATTCATTTTCACTTCACGGTTATCATACAAATATATCAAGCCACTTTAAGTGTTTAAATAATTACAGTCCCAAACATTAAAAATTCTGGAACATGTTTGCGGGTTAATTGCTTTGCTCAGGATCATGATATATGCCTGAGATTTTTTAATGCATTGAGATCAGCTATTTTAACTGAAATATTAAATTTTACTTTGTTCCTATGTTTAGTTTGTAAGTTACTAGTAATTTATTTATGGTGGTAGTTAAACCAGCGGAAATCTGCATTGCTCGGCTACGGCGCACATCAATTGTTTTCAGAGAGTGGGGCATTGTTGGTAATGTATATTGATGTCTTCAATTCTGAAATGTTCTTGTGCATCGAATTTCAAATGGAATCACCAAATTTGAGCGACGATTCAGAATAAACGATCAACTTAGGTCCTGCCAAAACTATTTTAATAAAAATATGCGAAATCTCGCACTTATGTAGTGACAGAAAGAAATGAGACCTTGTACTGAGCCAAGTCTATATTTTGCGTGGTGTATTCACTTCACTTTCTGAAACAGAATGATTTAAATCAGAGTTATATATGTCTATTTAGAGCCATCGGAGTTCCCAGCATTGCCCGATATAGTTGGCGTAGATTCTCCCGTACCCTATTTTTATTCCCGCAATGAGAAAATTTTGTACAAAGTTTCATAAAATTCGCGCCAACTTTTTTTCGGAATTAAAGCAAACCTAGATTCACCCGCCCCTTACCAAGAAACGGGTAGGTTGAAGTTTATTTACACGTACACTATTTTCATTCGTCTGAAGAGATTCGTGTATATCAAACTTCGTTAATTTGGTTAAGAAATTGCATTACTACATTACTGAACAACGCTAGATTATGTTAGAAACTCACATTTGATTCAATTGCGAAGTGAATGGATATAAATTTGCTCGAAACGGCAGACACATTAAATCCGCAGATACAGCCTTTTATACAAATATAAAAAGTGAATCCGGAATAATATTATCGTAAACAGAAGATTAACGCTAATAGCCAAAGACATTGTCCAGAGATCGTATTTAAAGAAAATCTCTGTTATTTTTACGACTATCTATCGCACTTAAAAATTGAATATTCCGTATTAAAGGAAAGAACACTTCAAGTTTTGTTTAGTGTGCAAAATAGTTATTGTAAAGTTACCTCATTGCTATCATCAAAGGGTATGGTCAGGGACATTGTAGTTGTGTGTTTAGTGTGAAGTATGCAACAGCTAATCCTTTAATCATTGGGATTTATCGTCATACGTTCAGAATTTCATTTAATGCTTTTCCGTTAATTAACGTTGAATCATAAGACATGCCAAACAACTGAATTGAGATTCTAAGCATTAGAACGGTGAAAACCCCATCGAAATCTGCTCTGTAGTTTCCGGGTTTTTATAAGACCAATACATCCGGTTTTCGTTTTATTTATTTAGAATTTAAAAAAAAATCTGATAACTTGGCCATTATGCATGAAATTAAAGGCAGAGTGCTATCTATGATTTATTCTAAGACTTGTCAAAATCAAATAAGAGGGAAATCTAGGCTTTTATGTACTTGTATGTTTGATAAAGCAACACATTTAAGGTTTTTATATAGGTTTACTAAAACATGGCATGCATAATGGCCAAGTCACCAAAAAATTTTTTTATTGTTATCTAACTAAACGATCGATAACACCGATTGAAACCATTCTGTTTCAGAAAGGGGAGTGAATACACACCGAAAAGTGTAGACTTGGCTCAGAAAAAGGTCTCATATCTTTTTGTCACTACACAAGCGCGAGACTTGGCATGTTTATACAAGAATTATTTTGGCGCGATCAAATTTATCTGGGGACTTCAACATTATGAGTCAGCAAACACCCTTGTGGTTGTTGGGTGCTGACAGGCTGTTTGATGGCACCTTGCCACCCCCACCGGAGCCGTTTGTGGGTCTTGTGTGTCGCAAACCGTTTCTGCGTCAATCCGGTATTCCGCCATCAGCAGGTAGCGGAATGCAATCTGCGCGGCGGCGCCCGAGGTGACGATAGAGGGAGGTCGCCATCAGTCAAGCCACCCCCTCCACCCCTCCCCACACCACGGGCGCTCTGGCGGTAGTAATTGAAGGTTGCAGGGCTGTGAGGGAAGGTAGCAGGGGTACCAACTGCAGCGATACCAGACCAGCAACACCTGCTGCTTATTCTGCAGGGAAATGAAGTTTACGGTAGCATACAGCTCTAGTGCTACGAGAAACTAGTAAAATAAAAATATATCTTTAGGAATTAGAATGTTTTCGAAATCATAGTTACTCCTTCACTAACTATTTGGTTAATTACTATATTACCTTACCTAAAAGAATAAACAATGTATCTGTCAAATTTTAGGAATAATTGTCACGCTAATTCAACTTAATTGTTTATTTCGTATTTATTTTCCGAATACGTTTCACTTCATATTTTGAAACATCTTCAGCAGTTCTAACTGTTGAGTTTGTATACATGTAATTAATTTGTTTTATGCTACAATTTACACACGGAAATCATAGAATTATTATTTTTTTATTTTTTTTATTTATTTATTTTTTGCTGTCATCAGTCTTTCGACTGGTTTGATGCAATCCTCCATCCCTTCCAATCCTGTGCTAACCTCTTCATTTCTACATACCCCTTATAGCCCACGTCCTCAATTATCTGCTTCATATATTCTAATCTCTGTCTTCCTCTACAGTTCTTACCTTCGACTGTTCCCTCCATAAGTAGATGTAAACTTTTAACTTTAACTTTTTCATTTCTTAGATTTTCTTATAATTATACAATATTTCCGGCATCAGTGGTTTATACAGCTGCACTGTACACTACAGATGTCTTTTGCTTCTTTTTGTTCATTTTCACTGCACTGTAGTGTTCTTTCCTTCTGCCAGCAATTTGTGGATGTGTCTGTCCTTACGTCTCAGAGCCGGGAGACCGGGGGAAGAAGGAAGTGGAAGGAATTGACATTTGAAGGAACTATCTTGTAATTCGCCAGGAATGATTTCAAGAAACCACCGAAAACCGAAATCTGGATGTCCAGAATTTTTTTTATGGCTTTTGGCATCTTAGGCCATGCAGACTAATAATTATATGTCACTCAATGCTTTCAGTAAATTAGACACACTACAGAACGGACATGACATTCATAGACACAACACTTAAACACCCATGCCCGTGGCCGGACTCGAACCAGCGACCATCGGCACGCGGAGCTAGCACTCTAGCCCCTACGCTACTGAGGTCGGCGGAGAATGGGGTTTGAACCCGCGTCCTCCCGAAGGCGAAGCCAGAAAGTTTCCGCTCACGAATCGGGATTGGTTGCAAATTGCTTTTACTTCTTTTATTAAAAACTAGCAATTAAAAAACTTACTAGACTTCTTCTACAACAACACAGCAGTTTCAAATTCTGATTTTTTAAAAAAATATTCTGGCGTGAGGTCTGTGTGTGATTATTAACCCTTTCGTGACCAAGTTATATACAAATGTTGTTGAACTCTTATGAACACTTTATTGTACTAAGGAACCACACTTAAAGTCATAGTTTCAATCTTGAATGTAAATAATTACTATATAGGTACAAAAAAAAAACAAAAACAAAAAAACAATAGTTCCCAATAAACTCTGGAATAACTCAGCTCTGGAACATGAAAAAAACAAATTATTTATTTTTAAGTGCATAAAACATCCAAAATATTACAATTATACGTGTATTAATTTGTGTTGCCATTTTAGTTCACTATGGAATATAGAAAAGCATGGTGCTATACGATAAGGTACACCACAGCTGCTACACATTAGTTTTGTTCTCTTTTCTTTGTCCTTTGTGCTACATTGACGGCATCTTCTGTTTGTTGCACCTTTTGTTGGCAAGTGAGACGCAACGTTCTGAAGACGAACTTCATATGGAACTCCAGACACACCTGTTTTCGGTGTTTGAAAATGCACGGGCCTTCCTCTTCGCTTACGACTTGAGAACCCACATATCTTCTGGCAAGGAATGCAAAATTCTCAGAATCTCTTCTGCCGTGCGCCCATGCATTCTAAACAATGGAAAACACACAATAAACACGATGCCGATTTTACAGCTACGCAGTTTGCACATCTCACACAGTTCAGTGGGATAAATAGTTCCCACTAACTTACCTCGCAATATTACTGTAGTTTTCAGTGAAATTGGCTAAATACAGACAAATACTGTCTCCTTAGTAAATTTGAAAGTAGACAAATATAAAACAAGTCACTTCACACACAACAGAAAAGCGCTGAATAAAACTATAGCTGTTGCGGTCGAGTTATTGGCTCCCTTTACACTCAGAAACCGTGCCAGTGCATTGATTGACTAAGAATGTAGACATACAACAGCTTCTGCGAGCCAGTTGATAAACTACACGTATTTAGCACACTATAACAGAGACGACAAAACAAGTTAGACGTGGGAACAATGATTACCACTCAACTTATGTCGAAAACAAAGCAGTGGGAACTACAGTTTCCACTTGCAAATTTCGCTGGCAACTGCCGGTACGTGATTAATATCGGTGAAATAAATCTTATCGAAAACCAGGGGGTACAGCGAGACAATCATTCAAAATACTGCTTTCAATCGAAGTCTAAAATAATTTACTGGAAGTTCAGCTACAGAATACCACATTGTTAACGTAACATACATGACGACAATGTAGTGAGTATGAATATTAATTTAAACATCGCGGAAATATCTGAAAATGTCCATATCAACTATGTGGAAGATTTTATAGGTTATTTCAGATTAATTCAACCATTAATAATATCCGGCTTCTGGCCGGGTAGTCCAGAAACAAGGTCCTGTTTAACCCCTTAGTTGGTTGCGGCGCCGTGATGGTGTCCGGCGCTGACACGGGTTAGCTGGTTCCAGTCCTGTTGGTGGACTTGGCTGGCAGGGTAGCAGAGGGGGTGGTGCACGATTCCTAATCACCAGATTGTGCACCAGAGACCTCGGTACACTTGTGTTCTTCTTCGTGCATTATATTTTTACCAACTAAGCAACTTGAACGAAACTAAAAAATTATTTCGTCGGTATAAAATCTGAAGTGCTGATTATGCTGCAGTAAAAGAACTAAGAGGATTATTTTTTGTGAGGTTGTGGCTGCAATCAGGGCCGGCGCTAGAGAGGGGGGGGGCTTAAGCGGGTCAACAGCACCCCGGGCCTCTGCCCCCCATGGGGCCCCGCTGCCAGGATGTCTAACTAAACAAAAATCAAACTTTAAGAAACTTTTTTAAATAGGTGTAATTTGATTATTTTTGCCTTAAAGTTTCCTGACTTAAGTAAAAAGGGAAAAAAAGCTTAAAGTAAAAAATTTTGGTGGGGGTGCCTAAAAACCTTTACCCGGGCCCCGAAAAACCTAGCGCCGGCTCTGGCTGCAATTAAACAATTATGTTAAGAAAATGTAGACCCCAGAGGGGCTCCTCATAACCTTATCTTCGCAGTTTGTTCTTTGCTATCTTTTCTTTTGGAATGATGTACTCAAGGAAGATTGAATTTAAAGTAAATGCTTGAGCCTTGAACAGCCTAATGATAAAAATAAAGGTAATTCGTCTTTATGTTCAACAATAGCTGCATCATATTGTACAAGAGGCAATAGATCTTGCATCGAAAAATCACAGGACTACGACATTCAAACAGACCCCAGAGTTCGTCGTTAAAAAACGAATGGATGGTGAAGTAGCCACTGTGAATTAGAGCTGGAAATCAAAAGGACTTTGAAAGTAGAAAAAAATGCTTTCCGTGAACATCGAGTAATTTAAAAAAATCTCTATTCAAATTTATGAGGAATTATGAGAATCAACATTCTCCTGCAAATTCCAAGGAAAAAAGACAATTAATAGTTTCAGTAACAAAAAAATAGGTAGCCCTTGAGTTTTAAAATTCATCGTGGAATCTTATGGTCACCCCACAGTTATTTACGCAAATTGCGTATCAGTTGCTACCTGGAGCAGAGGAGCTTTAGTAATTTAAAATTAATCAAAAACTGCTTTCGGTCAACTACGAACAACACGACTTTGCCATGTTGACTACTGAACGAGAAGCAATTCAAAATGTTAATTTTGAAAATATGATTTCCGAGCTTGCAGCTGTTAAAGCTAGAAAGAAGAAATTGTGAATTAATTGTTTCTAGAGTGTTCATCTATCTTTTAAATGTTTTTAATATCAAAATTTTATTAATAAACAGCTATTTGTAAATAACAATAATTTCTTAATAAAGCACGTTTCATTGAAGCCTTACTTTACACTTAAAAGGTTTTATATTAGACACAACTAGTGTTGTAAAGAACGGTTTTTTTTCTGACTTGAAAAAAAAACATGAAAAAAACCTATAAAAAAAATGTTTACTTTTTAGGACATGTTTTTTTCATAACTACTAAATCTCAAATTTGTAAGGCACTTACCGTTTAATATGACTGTTTTATAGTTTATACTAAGTACTTATATTAATTTTTAAATCTACTATATTTTTCTGCTTCAGTAGAAAAGAAAATTACATTGTAAGATTCACTAAGATTTAAAACACACATGTAAAATGTAAGTTCCGTAAATAAAACTATAATTTATCGAATATACTGTTTTCTGAAGAAAAAAAACAAATTTAGAAAAAAAAAATCAGGGTGCTAGGTTTTTTTCACAAATCTGTAAAAAAAAAAAAAAAAAAAAATCCAGTTTGCAACACTAGACATAACGTTCAGTTAAACAGCTTTAATAGGCTGGCACCAGCAATATCCGGCTCGGGTGTCTAGCTACTCCACTGGCAAACAAACAAACGAACAGGTCCAAGATTCAATAAACAGATTTGACACTTGCAAATCATTTCCTCTTCTGTCATCAGTCTCTCGACTGGTTTCATGTAATCTTCCATCTCTTCGTATCCTCCACTAACCTCTTCGGTCTCAACATAGCCCTGACAATCCACATCCTCAATCATCAGCTTCATATGTGGTGGATGAGGAAAGATTTTGTGGAGGAGTCCTACAGAAAGAAGAGACAGAATGGTGGGTTATACTTTGAGACATGCAGGATTGGTTAATTTGTTAGTGGATGAAACAGTCGAAGGCTTAAATTGTACAGGAAGATAGAGATTAGAATTGAGGACATAGGTTGTCAGGGGTATGTTGAGAATTGCCAAGATCAAAAGCTAATTGTTAGCACATTGTACTGCAAAATCTGTTGCTGTGAACGCTGCAGCAACTTTTCCGCACCAAAACATGACCAAAAAATTATGTTTGTTTGTAGTCCAAGAAGTAGTAAAGAACCATTTTCTTATTCATACAAAATTATGGGAACACTACTTTATCCGCAGCGTAAACAATTGGGATGAATAAATTAATTTGGAATAAAAATTTTCAAAAAACCCATAAACATCGGAAAAGCACAATCAGCAATTCTGATATTTGTTTTGATACACGTTAAGAGCATCTTTAAATGTTGCCCATCCCTTTAACGTTTAGTTCAACTTGTTGGTAATGAACCAAGTTTTCGGGGCGAGATGTCTATAAGAAAACTTGCACTTGCACAAACTTTGCTGCAACTGACAGCAATCGTCGTTCCCACATAAAAAAGTTACTTCTTTGCTCTTCCTTTTGGCCACCAGAAAAAAACGTTGTTAGCTAAAATCAACAGAATCTGTGAATAAACCTTACACAGAACTCTGTTGAATCTAATAGTCAGTGCTCAAACACGTTCAGTTCTTATTCTCATTGATTATAAACGTATAACACAAACGAATGCTTACTAAAACTGAACTTCACTCTTGCTAACCACTTTATTTATTTACACGGCAAAACATTCGCATTATATCAATATTTGTTCCAGAAGTTCTTTCGTTTTGAGCAAATTCCTTCAAAACCAATGAATCGAATACTTTTCTGTTATCTCTGCAGTTCCAGCTGAGACAAAAAAGTATGTCTACTGTCTCTTTCTTTGATGTTCGCAACTACCAACTTGGAAATGAAATGTGAAATAACAGTTCTAGTGCAGGCCTGCCAACCGCAGAACCTACAAAAACAATTCATACACACACGGAATTTACAAACAACAAATTTTCTGATTTTAATGTAAGGAATTATCACAACAGGTAACACACTTAATTATACTGTATGTCTTATAATACCCACCTGATCACTCTATCTCCCTAAATTTACCATTTGTGTTCATTGTTTGGGCAAAACACGTTATTGTGGCATACCCCACTATGGTCTACAATTGAAATATTTTGACAGAAAGAGGGTTTTACTGTACGGATATACCGAGTTGGTGCCGTGCTATACCGTAGACCTCGTTTCAAGCAACTACTTGACCTGATGAAGACACTGAGGTAACCATCGAAACGTTGTGTTTTGACACTATTCTTCGGCAAAACAGCTGTGAAGACTAAACGGATCAGCAGTTAATGTAATGTAAAGTCCATCGCAACTTAATGACTCAAACCCTTTCATTTCCCACTAAGATACAAGCTCTGGTATATACAGAAGTGTGCTAGGGAATATATTTGAAAGAATTTAAATGTTTGATTATTGTAGGCCATTTTCTTCTACAGTTGCTTGATAATGGCGTATTATTAAACACCAAATACTAATTTAAATGTTTGTGTCTGATATTTTTGTTTGAGTAGCAGTTTTGTCTTTGGTCCACGTATTACAGCAATGATCGCTGGATGTCAAGTCAGAGAATGTCTGACATTATTGAACTAACCGAAATTATATAGAGTGAAGGTTATATGTAAATTAATAAGACTAATATTATTCATGATAGAAGTAAAAAAGACGGACATTCATATAATTTGTTTATGAAGTGAATTTATAAATTCTTAACTACCCAAAAATTTGGTGGAAGCAATGGAGAAAGTCCAAAGAAAAGCAGCCCGATTCGTGACAGGTATATGTAGTTGGAGAGAAAGCGTAAGTGCGATGTTGAAGAAATTAGGTTGGGAAGACTTGGAACACCAAGGCGTTGATCTTTAGAGAAGCTTACTTGAAAAATTCACGGCTCAGTTATTTCGGAATGACAGCAAACAAATATTACTAGTAGTAATGACAGCGAAAATAGGATAAGAGAAATCAGTCCCAGAACCGATTCATTTATATATTCTTTGTCCCACTAGCGATTAGAGAATGGAATAGGAAGGATTTACCGGGTGAATGAACTTAAAATCCGACAGGAGTAGTTCTCGATAAACCACACCGGCCATCCTGATCTGGGTTTTCGATGGTTTTCCAAGATCGCTCCAGGCGAATGCTGGGATGGTTTCACAAAACAACCCACAGGTGCCTCCTGCCATCTCCCATATTTTCCTTCCAAACGATTACACTTTCGGGTAGATGCAATGCACCCTACGCCGCCCACTTTTAGTGAATTGCGGATTAATAATAATAGTAATAATAATAATAATAATCGTGTAAATAAATGTTTTAATACCAGGAGCAGAAGCGTTGAGATATTCATGAAAAGGGAAGTAATTGTTTATGGTGTGCTTCAGTTAGTATAAGATCTTACGCCCTACTACAAGAGCCTAATAGGTGATTGTAATAAAGGAATAGTGACACCATAAGTGATGCATTATGCCGATCACCTGTCGCGTGTTAGCCGAGCGAAAACTATTAATAGCGACAGATGACTTTTGGACTCGTTCCCGACCACCACCAGTCATTGGTAAGATTAACCGTATGCGATGTAGTGTAGAGAAAAATCAGGTTACATACTTGTTTGATACTGACAGTTAGTAAAAAAAATATGGCTACATCTATACTCTCTTCTATTAGACTTTTGGCAAACATCTGAATAGACACTTCTAGATTTATTCTTATATCTTATTTAGTGACCAGGTAGTTTGAATGGAAACTGTCACAGTACAGTAGGCTATCCCCTTCAGTTAATTAACATTTTTTAATATTAAATTTATTTCATGTATTGCCAAGGATCGAATGCTATGCGTATCGGTGACTTACGATACTTACGATCGATTAATCGATTAGTGTGTTGAGTCGAGCGGAAGGAGAAGGTTGGTTGGTAACATGCCGCCGTGTTCGTTGTAGCTCGATGTAAGCCTTGGCAGGAAATTAATAAGTGGGTTGTGTCAAAGTGTCTAGGTTCTCGGGAGATACTATGGGCTACCGCGACAGTAAACCGATCACTAACAGAAGAAACTACGAGACTACATTAAGTGGCGGAGTGTTGGTGAATTGTGTTGGTATAAACAGCTACGGGAAAGTGACGAATGTGTTGCTTTTCACTCATAAGAACCTGCATCTACGGATTATAGTTACTACCAGCGACTTTACTTGTATGTACTTTAATTATTTTTTTCCATTGGTGGTCGAGTACATTGTGCAGTACAGATACTGTGAATAAATCTTTCACTTGTGTACCTCATACATGTGGGGTTTATTTGAAGAAACATTTGAATATATATGTATTACTTGTACCTTAGCCAGCCAATGGTGGTGGCCGAGCTTTAATTGAGTAAAACGAAGTCGATTGTCCTTCCATTAGGTGGTAGATATACAAACTTCAAAGGTGACTAATTTGTGGGTCGGAAACAAGAAGAACTATTATTTATCACTCTCATATCAATATGGTTCCGAAAAAACACACAGCGTATAATGTAATTGGCTATTTATTAACTTGCAAAGGAATGAACACTGGTGAAGACACTTCAGATAAAGATGTTGTTTCGTAAACACACTGATTGCAAGGTAGTTATGACGGCACTAGATACAATATGGTTACGTAATAACAACTACTAGGCTTGATATGGAATCGATCTCTAAATAACTTGGAACATGGAGTGACATGAGATAGTTCCTGATTAAATACAATCATGAAATATGAATAAGCTCAGTCTGGAATAAATATATAGCTAGCAGCAGTACCTCAGTATTGTGATGTTTGAGTCGGAGGTGTAGACGCGAGTAGCGAGTTCGTATGCTCGCCACGAGGGAGCGCAGCGATCGCTAGTGGGTGCGATAAGCTAACTCCTGATGCGCTACTTAAGATTTTAGTATGAGCCATTGTTCTAATTGGCTACTGATGATGTCAATGAGATGCTAGAGTAGTGGTAACGCTTTGCGCGGCCACTTGTACGCTGACGGTTGCCTCCTATGACCTTGAAGCACCGGTTCAGGCTCCCACGCATAACCATGCAGCGGCAAGTAGTCGGTGTCGGGCACCACGAGAGTCGTGGTTGATAAGACTCGGCAGCGCATCCAGTCCTAATGTTACAGGTTTGGAAACAGCTCTGTGCTTGTCTTGACTGCTACGAACGACACGAAATAATTAAAATCATAATGACCTTCTTTAAGGAGGGAAAAATCCAAATATAAATCTTAGACAGTTAGAAATCCAACAGGAAATGACGGGAACAAAGTTAGTACACTCACAATCGTACACCACCTGAATAGAGATATCCCCATACGTGTCAGCCACACATAATACTAGAATTTGAGGCCATAGTGAACGATTAGGGCACCAATGCTTTACATTGAGAAAACAGAATTAAGATACAGTGTTAAAAATCTAAAAAAAAAAAAAAAAGTGAAATAAACACTCTACGGCTCAGATAAGAGATATAAGAAAGTAACTAAATACATGTCGACACACCATAGTATAACACCAAGAATGTAAACTCATATATATAGAACTGTAAAGGAATTGAAATGTAAAAGCTCAAAATGTAAACTGTTGCGCACAGAACTGTAAATAAATGTAAACTATGTATATGTAACTGTAAAGGAATTGAAATGTAAATTGTTATAAAACGTAATGAACTATAAACTATGTATATTGAACTGTAAAGGAATTGAAATGTGAAAGCTCAAAATGTAAACTGTTGTGCAAAGAACTGTAAATGAATGTAAACTATGTATATATAACTGTAAAGTAATTGAAATGTAAATTGTTATAAAACGTAATGAACTATAAACTATGTATATTGAACTGAAAGGAATTGAAATGTAAAAGCTCAAAATGTAAACTGTTGCGCACAGAACTGTAAATGAATGTAAACTATGTATATATAACTGTAAAGGAATTGAAATGTAAATTGTTATAAAACGTAATGAACTATAAACTATGTATATTGAACTGTAAAGGAATTTTAATGTGAATTGTCATAAAACGTAAAGAACTTGGGTGTATGGCCGACAAGGCCGAAAGCCATTTAAATAAATATATGAAACAATGGTTTTACACTTTTCCTAGAAAGCAATCATGCAACACATCTACATGCGCTGAAATAACATAGTCGCCAGAGTAGCGAAATATCGCGTGCCTGTGACTGGCGTGGTGTAGCTACCCGCCTCGCGTGTGTGTCGGGTTGGCTGCCTGAGGGGTAGGGAACCCACAGCTGGGAGCAAGCGCTGCACTCGCGGCTAATGCATATGTGATGAAGACGCCGTGTGCGAAACCCAGCCCGACACTGCCCACCTGAGTGTGTGTGGGTGTGTCTTCTGAGAGCTGCCGCAGCTGACAAGTGGAGTCACGCTCAGAGGCGCTGCCACGATTCCAAATCAGCGTGTCAGAGTGACGCGGAACTTAAGGAGAATCTACTCGCCAGAAAACCAGACGCGACTGAGGTAAGGCAGCAAGTGTTATGTCGTAGTGGAAACAGACGGATGCTGCTTGCACCTCGTAATATACACTGATCGGCCAAAACATTATGACCACCTGCTTATTAGTGTGCTGGTCTATATTAGGAGCGCAATACAGCAGCGATTCGGCGCGTGGCTTTAAAAAGTCCTTGTTATCTTTCCGGTGTTTTCTGGCACCAGATGTCTACGTACAGGTCACGCAATTCCCTTAAATTACGGGCCGGTGGATTCTAGATGCTGCGTTAGGGAACGAGCATCTCTGAAACGTCGAGGCTGGTCGGCTATCCGGGTGCTACTGTAGTGATCGTCTATGTAGAATGGCTGAAGGACGGTGAAACCACGACTGGTCGACTATGTGGTGAACGTCAACGCCTCATCACAGAACGTGGAGGTCGGAGGCTTCCCCGTTCTGTAGCGCGTGATAGGCGGCGATCTGTGACAGATCTGACAGCAGAGTGTGCTCCGAAAATCTATGCCTGCACCAGCATTGTACTCTGCTTTCAGGTCTGTCACAAATCGCCACTCACCCTGCTTTATAGAGCGGACAAGCCTCCAACCCCCACGTACTGTGATGAGCGGTGGCCGTTGTGACAGTTCTAGGGCTTTACAGAGTGTATTCTAAGACATTTGTCTGAGTTTTATTATAAAAATTATGAATTGCAAGCGCGGTGCAATATTCGGATCCACGTGTGGGGGCAAACATTGCGACACAGTTCCGGCGTCTGCGTAAGGGTTGCATCAAGGGAAGCGTCAGTATATAAAGAGGAAACGCCACCGAGCCAGCCTCAATAACTAGATTCAGATATTAGCAATAGGACACCCTGGCGCTAAAGACGACATGCAGCTTATGTCTGCGACATATCATGATGGATGGATGGATGAGCGTGGCTTTTTCGTCACCAGTCTTCACCGCAGTCGGACCTTCGGTCCAGAGCAAAGTTTTAATTTTTGCGGTAGTGATTGAGATTAGCGTGTGCTTCTAGTTGTTTGCGGTAACCGTCTGAGTTGGTCTTTTGTTTTGTTCGGGTAGTAAGTGAGTTGTCTGGTATTTTATTGTAGTTATTCATCGAAAGTGAGGATTTTAGTGTAATCACTCAAATTAGGCGTTTTCGTCGAAACTAGCAAGAGTTAAGTTTACATAAAGTGTGTCAGGTTAGGGAAGCAATAATAATACCAGCGAAATTACTTATTAGTCGACACTTAGCGGTTGCGCAATTGTTTAAACTTGTCACGTCTATTCTTTTAAATTCTTTTCCAGATTAGAAGTTGTCAATCAGCCATCAAGTATTGATTATATAATTTATAATTGTGCAGCAAGTGTGCAAGAAATTGAAAGGAACTTTAGTAATTTGAATTCGTATTTTTCCAATCTTGCGCAATTTGTGTGATATTCAAAGAAATGGTTAGGGATTGTTAGCGAAAAGTATTAAGAAATTCAAGGGATTATTTGCGGTCGTAGCAGAACTGTCTTCCGGTTTTTTTCGGAGAAAGAGAAATTTTTTACCTGGTAAAAAATCTGTTGTGTAAGAAATCTTCTGATAGAAATTTAAATAATGTACCCGTCGGTGGGTCTAACAAAATTTAAGGAAAAACTGTGCATTAAAGACTTAAGAAAAAATCATTTAATCTATTATTTAGTAGTTTTGAGATACCCTTCTAACCTTTTATATATTTCAGAGAAGGTTAGAAGTGACCACCGTCGAAGAGAAAGAACCTTATATGTAGTTAATAACTTGATGCTTTCCAGGTAGGCTCAAGTAAACACACGAGAACAAGGAGCTTTATTTTTTGGTAACTGAACAGACCAGACAGTGAGTGAGTGTTATATTTTATTCTGGCAACGTATAAGCTGCGGGTTCTTTCAGACCATCCACCACCTTGTCGCCCAGTAGTAGCTTCACAGTCCTTCAACCACTCTGCATAGATGCTCACTACAATAGCACGCAAACAGCCAACCAGATTCACCGTTTCCGAGATCTTCGTTTCCACAAACCACCGGCCCGTAATTTAAGGGAATTGAATGACTTGTGCGTAGACATCTGGTGCCAGACAACTCCGCAAAGCTAACAAGGACTTTTCGAATCCTTGCCACGCCAAACCGCTGCTGTGTTTCGCTCCAAGTGTAGACCAACACACTAATAAACAGATGGTTATAATGTTTTGGCTGCTCATTGTATGAAACTTTAATTCAAGAATTATGTGTAGCAAGGTTGGAGTTGATTAATTATGGATTTGCATAATTTCTTGAAATTAATTGTTAATATTAATGATGTAAATGGACATTACTTTATGGAGAGAAACTTTGTAACTGATATCTAGTACAAGCAAGGACAGATTTATGTAAAGGTAAAGGTAGTGGAGTTTCGCAGCTTTTTAAGCAGTATTCCCGTAGGATTCGCAGAGGTACAGCTCCGCATTACTATTTCCTGATCAAAGGTACTACAGTGGTCGTGCCGTGGTCAGCGACATGGTCTGGCCTTTTGTCTTTACCTTCCCGTGGAGTTTACACACACACACCAGAGCATTTACTGCTTGTTTCGTTTTTAAGCAGTTTAAGATAGAAGGTTTTGTCGTAGACATTTCCTTCAACTTTGAATGAGGGATACCTTTACTTTTGATTTGTCGTTTCTTTTGCTCTGTGTTTTTCAATTACTTGTTAGTATTGAGAGTGGTATTTTATGTTTGTCCAGAGTGTTGTCATATTGCCCTCCATGATACTCATTTTATATCAGGCTGGGTGGTCCTGGGGGCCGTTCTGGGCATTCAGCTTCGAGGAAATATCCTCGGATTCCTCGGGGATCGAACCCCGGTCGTAGTCAGACGCTACCGCCTGAGGTAGCGGCTGCTCACAGTACCATGTATCGAACATTATTCAGAAGCTTGTAATTGTAAATATTGTTGTGAGCCACGTGTTTGGAGGACAATCAACAACTGTTTGGACTGGTTTATGTTGATAGATTGTGAGAGATTTTGTACAATTTGTAATTATTTTTGTGTAGATTCATTTGTTAATGTATTGTTAGCGCTCTAGAAACGTCCGCCGGCACTCTTTATTGCATTCTGAATGTTTCTGTAGCGCCTATTTAAACGCGCGAATATAGCGAGCAGAGTAGTTTTTAGAATTTTAGTTTGTGGTTCGTTAAGTAGTCGTTTGTGAGTTAATCGCTAGAACTTTTGTGTATTTGTGCTTTAGTATCTCTGAACGAGTCCATTGCTTTAACCGCGTGTGATGTCATACGAAGTTCACGAAGAAATAAATATGAAGTGAAAAGTGATTCGTCGGTTTTTTCATTTCTATTTAATCCATTCAAAAGCAGTATCTGTTAACCTTTTGGAGGAAGGTAAAACTCTCAGGTGATAAACGACAGTGAACTTTAAATTGAAGTGATTAAAGGAAATCATCATTAATTGATGGCAGGGTGAATTACTTAATTAATGAGAAGCGTATCAGCCGCCTTCATCTGAAAACGGTACAGTTAACATTCATTCACTTACAGGCCTCTGTGATTTGTAAGCTGATGAATTCGAAGTAGACCGTACTATTCCTTGGTACTTGACTGCCATGGTATTATGAAAAGTAGCTGGACACCTCATTAGCCTTCCACTTATCCTTCCCCGCTCTACTTTAATTACCCACCCCAACTCGTCGAAAGAGATGGTGCTTTGAACTTATAACGATTGAACTCTGCTAGAAGTCTTATTACGTTTCTCATCTTCTACTTACTTGCTATATATCGCACGTAAATTACTGCTCCAGAGCATCTCTCGCTGCAAATACAAAAATTTATTTAACCTCTTATCGATTTCTCTGGATTCTCCTGGCAAAAATATTAACTTATGTGTCTTCCATCATCAATTAGACGTCGTCGTATGTCGTATCAATACTTTGATTTATATACACATTTTTCCTGCCGTCTCACATATATTATATATTGGGAGAGCTGGTAAACATTTTGGTTACTTAAATTAAATGATAAAATAACAATGCAACTTTTTTGTATCCTTCAATGCTGTATGCGTTTCGCCTCTCATCGAAGGATCATCAGCGAAGATGTGATGATGCCTCGATAAGAGGCGAAACGCATACAGCATTGAAGCATACAAAAACAGTTGCATTGGCGTTATTTTATCGTTTAATTTACGGAGCAACTGCAGAATAATGGCCTACAGCGGCATTGAATTTTTGGTTACGTAATTGAGGTACCGTGAAAATTTGTATAACACTTCTTTTGTAATGTTTAAGTACAAAATCTAAAACCTGACTGATGGGTAGTGTGGAATAGCCGAATTATTAACTAAATGTGCAAAATTTTATTTGTTTAAAAATTGTGTTTCATAAACATCGAAAAACTTTGTTTGGTGCATGCTGAGGATTGCTCAGAATCATATTTATGCCTATGCTAATATTTTTCAAAAGAGAGCCATCTCGGTGGGACTTTTTACCTGCTAGGTGATCGAGAATGTTATACAAGTGAGTAGAATAACAAAGGTCGGCTGAGTGCTTCAGTGCAATTCGCTCTCACGTATAACATTCCAGATCATCTGGCAGGTAGAGGAGAAGTACCACCAATATTACCTGTCTATTCAAAAATATTTTTTCTCGATATTTATGAAATTTTTAAAGAAAATTTATTTTTAAAAAGTTAATAATTGGGCTATGCCATACTACTCACCAGTCAATCCTTTGATTTTGTGCTTGAACATTACAAAACAGCTGTATGCAAATTTTCACGGTGTCTCAAATACCTACCCAGAAATGATTCCTAAGACTTCCGCGGTCGTCTTTGTTCTTGATTAATAGCTTTTCGGGGTATGCTGGGTTGTTTATTTCATGATGTGAGCTTTGGGCTGCCATTCTATAACCTTCGTTAGATATACTGTTTATGTTGACATAGCAACGAGCACCACGCATCACAGAGTAAAAGTCCGCTTTCTGCGTTGATGTTGATGGTATCCATGATACCAACGTGACCAAAAAAATTCACCTGCCTCCCATACATACATGGTGTCACTGACCGCATTGGGAACCTGTTAAAGTGGGTGGAGGTGCGAATAATATATAAGGCTCACTGCAAACTTGGCCAGTCATTAACCAGGGTAAAAGACAGATTACACCCACACCAGCTTACGTGTGTTTATGAAATCCCCTGCAGCTGTGGCGGTGTTTACATCGGCGAGGCAGGCCGCACTGTGGCGGAGAGACTTAAGGAACATATCCGCCACTATAAATATAACAATAGCAACAAATCTTCTGTAGTTCGCCATGCCATTAACACCGGGCATGAAATAAAATTTCAAGACACGAGGCTGCTGTGGGGAGAAGATAGTGGCCTCGCCATGTGAAAGAGGCAGCAGAAATCTTAAAGAATTCCAGCAACATCTACGAATTATCTTGGTTCTCCTGGAGGAGCCGCGTCAATTTATTAAAACCTGAAGTTTCTGCCATCATGCTGTGACCTTCTTCACAGCATGATGGCAGAAACGTCAGGTTTTAATAAACTGACGCGGCTCCTCCAGGAGAACCAAGATGATACATACATTGACTGCGAAAGCTTTTGTAATCATTCGTAATCAACATCTACGAGGATAGCTGCCTGCTATGCTTGGCGCTCGTTATTGTGTCAGTATAAACAGTATCTCTGACGAAGGCTGTAGGATGGCAGCCGAAAGCTCAGATTAAGAAATAAAGAACGCGGCACATGCAGTAAATCTATTAATTATTAACTACCCAAAAATGTTTACCAGTTCTACGACTATTCTGCACAGGTCGCAAATGTTAAAATTTACTTGCACCATTCGCCTCTAACCAGCTACTCCACTATGGTGAGCCGGACACGATGTTGGTGGAACAATTACTTTGGTCATTCAGCAATGAGGCGGCGATGTAATACAGTAATAATGGCCTTAGCGAACGGGCAATGAATTGACGCAAATTCACGTCTAGTGCACTTTCTGTTGAGCTTTTTTTTTTTTTTTTTTGCAGTTGTCAGTCTCTCGACTGGTTTAATGCAATCCTCCATCCCTTCCACAAACTTCTTCCACAAACCTCTTTCGTCACCCGCCATTTCCAAAACACGTTCATTTCATACTTTGTCTGTCCACTTTATTTTCAGCATTCTTCTGTACCACCACATTTCAAATGCTTTATTTTCTTTCTTTCCAGTATTCCTAAAGTCCATGTTTCACTACCATAAAGTTCTGTGCCCCACATATATAGTTTTAAGAAGTTCTTTCTAATACCTGGATCAATATTTGAAACTAAAAGATTTCTCTTTTTCATAAACGCTCTTATTGCTAGTGCTATTCTGTTTTCAATATCGTTCCTGATTAGGCCATCGGTTGTAATTTTGCATCCCAAGTAACAGAATTCACTTACTTCTCCTATTGCATCAGATCCTGTTTTTATATTTAATCTACTACTATTGGTATCATTTCTGCTACATTTCATCACTTTTGTCTCGCTTTGATTTATGTTCAGTAAAAAATCTTCCTTCAGTATTTAGTTCCTGCCATTCAGTAACTTCTCAATATCCTCAGCCCTTTCTGCTAACAATGCAATGTCATCAGCAAATTGTAGCATACTGATTTTTGCTCCCTGAATATTTATGCCACAAGGAAATTTTCATTTGACTTTCTTTATTGCTTGTTCTACGTACACTCTTTGGCAAAAAAATTGATCGTGGGCGCCTGCGTCTAAGTCCCTTATTTTGCACAATGTGGCATCAATGGAGAGTTTGTCTTCCCAGGAAACTTTAGCGCATCTACTAGCTCCGCCCATCAAACCATCCCATTGGCGGGTATTCAATTCAGCGCCATCTGTAATTCATTTCCTTAAATCAATGCCTGTAACATAACAGGAAGACTCCGCCCATCGAAGATTCTTATTGGCAGGGTAGATCATCAATCTTCCCCTACATTTCAGTAAAAGGCTACTGACCAATCCTGAGTCAAGTAATGCATTTTCCAGTCCCGGGATTGGCTATCATATTCGGCAAGATATGGCCGACCATCGAATCGAACGAAATTCGGTTCCAGCTATACTTTTGTTAAATTCAGATCGTGAAACATGTCGCTAAAGTTGCAATGAACAAAATTGCAATAAAGCGCCGCAAACATGAGGTTCAGTGATTATTTTATTCCAAATGATTTGCGTAAAACTATAACGATGTTTATTTATATATTGATTTGGCTAATTCCTTCCAATAATACTACACGTAATGAGATGTGTGGGCCAAGCATTGGGTGGAAATGTTCATAGATCCAGAACTATAGAAATGATTATAAAGAGATTATTTCGGAAAATTGTCTAAGACCAGTTGAATGTAACTGATTTGCGAGACATGATAAGGTTGTTTACACACTGCACGAGCTGTCTGTTTACACGAGCTCAGTTGGCTAATGGTTAACGCTCTAGTCTTGTGAACAGTAGGTCCTCGGTTCGATTCCAGGCGTTCCGATTATTTTTTTGCATTTATTTTAAACAAGTCGAAGCTACCAATGACTTATCCGTAAAATATAACGTCGACTCTTACCTACTTGCGTCAGGGAATAGTATACCTAAGGAAAGACTCAGAACTGAGTGATTCTTAACAAACAGCACACGTAACTATGAAAGCATTCATGGAGGTGACACTGGAAGAAACCTCGGGTTTCAACCTCGTCGAAATCGCATCATCTGGTGACGTTAGGTGGACTACAACGAGATCGCACAGTCGTCAACGAGAAGAAATACTAAATAATATTACTGTAGCAATTTCTTATTATTCCTCTGGCTTTAACACTCGTCTACTTCTAAGTCGTTAAAGATGGAAGGGAATGGAGACAAGGAACGGAAAGGAATTCGGAGCACGGATTTTCGAAGAAATAATCCCGCCATTCACCCGAAGTGACTTGGAGAAACGAAGGAAAATCCAATCTGGATAGCCGGATGGGGATTCAAACCCGCGTCCTCCCGAATGCGGAACCATAGCGTTAACGCTCAGCCATTAGGTTAACTTTTTCAATATTTTTCGTATTTGGTCTATGATGACATCCATAAAATTATTTAAAAATAATTTACTTAAAACAAAGTTAAACGAAAATATATGTGCAGAAGTGATTTGATCTGATGAGAGAGGAGGTTTCAAAACAATCTCTGAAATCAGAAACGCAATTCAAATTTCATTTTCTCTCTCTTCTTTTCGCCCCTCTCTCTCTTTTTTCAATTTTTAGCAGCAATCAAATACTAACTGAATATAAGCTCCCTCTTATCTGTATTAAACTAAGAATGATGAGCGAAATTGATCGGTTTGCTAGTAACCAAACAAGTTATATTTCAATCTTTCGTAGAAATGTTAAAAATAAATGAATCCTACTTCACATTCTACTTGAGCAAAGACCTCACATCGATTGCTAAACTACAAAAATTTGCTGTCTCAATAAAATGTGGTAAAATAAGAAATTTCAATATGGATATGAACTAATTCTCTATAATGTTTTCTCATTTTTTCAGGTATGTCTTTCAGTAAAGATTAAGAGTTAGTTGGAATGAAATTATCACGCTGAGCAATAACACTGCCAATTGATACAAAATTTTAATAAATCAGCTCTATTACTCTCCGCAGCTAGAGTGTAATTCTCAAATGTCGTATTAGACGGAAAGAGTTTAATTCTGGTTTCCTTGTTGACACTGACCTTGCCGCACTGAACTTCAATTTTAAGCCTCAGTTTTCCTCCTACAGTGTTCTGATTGAAGCCTATAAGACTTCGCAATATTTAAACTTTCAAAAGAAGAAGCAATAAAAGAAGTAAAAGAGGAATTTGAATGTGGCTTAAGTGTTCACAAAGCCGGTATAATTGGATTTGCTGATGACATTGTCCTGAGAGCAGGACGGACTGAGTATATGGCGGAGTTATTGAATGACATGAACAAAATAATGACGGAGGACTCTGTAATAAATACAGATCGAAGCAAGACAAAAGTATGAAATTAAATAATAGTAGGTTCAATTTATAAAAGAGAGAATGAATTCAAAATTAGAAATAATAAATTCTGTTACTTAGGAAGTAAAATTACAACTGATGGCCCAAACATGAATGGTGTTAAAAACAGAATAGCACTAGTAAAAATAACATTCATGAAAAGTAGTTTCAAATTTGACCAAGGAACTTTTTAAATTTCTATGTATGGAGTACAGAATTTTATGGTTAACGAAGCATGGACTTCAGGAATGCCGGAAAGAAAGAAAATTGAAGCATTCGAAATGTGGTGCTATAGAAGGATGCCTGAAAATTTGGTGGACCTTTAAACCACGAAATGAACATTTTTTGGGAATGATGGCTGACGAAAGAAGTTTGTGGAAGAATCTTACACAAAGAACAGGATCGTGGGTGATTTTTTTTAGACATGCGGGATTGATTATGTATGAAGCAGATAAACGGAGGACGGGTTTCGAGAGGGGTGTTTTGAGATGAAGAGGTTAGTGCAAAATAAGAAGGGATCGAGGATTGTATCAAACCAATCGACTGACGACAGTAAAATAAGAGATGAAATAAGCGAGAGTGTGAAACACAGTGCCGGCCCATTGAGACCTGCTCTTCCGAATCACATCGATGGGGCCGCCAGCTTAACGTCCAAATCCGGCGAACGAGTCACTGTCAAAAGGATGTTATACTTTCACTCCATACGCGCTACAGAGAGGTTTGGGATTTAACCCAGTACTTTCGTGCACCATCTGGTAATTAGTAATAATGCACCACCACCGATACATGTCCCAGTTCTAAAACGTGTTCACAAAGCGTTTAATACGGGTTTCCTTGTTGACACTGGTCTTGCCACACTGACATTCCTGCACTGAACTTCTATTTTAAGCCTCAGTTTTCCTCATGTTTTCATTGAATGCCTATAAGACTTCGAAATATTTAAACTTGCAAAATAAATTGTTGCTGATTATTCCGAGACATGCATTATAATGTAAACAGCAGCTACAGTTTGGGTTTAGGGAAAACCGTGCTGTAAGAGAATCAATTCTGTCCTTACCAACCAAGAAAAACAACCAAACTTTTATGGCGTTTGTTGATTTAGAAAAAAAACCTTTAATAATGTTAGAGGAGACAAAATATTCAAAACTACAAAAAAAAAAAAAAAAATCAAGTCTAAAATATCGAGATAGAAGAATACTTTATAATCTATAAAAGAATCAAGTGACTATTATATAAGTAGAGAATCATGAGAGACACGCATCAGTCGAAAAGTGTGTCATACATGGTTGTCATTCATCCCCACTAATTTTCAACTTATATGTGGAGGAAGCAATAAAAGAAGCAAAAGAAAAATTTGAATTTGGCTTAGATGTTCACAAAAACAAACCCAGATTAATTGGATTTGCTGATGACCTGTTAGCAAGAATTACTGTAAGACATGAAAAAAAAAAAAAATACTGATGGAGTATTCTGTAATAAATACAAATCGAAGCAAGACTAAAGTGTAAAAGAAATATCAGGAATAATGGTTACGAAGTCTTCACTGGTATAGAATAATAGTCGATTAAATATACAAATGGGATCGGAGGAAATAGTAGAAGTAAATAAACTGTATTATTTAGGAACTAAAATTACAACTGATGGCCGAAGCAGGAATGATGTTAAATGCAAAATGGCACTAGCAAAAAGAAACTTCACGAAAAAGAGAAATCTTTTAGTTGAAAATATTGGTCTAAGAATCAGAAATAACTTTTTAAACTCTATGTATGGAGTACTGAACATTATGGTAGCGAAGCATGGTCTTCAGGAATGCCAGAAAGAAGGAAAATAGAAGTATTCGAAATAGGATGCTATAGAAGGATGCTGAAAACTAAGTGGACCTTTTTTTTTTACTTTTGGCTTTACGCCTCGTCGACGTCGAGGTCATTAGAGGAGTAATGGGATTGGGGACAAGTAACGGGATGGAATTCGGCCATAGCGTTTTGAAGGAAGCATCCCGGCATTCGCCTGGAGTGATTTGGGGAAACCATGGAAAACCCAAATCTGCAAATCTGGATGCCCGGACGGGGATTCCGAAAACTACGTCCTCCCGAATACATAATACACTTACAAAATGAATTACTTTAGCATTAATTAAACCAATCTGCTTGCCCTAGCGTTCTGTTATCCGGTTCTACTCATAAGTCTGTTTTTGAATCGACAAAACGTAAAAAAAAAACAAAAAAAACATAAAGAATTATGTATTTTAGGGAAAGAAAACTGATTTTCTCTCACTGCAACTAATAAAAGCTCCTTAAAACACTGAAAATTCCTACTTTCTTTTTTCAAAAATAAGAAAAAAATTGTTATAAAAAAGAAAAATCCAGCTTTTTCAGTATTTGATTGAAAATCAACTTCATAAGTGAATATAGAAAAATATTACACATTTCACTTCCGTATTCGACTGCTGTTGTAAAGGTGGAAGGTATATCAAAAAATGATGGACTGGAAGTTTCCGTAATTAACAATATTGTGTGGCTATTGGTGGTCACGAGTGGAGTTAATGATGTATATCATGTATTATGTTCTATTTGTGGCATCAAGTTATTCTTGTAGGCCAACCTCTTAGTCCGATCTAATGCTAATATTACTCCTACTCCTGCCACAGGTAGACGGTAAAAAATTCTCACTGAAGTAAAAAAATAAAACTACAATCCGGAGCAAAAGATAAAAAGAAAAAACATCAATAGTGGATGGGTGAAATTTCACAAATTGATTCTAACATCTAGTTTAATTATATTAACGTGTAGATGTTGTTTATTGAATTTAATGCTTCAAGGAAGTAACAGGACAGTTCTGCGACGCGGATAAATGTTGCCGAACGAGTAGTTATGAGCTGGTAAGTCTCTAACGCTATGGGTTGCTCAGATTGGCAGGAAGATTTGTTGCTAGGATGCGCCCTGTCTCGCGGAAGAACGGTGCGGTTCGAGTCGGGCTTCGGGCACGAGTGGTTTAATGAAGTGTTACGTTCTCCTCGTGTTGCCCGTACATCGGGAGACTAACAGCACATGATTCACTCACTGATTGGGAAGTTTAAAATAACAGATTTGTTGCCTGAACAGATTAACTAATCCAAATTCCTTTTCGTCGTTATTTTTTCAGAGTCTTTAATATGTCTTTTCTAATGACACGGGAAATATTAGCTGTGTAAGAACACTATGTAAGTAGGATCGATTCCACGTTCGCTAAAGTCATTCTGGGAACTCTACGAAAACCGAAATCTCGATGGCTGAACCGTGAATTTAAATGGTTACTACCTAACTTCGATGCAAATAGTTATGAATCACCTAATACGGTTGGGATTTTCATTCCTGTATTTAGTTTGAAAGTGGAGCTCTGAATTTTTTATGATAATAAAACCATAAAAACACAGAATGATTCCATCGAAGGCATAACTCAGTCTTTTAACTGAGGAATGCTAGGAAATGTTTTGATACAATTTCAAACTCCTCTGCTTAGCAGTTGTTGAATGTAATGCAATTAAGACCTCTTTGTATCTGTAGATTTTGATACACTGAATCCTGTGTATGGTGATGTATCGTTAAAGCCTGAATTATAAACCTAATTAATTACATCACCATGGAATTTGTAAAACTTTTAAACTTTTCATAAAAATCAGCTTGTAAAGGTTTGTAGTGTCAGTGATCATCTGTTTTATATTTATTTTAAACACTGAAAGAAGTACGCTTCAGACTGGAAGTAAATTATTGATTGGTATTCATTTATCTAAACTAACCACTAAAAGATTTGTTTTCCACTGTCTCAGAAGATCGAAAATTAATACACCGTAGTCATATTAACCAATAAACATTTGGAAAAAAGAGGAGCGCTTGTATACGAATCTTACGTTCAATTTATTTGGAGCAAATTTTTGTCAGTTACCAAATTACAAAAAGATTTCGTCCCAAGGCAAAAAAACAATTGTAAAAGAACTTGCTAAAACAATGAGTCTTGCTTTATTTGAAGTTTTGGATAGAAAAAGAAATATTGTGTAATCCAGTAAAGATTATGTGCCAGATGAGAAGAGCAATAAACTGTAATACAATTTTATAATGTATCACTCTTACTCTCTACAAGTGGTGTGTGAAATGGAAATTGTCATCGAAAGCAGATATTTTGTTGTTTGTATGGAGCATTAAACCACTCAGTGTTTCCTCGTCCGAAATTCGTTTCCTGCGACGACATTCTAGCTGCTTTAACAACTCGCAGTGTTTTATCTCATGGAACTGCGTGTTTGTTATGATACTATTGCTGAGAGTATCATCATTATGTCTCTGCGCTAGTTTCGAATAAAACTAGTAGCTAAGGAGTAGTGAAAAATTTGATAACCGAGGACAAACGATTGAATTTTGTAATTACTGTAGCAACATGATGATGACTGATAGCTACGTAATATGATTAATAATTGTTTTTCGATGTTTGCATAGTTATATTATATAGTCAATAATTCTGAGTGATTTCTCAGTAGCTGCACTGTAATCTCATTTCTGTTATGTGGATTTTTCGCGGTGCAACTACGACAGTTAGACTCAGATATTTAAGCAGTAAAACGGTTTACATTCCTACTTACAGTTGCAGTGTTCCATTAAATATTTTAAAACGTGGCTTGCAGTCTGTTTTAAAACCTTCTCAAGCCAAGCATATTTTATGTCACCAGAAATTATCCACCACAATTATTTGACGGTATATTGCAATGCCGGAGTGTGATAGGTGAGCGGTAACGTTCTGGCCTTACATTCGGGAGGACGCAAATTCCAATCCCTGTTCGGTCATCGAGATTTTTGCTATGTATGATTTCACCAAATCACTCCAGGTTAATGTCGGGATGGTTTAATCAAAAGGCCATGAGCGAACTTCATCCTTGCAATAAGTACTTTCCCGTCTATAATGACCTCGACGTCGACGTTACATATGAGTTGATGTGTGATACTAAAAGGTTTCACATTTTGAAGCTTCCCTGATTTTGAGATCATTCTTGTTCTTGTTCTTCTTCTTCCAATGTAGTGTTAGACCAGGTGGGCTATTACAGTCTCAATATAGTTATTGTTTTGAGCAAATGGAATCATATACAGAGAATCACTCAAAACAGAGTCAATAGTTATGCCGCCGTATCACTCTCGGACTAGATAAAGAATGAACAAAAAATCATTAATTTTAAAACTATAAATAGTGCCCGTAAGCTCACGGTTATTTGAGAAAGAACAAGACACATGATTTTCAGGAGAAGCCTTGCATTCCAAAATACCTTCAGATGATAGATAAGAGATCCGTAGTCAGGTGGGAGCGATCGAGTGGTACCGAGTTCGAATCTGCACAAATTCATTTTTTCCCTCCTTTAACATTTTGCTTAATGTTTATTATTGAAAATATATACTTTTCATTAGTCATTACCAACGGTTCCTCACATAAATATGTTTACAGTAATATAGACCACAGCAAATGTGTGTTCTTTAAGAAGTATATTTAACTGAAAAATGAAAGATCAATACAAAGGACTCGAGCAATAGACTACAGAGCATATTCCAAGAAGCTTAACCTCTACCAAAAATCCTCTTTTCTGTTGTTCCTCTAAAACTATCAATATTAGGATCCTATTGACAATCCAGAAAATTACTCATTTTTTGATTGTTTTTCCATTCCTGCTAGACCGCCGAAAGAGATTCAGAGCTATAAGCCTAGACTTGAATATTTTTCTGTTTAGAGAACTCTGTTGCGTGGTTCCTTCCAATATGTAAAAAGTGGTTTGCCAGAGATCGCGACCATACCTTATCAGTGTATATTGACAACTACGACAAACTTTTACTCTTCTATTTATCACATCCTAACGTTACAGCCAACCTGTCGTAGCTTGAATGAGTCTATTTTTTGCTCGGTTACACTGTAGCTTCAAATAATTTTCAGTACCTTTCTTACATTCTCAGACAGAAAAAATATTTGTATGGAATTTATGGGTTTATTTTATACACAATCCCGACAATAAGCTTTAAAATAGGTGACGACTGATAAACATTCCAGCACTTGTTTCTCATTCAAAGATAGAGTTGAATATTTGAGTGAAGTAACGTGTGACTTATGTCTGGTAACAGAGTTTCAGGAAAGTGAAAACAAGTTATTTATAGAAACGAGGAAGAAGGAAGTTCTTATTTCCGCAAAGCGGAAAGATTAGCTAGTGACCTAGCATTTAATCATTCCTCGGGATAAGTTACTAGTTGAACAGACTCTTGGACATTACTAATACAGGACTGACGAATTTCCTAATTATGAATTGTGAGACACCTTCATTCTTATCGCTGAAATTAGGATTTTGGTATTTGTGAAACAATTAAAACTAAGTACTCTAAAAACTGGAAATAACTCTTTAAATCACACAGGTCGTCCTAAATTATAAATGAACAAACTTTTTACCTTAGTAGGAGTGGAAGCCTTTGGAATCTAGGATCAATTCTTGTAATTCCACACTAAAATAAATGACTTTCTCCTTTCGTTTTCTGTCTTCCAATGGGTTGGTTGTAATCCTCTATACTGTAGTTCTGTCGCGATCTAATCGTTTCGTCTCCGCAAACCTATTACAACAACGCGGTCTGCTTTTTTTTTTTTTTTTTTTTTTTTTTTTTTGCGGTGAGACCTTCTAACAAACTGCTTTCCTCGGCCATCTTATACAAAAAATGTTATTTCATACTTCACCTGTCCGCATGCATGTGACAATGTGCGCATTCTTCAATGACGATACATATCGGTAATTAAAATTGTCTTACTTAGCAGGTTCTCTACCTCGACGCACTGTGATTGATCTATGCTGCGATAGCAAGATTTTCTGGATGCTAACTATATTGTTGTAAATCTGAGGTTGTTTGATATTTGATCTTTCAAGCTATTGTGGTTTAGATATAATCTGCGGTATATGATCCTATTAGTTTTTTTGCCAATGCACAACGCTTAAACAAGCTGTTTTTAATGCAAGCTATTATTCATATCAGACCGATGGGATCAGGACATTCGCAGGGTTGTCGGAGTTAACTGGCAGAGGATTTCCCAAGATCGTGCGATTTGGAGGAGACTGCTTAATTTATATCTGAAATAATGACTTTAAGAGACCACATCAGAAAATGATTGAACTGACTAATAATGATAATGATTATTCATGTCCATTTTATTCTATCACTGGGTACTGTAGTCTGTAAGACTTAAAATTTAAATTAATAAACAGAAAATTGATGAATGAGGAAAGGAAATGCTATACAGCCATATGTGTGGCTGTTAGCTGCCATCTTTGACAGTTCTCACGTGCTGGCGGCTTTTAGATTTCGGTTAGAGGTCTCAGATGCGGACCCGGATGTAGAGTAGCTAGCGCCTAGCTCTTGCGCTCCGATGGTAGACGGTTCGAGTTCGGCATCGCACATGATTGATCTTAAAAAAGTGTTATTTTCTTCTTGTATGGACTAAAACGCTTTAGCAATAGAGTAACTGCTTTATCTCTTAAATGAGAAAATTGCTCCTTGTTAGGTTTCATTTGAGTTATTATTATGTGTGGTATATTTCGCAAAGGTGTTGATAAGGTTGGTTGACTAAGAAAGAAAAGGAATTCGACAACAGTATTTATAGAAGTAATCAT